>OU611915.1:8400000-9000000 GCA_914767705.2 Tenthredo notha | reverse complement strand
TTTTTGGACTGAAACTCCTCTAGGCGCGTTATATGTTATAGGGGCACGTGTGCGGACGTGTCGATTAACGGATAAACTCACCGGTTACGGTCTCGATTTCCGAATGTTCCGATTCGGATTTCATTTTTGTCGACTGTTTGGGAAACAAAGAAAATGAGTAAATAAAATGACCATGAGAACGATTATATGATAACGATGACGATGACGACAGCATAGTTAATGTATGTATTACATACTTCTTCGTCTATTTTAAATTGTGCCTCTATTCTGTCTCGTAGTTCTGTAATTTCGTCTCGTGTGTCTGCAGTTGGTTTTTTGGTTCGTGCGTATGGGGTTGTGTTTTTACGTGCAATTGTGTCTGGTGTCTGTCTCGAGGTGCCTGGTGTTGGTTCTGTTGGTGTGGTTGTTGGTGTGTTGTGTCTTTTCTGTGTATTATTTCAAAATCGTATTCGAGTAATTCTAATGCCCATCGAGCTAATCTACCTGTCGGGTTTTTTAAATTGTGTAACCATTTTAATGCGCTGTGATCTGTAATGACTGTAAAATGATACCCTTCTAGATATCGTCCGAATTTCTGTATCGCCCAGATCACTGCTAGGCATTCTCTCTCTGTAGTTGTGTATTTCCGCTCAGCTTCGCTTAGTGCACGGCTGGCGTATGCAACTGTACTTGTTCTACTTCTTGTTTTGTTTGTGTGAGTACTGCTCCTATACCTGTTCCGCTCGCGTCTGTTTGTACTTGAAATGGTAGTGTGCGATCGGGACACGCTAGTGTGGGTGGTGTTGTGAGTATGTGTTTGATTGTGTTGGTTGCGTTGGAGCCGATTTCTCAACCGGACTCTGAAATAGCCGGTTATTCCACGCAGGTATCGATATTATCATTGGGATAGCGCGATATTATCAATCCTGATCAATCAGCTGTACCACCTTTCCGTCCTGGACAGGTGGTTTCTGTGTGGACCCTCCCGTTCCACCTATGTACGAATGCTCGTCCGCATCCAGGACAAACATATCTCACCATTTTCAAATGTAACGCCCTGATGTGGCGGTTACGTTCGGACTTCCGAATGAACCTCCCTTTCATTCGGAGGTTGCCCCTCCGGAAATTGGGGTCCTTATCGGCCCTGGTCAGGCAGGCCCGGCATTCATCGGGCGCCCCAGATGTCGCTGCGAAACATGAATTTTGGCAAATCAAACGTCAGATATGTATGTTTCGGAAAAGAATAATGCTCACCGTATTCTTCGAGCGCGGTACCGCTCAACTCGAGCAGCTCGTCGAAACATGTTTATCTCGCATATTTTATAATTATAAAAACATTTGAATCACGAAATATTGCATTTCTTCGAAGAATATGCTTCGACTTCTGTTACGTTAATGTTACGAACTTCAACCTCATCAAATTCGGTAGTTATACGGTGGTGAGCATGAAATTCATGGTATGGACGACCTCTCAAGCAATGAGAATCGATTTGTGCAATTCTGAGTATAAGGCCTATCACATACCGATACCGTGCCGTGTATTGCGTGTAATATGGTCAATATTCCGCAATCGTTACTGCCGCTTCTCTGCTGGACGCAGTCTTCTATCTGCCGGGTAAGGGAACGCACAGGATAAAGAAGGATTGAGTATAAGAACCAACGGACAGTGCGACAACAATCGCGGGGGCCGTTGCACTCGAATCAAGCGGAAATACGATCTTATGGTAATACTCACGGAAAGATTTACTGGTGCATGTGCCACTGCCATAAATCTAAGTAGTGTATCTTTGTACATGTCGCAGCTCGTTGGGCTGTAAGTCAGCATCGAGTCATATATGTGAAGATGACTGTAAAAAAAAAGACAGTGAAAGGATTTGGTGATTTCATCGAGCTTACTTAAGCTTACTCTTCGCCTTCCTTGCATACTACATTGTAAATGCAAGGCAGGCTTCGTCCAACATTGTTATGGATAATAAATGAACATCCATCTATCTATCTATCCATCCATCTCTATCTATACCTACGTACCTTTGGCGGTTGCATATGGGCACCAGAACAGTGCCACCGTCTTCTCCCAGCTCGGCCAACGCCCCCGTCAACTCGCCTTCAAACGACTCTTTGTTGTCGTATATTACGGACGATATAAACTTCACCCTATCGGCGGAACCAGCTATACCCGATATTAGGGTATCGACGACTTCGTCAGCTATGTATGTCCCCGGTGTTGCAAGTTCTCGGATCGAATTCAAACACACGTCTTGCAGTGCCGCCGAAGAGCAATCTGCCACAGTCATTCCTCTTAATACGTCATGGACACATTTTTGGAATGACCCAAAGCCCAACGGCGGGTATATGCGCGATTGCGTAGCACCGGAGTTATACAAAGCTTCCAAAAGCGTCTCGAAAATGGTGGAGAGTTGTCTCAACACATCTTGAATCAAAGAGTCGTCTGAAGACTCGTCAACGAAGAGCGTTGGGTCGAAGCGTACCGGCCAGGGACGCCCTACACAGGTGCAAATTATATTAGAGATTCGAGAAATGCGTGTCTGAACGGATATTTTCATTTTTGGACTGAAACTCCTCTAGGCGCGTTATATGTTATAGGGGCACGTGTGCGGACGTGTCGATTAACGGATAAACTCACCGGTTACGGTCTCGATTTCCGAATGTTCCGATTCGGATTTCATTTTTGTCGACTGTTTGGGAAACAAAGAAAATGAGTAAATAAAATGACCATGAGAACGATTATATGATAACGATGACGATGACGACAGCATAGTTAATGTATGTATTACATACTTCTTCGTCTATTTTAAATTGTGCCTCTATTCTGTCTCGTAGTTCTGTAATTTCGTCTCGTGTGTCTGCAGTTGGTTTTTTGGTTCGTGCGTATGGGGTTGTGTTTTTACGTGCAATTGTGTCTGGTGTCTGTCTCGAGGTGCCTGGTGTTGGTTCTGTTGGTGTGGTTGTTGGTGTGTTGTGTCTTTTCTGTGTATTATTTCAAAATCGTATTCGAGTAATTCTAATGCCCATCGAGCTAATCTACCTGTCGGGTTTTTTAAATTGTGTAACCATTTTAATGCGCTGTGATCTGTAATGACTGTAAAATGATACCCTTCTAGATATCGTCCGAATTTCTGTATCGCCCAGATCACTGCTAGGCATTCTCTCTCTGTAGTTGTGTATTTCCGCTCAGCTTCGCTTAGTGCACGGCTGGCGTATGCAACTGTACTTGTTCTACTTCTTGTTTTGTTTGTGTGAGTACTGCTCCTATACCTGTTCCGCTCGCGTCTGTTTGTACTTGAAATGGTAGTGTGCGATCGGGACACGCTAGTGTGGGTGGTGTTGTGAGTATGTGTTTGATTGTGTTGGTTGCGTTGGAGCCGATTTCTCAACCGGACTCTGAAATAGCCGGTTATTCCACGCAGGTATCGATATTATCATTGGGATAGCGCGATATTATCAATCCTGATCAATCAGCTGTACCACCTTTCCGTCCTGGACAGGTGGTTTCTGTGTGGACCCTCCCGTTCCACCTATGTACGAATGCTCGTCCGCATCCAGGACAAACATATCTCACCATTTTCAAATGTAACGCCCTGATGTGGCGGTTACGTTCGGACTTCCGAATGAACCTCCCTTTCATTCGGAGGTTGCCCCTCCGGAAATTGGGGTCCTTATCGGCCCTGGTCAGGCAGGCCCGGCATTCATCGGGCGCCCCAGATGTCGCTGCGAAACATGAATTTTGGCAAATCAAACGTCAGATATGTATGTTTCGGAAAAGAATAATGCTCACCGTATTCTTCGAGCGCGGTACCGCTCAACTCGAGCAGCTCGTCGAAACATGTTTATCTCGCATATTTTATAATTATAAAAACATTTGAATCACGAAATATTGCATTTCTTCGAAGAATATGCTTCGACTTCTGTTACGTTAATGTTACGAACTTCAACCTCATCAAATTCGGTAGTTATACGGTGGTGAGCATGAAATTCATGGTATGGACGACCTCTCAAGCAATGAGAATCGATTTGTGCAATTCTGAGTATAAGGCCTATCACATACCGATACCGTGCCGTGTATTGCGTGTAATATGGTCAATATTCCGCAATCGTTACTGCCGCTTCTCTGCTGGACGCAGTCTTCTATCTGCCGGGTAAGGGAACGCACAGGATAAAGAAGGATTGAGTATAAGAACCAACGGACAGTGCGACAACAATCGCGGGGGCCGTTGCACTCGAATCAAGCGGAAATACGATCTTATGGTAATACTCACGGAAAGATTTACTGGTGCATGTGCCACTGCCATAAATCTAAGTAGTGTATCTTTGTACATGTCGCAGCTCGTTGGGCTGTAAGTCAGCATCGAGTCATATATGTGAAGATGACTGTAAAAAAAAAGACAGTGAAAGGATTTGGTGATTTCATCGAGCTTACTTAAGCTTACTCTTCGCCTTCCTTGCATACTACATTGTAAATGCAAGGCAGGCTTCGTCCAACATTGTTATGGATAATAAATGAACATCCATCTATCTATCTATCCATCCATCTCTATCTATACCTACGTACCTTTGGCGGTTGCATATGGGCACCAGAACAGTGCCACCGTCTTCTCCCAGCTCGGCCAACGCCCCCGTCAACTCGCCTTCAAACGACTCTTTGTTGTCGTATATTACGGACGATATAAACTTCACCCTATCGGCGGAACCAGCTATACCCGATATTAGGGTATCGACGACTTCGTCAGCTATGTATGTCCCCGGTGTTGCAAGTTCTCGGATCGAATTCAAACACACGTCTTGCAGTGCCGCCGAAGAGCAATCTGCCACAGTCATTCCTCTTAATACGTCATGGACACATTTTTGGAATGACCCAAAGCCCAACGGCGGGTATATGCGCGATTGCGTAGCACCGGAGTTATACAAAGCTTCCAAAAGCGTCTCGAAAATGGTGGAGAGTTGTCTCAACACATCTTGAATCAAAGAGTCGTCTGAAGACTCGTCAACGAAGAGCGTTGGGTCGAAGCGTACCGGCCAGGGACGCCCTACACAGGTGCAAATTATATTAGAGATTCGAGAAATGCGTGTCTGAACGGATATTTTCATTTTTGGACTGAAACTCCTCTAGGCGCGTTATATGTTATAGGGGCACGTGTGCGGACGTGTCGATTAACGGATAAACTCACCGGTTACGGTCTCGATTTCCGAATGTTCCGATTCGGATTTCATTTTTGTCGACTGTTTGGGAAACAAAGAAAATGAGTAAATAAAATGACCATGAGAACGATTATATGATAACGATGACGATGACGACAGCATAGTTAATGTATGTATTACATACTTCTTCGTCTATTTTAAATTGTGCCTCTATTCTGTCTCGTAGTTCTGTAATTTCGTCTCGTGTGTCTGCAGTTGGTTTTTTGGTTCGTGCGTATGGGGTTGTGTTTTTACGTGCAATTGTGTCTGGTGTCTGTCTCGAGGTGCCTGGTGTTGGTTCTGTTGGTGTGGTTGTTGGTGTGTTGTGTCTTTTCTGTGTATTATTTCAAAATCGTATTCGAGTAATTCTAATGCCCATCGAGCTAATCTACCTGTCGGGTTTTTTAAATTGTGTAACCATTTTAATGCGCTGTGATCTGTAATGACTGTAAAATGATACCCTTCTAGATATCGTCCGAATTTCTGTATCGCCCAGATCACTGCTAGGCATTCTCTCTCTGTAGTTGTGTATTTCCGCTCAGCTTCGCTTAGTGCACGGCTGGCGTATGCAACTGTACTTGTTCTACTTCTTGTTTTGTTTGTGTGAGTACTGCTCCTATACCTGTTCCGCTCGCGTCTGTTTGTACTTGAAATGGTAGTGTGCGATCGGGACACGCTAGTGTGGGTGGTGTTGTGAGTATGTGTTTGATTGTGTTGGTTGCGTTGGAGCCGATTTCTCAACCGGACTCTGAAATAGCCGGTTATTCCACGCAGGTATCGATATTATCATTGGGATAGCGCGATATTATCAATCCTGATCAATCAGCTGTACCACCTTTCCGTCCTGGACAGGTGGTTTCTGTGTGGACCCTCCCGTTCCACCTATGTACGAATGCTCGTCCGCATCCAGGACAAACATATCTCACCATTTTCAAATGTAACGCCCTGATGTGGCGGTTACGTTCGGACTTCCGAATGAACCTCCCTTTCATTCGGAGGTTGCCCCTCCGGAAATTGGGGTCCTTATCGGCCCTGGTCAGGCAGGCCCGGCATTCATCGGGCGCCCCAGATGTCGCTGCGAAACATGAATTTTGGCAAATCAAACGTCAGATATGTATGTTTCGGAAAAGAATAATGCTCACCGTATTCTTCGAGCGCGGTACCGCTCAACTCGAGCAGCTCGTCGAAACATGTTTATCTCGCATATTTTATAATTATAAAAACATTTGAATCACGAAATATTGCATTTCTTCGAAGAATATGCTTCGACTTCTGTTACGTTAATGTTACGAACTTCAACCTCATCAAATTCGGTAGTTATACGGTGGTGAGCATGAAATTCATGGTATGGACGACCTCTCAAGCAATGAGAATCGATTTGTGCAATTCTGAGTATAAGGCCTATCACATACCGATACCGTGCCGTGTATTGCGTGTAATATGGTCAATATTCCGCAATCGTTACTGCCGCTTCTCTGCTGGACGCAGTCTTCTATCTGCCGGGTAAGGGAACGCACAGGATAAAGAAGGATTGAGTATAAGAACCAACGGACAGTGCGACAACAATCGCGGGGGCCGTTGCACTCGAATCAAGCGGAAATACGATCTTATGGTAATACTCACGGAAAGATTTACTGGTGCATGTGCCACTGCCATAAATCTAAGTAGTGTATCTTTGTACATGTCGCAGCTCGTTGGGCTGTAAGTCAGCATCGAGTCATATATGTGAAGATGACTGTAAAAAAAAAGACAGTGAAAGGATTTGGTGATTTCATCGAGCTTACTTAAGCTTACTCTTCGCCTTCCTTGCATACTACATTGTAAATGCAAGGCAGGCTTCGTCCAACATTGTTATGGATAATAAATGAACATCCATCTATCTATCTATCCATCCATCTCTATCTATACCTACGTACCTTTGGCGGTTGCATATGGGCACCAGAACAGTGCCACCGTCTTCTCCCAGCTCGGCCAACGCCCCCGTCAACTCGCCTTCAAACGACTCTTTGTTGTCGTATATTACGGACGATATAAACTTCACCCTATCGGCGGAACCAGCTATACCCGATATTAGGGTATCGACGACTTCGTCAGCTATGTATGTCCCCGGTGTTGCAAGTTCTCGGATCGAATTCAAACACACGTCTTGCAGTGCCGCCGAAGAGCAATCTGCCACAGTCATTCCTCTTAATACGTCATGGACACATTTTTGGAATGACCCAAAGCCCAACGGCGGGTATATGCGCGATTGCGTAGCACCGGAGTTATACAAAGCTTCCAAAAGCGTCTCGAAAATGGTGGAGAGTTGTCTCAACACATCTTGAATCAAAGAGTCGTCTGAAGACTCGTCAACGAAGAGCGTTGGGTCGAAGCGTACCGGCCAGGGACGCCCTACACAGGTGCAAATTATATTAGAGATTCGAGAAATGCGTGTCTGAACGGATATTTTCATTTTTGGACTGAAACTCCTCTAGGCGCGTTATATGTTATAGGGGCACGTGTGCGGACGTGTCGATTAACGGATAAACTCACCGGTTACGGTCTCGATTTCCGAATGTTCCGATTCGGATTTCATTTTTGTCGACTGTTTGGGAAACAAAGAAAATGAGTAAATAAAATGACCATGAGAACGATTATATGATAACGATGACGATGACGACAGCATAGTTAATGTATGTATTACATACTTCTTCGTCTATTTTAAATTGTGCCTCTATTCTGTCTCGTAGTTCTGTAATTTCGTCTCGTGTGTCTGCAGTTGGTTTTTTGGTTCGTGCGTATGGGGTTGTGTTTTTACGTGCAATTGTGTCTGGTGTCTGTCTCGAGGTGCCTGGTGTTGGTTCTGTTGGTGTGGTTGTTGGTGTGTTGTGTCTTTTCTGTGTATTATTTCAAAATCGTATTCGAGTAATTCTAATGCCCATCGAGCTAATCTACCTGTCGGGTTTTTTAAATTGTGTAACCATTTTAATGCGCTGTGATCTGTAATGACTGTAAAATGATACCCTTCTAGATATCGTCCGAATTTCTGTATCGCCCAGATCACTGCTAGGCATTCTCTCTCTGTAGTTGTGTATTTCCGCTCAGCTTCGCTTAGTGCACGGCTGGCGTATGCAACTGTACTTGTTCTACTTCTTGTTTTGTTTGTGTGAGTACTGCTCCTATACCTGTTCCGCTCGCGTCTGTTTGTACTTGAAATGGTAGTGTGCGATCGGGACACGCTAGTGTGGGTGGTGTTGTGAGTATGTGTTTGATTGTGTTGGTTGCGTTGGAGCCGATTTCTCAACCGGACTCTGAAATAGCCGGTTATTCCACGCAGGTATCGATATTATCATTGGGATAGCGCGATATTATCAATCCTGATCAATCAGCTGTACCACCTTTCCGTCCTGGACAGGTGGTTTCTGTGTGGACCCTCCCGTTCCACCTATGTACGAATGCTCGTCCGCATCCAGGACAAACATATCTCACCATTTTCAAATGTAACGCCCTGATGTGGCGGTTACGTTCGGACTTCCGAATGAACCTCCCTTTCATTCGGAGGTTGCCCCTCCGGAAATTGGGGTCCTTATCGGCCCTGGTCAGGCAGGCCCGGCATTCATCGGGCGCCCCAGATGTCGCTGCGAAACATGAATTTTGGCAAATCAAACGTCAGATATGTATGTTTCGGAAAAGAATAATGCTCACCGTATTCTTCGAGCGCGGTACCGCTCAACTCGAGCAGCTCGTCGAAACATGTTTATCTCGCATATTTTATAATTATAAAAACATTTGAATCACGAAATATTGCATTTCTTCGAAGAATATGCTTCGACTTCTGTTACGTTAATGTTACGAACTTCAACCTCATCAAATTCGGTAGTTATACGGTGGTGAGCATGAAATTCATGGTATGGACGACCTCTCAAGCAATGAGAATCGATTTGTGCAATTCTGAGTATAAGGCCTATCACATACCGATACCGTGCCGTGTATTGCGTGTAATATGGTCAATATTCCGCAATCGTTACTGCCGCTTCTCTGCTGGACGCAGTCTTCTATCTGCCGGGTAAGGGAACGCACAGGATAAAGAAGGATTGAGTATAAGAACCAACGGACAGTGCGACAACAATCGCGGGGGCCGTTGCACTCGAATCAAGCGGAAATACGATCTTATGGTAATACTCACGGAAAGATTTACTGGTGCATGTGCCACTGCCATAAATCTAAGTAGTGTATCTTTGTACATGTCGCAGCTCGTTGGGCTGTAAGTCAGCATCGAGTCATATATGTGAAGATGACTGTAAAAAAAAAGACAGTGAAAGGATTTGGTGATTTCATCGAGCTTACTTAAGCTTACTCTTCGCCTTCCTTGCATACTACATTGTAAATGCAAGGCAGGCTTCGTCCAACATTGTTATGGATAATAAATGAACATCCATCTATCTATCTATCCATCCATCTCTATCTATACCTACGTACCTTTGGCGGTTGCATATGGGCACCAGAACAGTGCCACCGTCTTCTCCCAGCTCGGCCAACGCCCCCGTCAACTCGCCTTCAAACGACTCTTTGTTGTCGTATATTACGGACGATATAAACTTCACCCTATCGGCGGAACCAGCTATACCCGATATTAGGGTATCGACGACTTCGTCAGCTATGTATGTCCCCGGTGTTGCAAGTTCTCGGATCGAATTCAAACACACGTCTTGCAGTGCCGCCGAAGAGCAATCTGCCACAGTCATTCCTCTTAATACGTCATGGACACATTTTTGGAATGACCCAAAGCCCAACGGCGGGTATATGCGCGATTGCGTAGCACCGGAGTTATACAAAGCTTCCAAAAGCGTCTCGAAAATGGTGGAGAGTTGTCTCAACACATCTTGAATCAAAGAGTCGTCTGAAGACTCGTCAACGAAGAGCGTTGGGTCGAAGCGTACCGGCCAGGGACGCCCTACACAGGTGCAAATTATATTAGAGATTCGAGAAATGCGTGTGTGAACGGATATTTTCATTTTTGGACTGAAACTCCTCTAGGCGCGTTATATGTTATAGGGGCACGTGTGCGGACGTGTCGATTAACGGATAAACTCACCGGTTACGGTCTCGATTTCCGAATGTTCCGATTCGGATTTCATTTTTGTCGACTGTTTGGGAAACAAAGAAAATGAGTAAATAAAATGACCATGAGAACGATTATATGATAACGATGACGATGACGACAGCATAGTTAATGTATGTATTACATACTTCTTCGTCTATTTTAAATTGTGCCTCTATTCTGTCTCGTAGTTCTGTAATTTCGTCTCGTGTGTCTGCAGTTGGTTTTTTGGTTCGTGCGTATGGGGTTGTGTTTTTACGTGCAATTGTGTCTGGTGTCTGTCTCGAGGTGCCTGGTGTTGGTTCTGTTGGTGTGGTTGTTGGTGTGTTGTGTCTTTTCTGTGTATTATTTCAAAATCGTATTCGAGTAATTCTAATGCCCATCGAGCTAATCTACCTGTCGGGTTTTTTAAATTGTGTAACCATTTTAATGCGCTGTGATCTGTAATGACTGTAAAATGATACCCTTCTAGATATCGTCCGAATTTCTGTATCGCCCAGATCACTGCTAGGCATTCTCTCTCTGTAGTTGTGTATTTCCGCTCAGCTTCGCTTAGTGCACGGCTGGCGTATGCAACTGTACTTGTTCTACTTCTTGTTTTGTTTGTGTGAGTACTGCTCCTATACCTGTTCCGCTCGCGTCTGTTTGTACTTGAAATGGTAGTGTGCGATCGGGACACGCTAGTGTGGGTGGTGTTGTGAGTATGTGTTTGATTGTGTTGGTTGCGTTGGAGCCGATTTCTCAACCGGACTCTGAAATAGCCGGTTATTCCACGCAGGTATCGATATTATCATTGGGATAGCGCGATATTATCAATCCTGATCAATCAGCTGTACCACCTTTCCGTCCTGGACAGGTGGTTTCTGTGTGGACCCTCCCGTTCCACCTATGTACGAATGCTCGTCCGCATCCAGGACAAACATATCTCACCATTTTCAAATGTAACGCCCTGATGTGGCGGTTACGTTCGGACTTCCGAATGAACCTCCCTTTCATTCGGAGGTTGCCCCTCCGGAAATTGGGGTCCTTATCGGCCCTGGTCAGGCAGGCCCGGCATTCATCGGGCGCCCCAGATGTCGCTGCGAAACATGAATTTTGGCAAATCAAACGTCAGATATGTATGTTTCGGAAAAGAATAATGCTCACCGTATTCTTCGAGCGCGGTACCGCTCAACTCGAGCAGCTCGTCGAAACATGTTTATCTCGCATATTTTATAATTATAAAAACATTTGAATCACGAAATATTGCATTTCTTCGAAGAATATGCTTCGACTTCTGTTACGTTAATGTTACGAACTTCAACCTCATCAAATTCGGTAGTTATACGGTGGTGAGCATGAAATTCATGGTATGGACGACCTCTCAAGCAATGAGAATCGATTTGTGCAATTCTGAGTATAAGGCCTATCACATACCGATACCGTGCCGTGTATTGCGTGTAATATGGTCAATATTCCGCAATCGTTACTGCCGCTTCTCTGCTGGACGCAGTCTTCTATCTGCCGGGTAAGGGAACGCACAGGATAAAGAAGGATTGAGTATAAGAACCAACGGACAGTGCGACAACAATCGCGGGGGCCGTTGCACTCGAATCAAGCGGAAATACGATCTTATGGTAATACTCACGGAAAGATTTACTGGTGCATGTGCCACTGCCATAAATCTAAGTAGTGTATCTTTGTACATGTCGCAGCTCGTTGGGCTGTAAGTCAGCATCGAGTCATATATGTGAAGATGACTGTAAAAAAAAAGACAGTGAAAGGATTTGGTGATTTCATCGAGCTTACTTAAGCTTACTCTTCGCCTTCCTTGCATACTACATTGTAAATGCAAGGCAGGCTTCGTCCAACATTGTTATGGATAATAAATGAACATCCATCTATCTATCTATCCATCCATCTCTATCTATACCTACGTACCTTTGGCGGTTGCATATGGGCACCAGAACAGTGCCACCGTCTTCTCCCAGCTCGGCCAACGCCCCCGTCAACTCGCCTTCAAACGACTCTTTGTTGTCGTATATTACGGACGATATAAACTTCACCCTATCGGCGGAACCAGCTATACCCGATATTAGGGTATCGACGACTTCGTCAGCTATGTATGTCCCCGGTGTTGCAAGTTCTCGGATCGAATTCAAACACACGTCTTGCAGTGCCGCCGAAGAGCAATCTACCACAGTCATTCCTCTTAATACGTCATGGACACATTTTTGGAATGACCCAAAGCCCAACGGCGGGTATATGCGCGATTGCGTAGCACCGGAGTTATACAAAGCTTCCAAAAGCGTCTCGAAAATGGTGGAGAGTTGTCTCAACACATCTTGAATCAAAGAGTCGTCTGAAGACTCGTCAACGAAGAGCGTTGGGTCGAAGCGTACCGGCCAGGGACGCCCTACACAGGTGCAAATTATATTAGAGATTCGAGAAATGCGTGTCTGAACGGATATTTTCATTTTTGGACTGAAACTCCTCTAGGCGCGTTATATGTTATAGGGGCACGTGTGCGGACGTGTCGATTAACGGATAAACTCACCGGTTACGGTCTCGATTTCCGAATGTTCCGATTCGGATTTCATTTTTGTCGACTGTTTGGGAAACAAAGAAAATGAGTAAATAAAATGACCATGAGAACGATTATATGATAACGATGACGATGACGACAGCATAGTTAATGTATGTATTACATACTTCTTCGTCTATTTTAAATTGTGCCTCTATTCTGTCTCGTAGTTCTGTAATTTCGTCTCGTGTGTCTGCAGTTGGTTTTTTGGTTCGTGCGTATGGGGTTGTGTTTTTACGTGCAATTGTGTCTGGTGTCTGTCTCGAGGTGCCTGGTGTTGGTTCTGTTGGTGTGGTTGTTGGTGTGTTGTGTCTTTTCTGTGTATTATTTCAAAATCGTATTCGAGTAATTCTAATGCCCATCGAGCTAATCTACCTGTCGGGTTTTTTAAATTGTGTAACCATTTTAATGCGCTGTGATCTGTAATGACTGTAAAATGATACCCTTCTAGATATCGTCCGAATTTCTGTATCGCCCAGATCACTGCTAGGCATTCTCTCTCTGTAGTTGTGTATTTCCGCTCAGCTTCGCTTAGTGCACGGCTGGCGTATGCAACTGTACTTGTTCTACTTCTTGTTTTGTTTGTGTGAGTACTGCTCCTATACCTGTTCCGCTCGCGTCTGTTTGTACTTGAAATGGTAGTGTGCGATCGGGACACGCTAGTGTGGGTGGTGTTGTGAGTATGTGTTTGATTGTGTTGGTTGCGTTGGAGCCGATTTCTCAACCGGACTCTGAAATAGCCGGTTATTCCACGCAGGTATCGATATTATCATTGGGATAGCGCGATATTATCAATCCTGATCAATCAGCTGTACCACCTTTCCGTCCTGGACAGGTGGTTTCTGTGTGGACCCTCCCGTTCCACCTATGTACGAATGCTCGTCCGCATCCAGGACAAACATATCTCACCATTTTCAAATGTAACGCCCTGATGTGGCGGTTACGTTCGGACTTCCGAATGAACCTCCCTTTCATTCGGAGGTTGCCCCTCCGGAAATTGGGGTCCTTATCGGCCCTGGTCAGGCAGGCCCGGCATTCATCGGGCGCCCCAGATGTCGCTGCGAAACATGAATTTTGGCAAATCAAACGTCAGATATGTATGTTTCGGAAAAGAATAATGCTCACCGTATTCTTCGAGCGCGGTACCGCTCAACTCGAGCAGCTCGTCGAAACATGTTTATCTCGCATATTTTATAATTATAAAAACATTTGAATCACGAAATATTGCATTTCTTCGAAGAATATGCTTCGACTTCTGTTACGTTAATGTTACGAACTTCAACCTCATCAAATTCGGTAGTTATACGGTGGTGAGCATGAAATTCATGGTATGGACGACCTCTCAAGCAATGAGAATCGATTTGTGCAATTCTGAGTATAAGGCCTATCACATACCGATACCGTGCCGTGTATTGCGTGTAATATGGTCAATATTCCGCAATCGTTACTGCCGCTTCTCTGCTGGACGCAGTCTTCTATCTGCCGGGTAAGGGAACGCACAGGATAAAGAAGGATTGAGTATAAGAACCAACGGACAGTGCGACAACAATCGCGGGGGCCGTTGCACTCGAATCAAGCGGAAATACGATCTTATGGTAATACTCACGGAAAGATTTACTGGTGCATGTGCCACTGCCATAAATCTAAGTAGTGTATCTTTGTACATGTCGCAGCTCGTTGGGCTGTAAGTCAGCATCGAGTCATATATGTGAAGATGACTGTAAAAAAAAAGACAGTGAAAGGATTTGGTGATTTCATCGAGCTTACTTAAGCTTACTCTTCGCCTTCCTTGCATACTACATTGTAAATGCAAGGCAGGCTTCGTCCAACATTGTTATGGATAATAAATGAACATCCATCTATCTATCTATCCATCCATCTCTATCTATACCTACGTACCTTTGGCGGTTGCATATGGGCACCAGAACAGTGCCACCGTCTTCTCCCAGCTCGGCCAACGCCCCCGTCAACTCGCCTTCAAACGACTCTTTGTTGTCGTATATTACGGACGATATAAACTTCACCCTATCGGCGGAACCAGCTATACCCGATATTAGGGTATCGACGACTTCGTCAGCTATGTATGTCCCCGGTGTTGCAAGTTCTCGGATCGAATTCAAACACACGTCTTGCAGTGCCGCCGAAGAGCAATCTGCCACAGTCATTCCTCTTAATACGTCATGGACACATTTTTGGAATGACCCAAAGCCCAACGGCGGGTATATGCGCGATTGCGTAGCACCGGAGTTATACAAAGCTTCCAAAAGCGTCTCGAAAATGGTGGAGAGTTGTCTCAACACATCTTGAATCAAAGAGTCGTCTGAAGACTCGTCAACGAAGAGCGTTGGGTCGAAGCGTACCGGCCAGGGACGCCCTACACAGGTGCAAATTATATTAGAGATTCGAGAAATGCGTGTCTGAACGGATATTTTCATTTTTGGACTGAAACTCCTCTAGGCGCGTTATATGTTATAGGGGCACGTGTGCGGACGTGTCGATTAACGGATAAACTCACCGGTTACGGTCTCGATTTCCGAATGTTCCGATTCGGATTTCATTTTTGTCGACTGTTTGGGAAACAAAGAAAATGAGTAAATAAAATGACCATGAGAACGATTATATGATAACGATGACGATGACGACAGCATAGTTAATGTATGTATTACATACTTCTTCGTCTATTTTAAATTGTGCCTCTATTCTGTCTCGTAGTTCTGTAATTTCGTCTCGTGTGTCTGCAGTTGGTTTTTTGGTTCGTGCGTATGGGGTTGTGTTTTTACGTGCAATTGTGTCTGGTGTCTGTCTCGAGGTGCCTGGTGTTGGTTCTGTTGGTGTGGTTGTTGGTGTGTTGTGTCTTTTCTGTGTATTATTTCAAAATCGTATTCGAGTAATTCTAATGCCCATCGAGCTAATCTACCTGTCGGGTTTTTTAAATTGTGTAACCATTTTAATGCGCTGTGATCTGTAATGACTGTAAAATGATACCCTTCTAGATATCGTCCGAATTTCTGTATCGCCCAGATCACTGCTAGGCATTCTCTCTCTGTAGTTGTGTATTTCCGCTCAGCTTCGCTTAGTGCACGGCTGGCGTATGCAACTGTACTTGTTCTACTTCTTGTTTTGTTTGTGTGAGTACTGCTCCTATACCTGTTCCGCTCGCGTCTGTTTGTACTTGAAATGGTAGTGTGCGATCGGGACACGCTAGTGTGGGTGGTGTTGTGAGTATGTGTTTGATTGTGTTGGTTGCGTTGGAGCCGATTTCTCAACCGGACTCTGAAATAGCCGGTTATTCCACGCAGGTATCGATATTATCATTGGGATAGCGCGATATTATCAATCCTGATCAATCAGCTGTACCACCTTTCCGTCCTGGACAGGTGGTTTCTGTGTGGACCCTCCCGTTCCACCTATGTACGAATGCTCGTCCGCATCCAGGACAAACATATCTCACCATTTTCAAATGTAACGCCCTGATGTGGCGGTTACGTTCGGACTTCCGAATGAACCTCCCTTTCATTCGGAGGTTGCCCCTCCGGAAATTGGGGTCCTTATCGGCCCTGGTCAGGCAGGCCCGGCATTCATCGGGCGCCCCAGATGTCGCTGCGAAACATGAATTTTGGCAAATCAAACGTCAGATATGTATGTTTCGGAAAAGAATAATGCTCACCGTATTCTTCGAGCGCGGTACCGCTCAACTCGAGCAGCTCGTCGAAACATGTTTATCTCGCATATTTTATAATTATAAAAACATTTGAATCACGAAATATTGCATTTCTTCGAAGAATATGCTTCGACTTCTGTTACGTTAATGTTACGAACTTCAACCTCATCAAATTCGGTAGTTATACGGTGGTGAGCATGAAATTCATGGTATGGACGACCTCTCAAGCAATGAGAATCGATTTGTGCAATTCTGAGTATAAGGCCTATCACATACCGATACCGTGCCGTGTATTGCGTGTAATATGGTCAATATTCCGCAATCGTTACTGCCGCTTCTCTGCTGGACGCAGTCTTCTATCTGCCGGGTAAGGGAACGCACAGGATAAAGAAGGATTGAGTATAAGAACCAACGGACAGTGCGACAACAATCGCGGGGGCCGTTGCACTCGAATCAAGCGGAAATACGATCTTATGGTAATACTCACGGAAAGATTTACTGGTGCATGTGCCACTGCCATAAATCTAAGTAGTGTATCTTTGTACATGTCGCAGCTCGTTGGGCTGTAAGTCAGCATCGAGTCATATATGTGAAGATGACTGTAAAAAAAAAGACAGTGAAAGGATTTGGTGATTTCATCGAGCTTACTTAAGCTTACTCTTCGCCTTCCTTGCATACTACATTGTAAATGCAAGGCAGGCTTCGTCCAACATTGTTATGGATAATAAATGAACATCCATCTATCTATCTATCCATCCATCTCTATCTATACCTACGTACCTTTGGCGGTTGCATATGGGCACCAGAACAGTGCCACCGTCTTCTCCCAGCTCGGCCAACGCCCCCGTCAACTCGCCTTCAAACGACTCTTTGTTGTCGTATATTACGGACGATATAAACTTCACCCTATCGGCGGAACCAGCTATACCCGATATTAGGGTATCGACGACTTCGTCAGCTATGTATGTCCCCGGTGTTGCAAGTTCTCGGATCGAATTCAAACACACGTCTTGCAGTGCCGCCGAAGAGCAATCTGCCACAGTCATTCCTCTTAATACGTCATGGACACATTTTTGGAATGACCCAAAGCCCAACGGCGGGTATATGCGCGATTGCGTAGCACCGGAGTTATACAAAGCTTCCAAAAGCGTCTCGAAAATGGTGGAGAGTTGTCTCAACACATCTTGAATCAAAGAGTCGTCTGAAGACTCGTCAACGAAGAGCGTTGGGTCGAAGCGTACCGGCCAGGGACGCCCTACACAGGTGCAAATTATATTAGAGATTCGAGAAATGCGTGTGTGAACGGATATTTTCATTTTTGGACTGAAACTCCTCTAGGCGCGTTATATGTTATAGGGGCACGTGTGCGGACGTGTCGATTAACGGATAAACTCACCGGTTACGGTCTCGATTTCCGAATGTTCCGATTCGGATTTCATTTTTGTCGACTGTTTGGGAAACAAAGAAAATGAGTAAATAAAATGACCATGAGAACGATTATATGATAACGATGACGATGACGACAGCATAGTTAATGTATGTATTACATACTTCTTCGTCTATTTTAAATTGTGCCTCTATTCTGTCTCGTAGTTCTGTAATTTCGTCTCGTGTGTCTGCAGTTGGTTTTTTGGTTCGTGCGTATGGGGTTGTGTTTTTACGTGCAATTGTGTCTGGTGTCTGTCTCGAGGTGCCTGGTGTTGGTTCTGTTGGTGTGGTTGTTGGTGTGTTGTGTCTTTTCTGTGTATTATTTCAAAATCGTATTCGAGTAATTCTAATGCCCATCGAGCTAATCTACCTGTCGGGTTTTTTAAATTGTGTAACCATTTTAATGCGCTGTGATCTGTAATGACTGTAAAATGATACCCTTCTAGATATCGTCCGAATTTCTGTATCGCCCAGATCACTGCTAGGCATTCTCTCTCTGTAGTTGTGTATTTCCGCTCAGCTTCGCTTAGTGCACGGCTGGCGTATGCAACTGTACTTGTTCTACTTCTTGTTTTGTTTGTGTGAGTACTGCTCCTATACCTGTTCCGCTCGCGTCTGTTTGTACTTGAAATGGTAGTGTGCGATCGGGACACGCTAGTGTGGGTGGTGTTGTGAGTATGTGTTTGATTGTGTTGGTTGCGTTGGAGCCGATTTCTCAACCGGACTCTGAAATAGCCGGTTATTCCACGCAGGTATCGATATTATCATTGGGATAGCGCGATATTATCAATCCTGATCAATCAGCTGTACCACCTTTCCGTCCTGGACAGGTGGTTTCTGTGTGGACCCTCCCGTTCCACCTATGTACGAATGCTCGTCCGCATCCAGGACAAACATATCTCACCATTTTCAAATGTAACGCCCTGATGTGGCGGTTACGTTCGGACTTCCGAATGAACCTCCCTTTCATTCGGAGGTTGCCCCTCCGGAAATTGGGGTCCTTATCGGCCCTGGTCAGGCAGGCCCGGCATTCATCGGGCGCCCCAGATGTCGCTGCGAAACATGAATTTTGGCAAATCAAACGTCAGATATGTATGTTTCGGAAAAGAATAATGCTCACCGTATTCTTCGAGCGCGGTACCGCTCAACTCGAGCAGCTCGTCGAAACATGTTTATCTCGCATATTTTATAATTATAAAAACATTTGAATCACGAAATATTGCATTTCTTCGAAGAATATGCTTCGACTTCTGTTACGTTAATGTTACGAACTTCAACCTCATCAAATTCGGTAGTTATACGGTGGTGAGCATGAAATTCATGGTATGGACGACCTCTCAAGCAATGAGAATCGATTTGTGCAATTCTGAGTATAAGGCCTATCACATACCGATACCGTGCCGTGTATTGCGTGTAATATGGTCAATATTCCGCAATCGTTACTGCCGCTTCTCTGCTGGACGCAGTCTTCTATCTGCCGGGTAAGGGAACGCACAGGATAAAGAAGGATTGAGTATAAGAACCAACGGACAGTGCGACAACAATCGCGGGGGCCGTTGCACTCGAATCAAGCGGAAATACGATCTTATGGTAATACTCACGGAAAGATTTACTGGTGCATGTGCCACTGCCATAAATCTAAGTAGTGTATCTTTGTACATGTCGCAGCTCGTTGGGCTGTAAGTCAGCATCGAGTCATATATGTGAAGATGACTGTAAAAAAAAAGACAGTGAAAGGATTTGGTGATTTCATCGAGCTTACTTAAGCTTACTCTTCGCCTTCCTTGCATACTACATTGTAAATGCAAGGCAGGCTTCGTCCAACATTGTTATGGATAATAAATGAACATCCATCTATCTATCTATCCATCCATCTCTATCTATACCTACGTACCTTTGGCGGTTGCATATGGGCACCAGAACAGTGCCACCGTCTTCTCCCAGCTCGGCCAACGCCCCCGTCAACTCGCCTTCAAACGACTCTTTGTTGTCGTATATTACGGACGATATAAACTTCACCCTATCGGCGGAACCAGCTATACCCGATATTAGGGTATCGACGACTTCGTCAGCTATGTATGTCCCCGGTGTTGCAAGTTCTCGGATCGAATTCAAACACACGTCTTGCAGTGCCGCCGAAGAGCAATCTGCCACAGTCATTCCTCTTAATACGTCATGGACACATTTTTGGAATGACCCAAAGCCCAACGGCGGGTATATGCGCGATTGCGTAGCACCGGAGTTATACAAAGCTTCCAAAAGCGTCTCGAAAATGGTGGAGAGTTGTCTCAACACATCTTGAATCAAAGAGTCGTCTGAAGACTCGTCAACGAAGAGCGTTGGGTCGAAGCGTACCGGCCAGGGACGCCCTACACAGGTGCAAATTATATTAGAGATTCGAGAAATGCGTGTCTGAACGGATATTTTCATTTTTGGACTGAAACTCCTCTAGGCGCGTTATATGTTATAGGGGCACGTGTGCGGACGTGTCGATTAACGGATAAACTCACCGGTTACGGTCTCGATTTCCGAATGTTCCGATTCGGATTTCATTTTTGTCGACTGTTTGGGAAACAAAGAAAATGAGTAAATAAAATGACCATGAGAACGATTATATGATAACGATGACGATGACGACAGCATAGTTAATGTATGTATTACATACTTCTTCGTCTATTTTAAATTGTGCCTCTATTCTGTCTCGTAGTTCTGTAATTTCGTCTCGTGTGTCTGCAGTTGGTTTTTTGGTTCGTGCGTATGGGGTTGTGTTTTTACGTGCAATTGTGTCTGGTGTCTGTCTCGAGGTGCCTGGTGTTGGTTCTGTTGGTGTGGTTGTTGGTGTGTTGTGTCTTTTCTGTGTATTATTTCAAAATCGTATTCGAGTAATTCTAATGCCCATCGAGCTAATCTACCTGTCGGGTTTTTTAAATTGTGTAACCATTTTAATGCGCTGTGATCTGTAATGACTGTAAAATGATACCCTTCTAGATATCGTCCGAATTTCTGTATCGCCCAGATCACTGCTAGGCATTCTCTCTCTGTAGTTGTGTATTTCCGCTCAGCTTCGCTTAGTGCACGGCTGGCGTATGCAACTGTACTTGTTCTACTTCTTGTTTTGTTTGTGTGAGTACTGCTCCTATACCTGTTCCGCTCGCGTCTGTTTGTACTTGAAATGGTAGTGTGCGATCGGGACACGCTAGTGTGGGTGGTGTTGTGAGTATGTGTTTGATTGTGTTGGTTGCGTTGGAGCCGATTTCTCAACCGGACTCTGAAATAGCCGGTTATTCCACGCAGGTATCGATATTATCATTGGGATAGCGCGATATTATCAATCCTGATCAATCAGCTGTACCACCTTTCCGTCCTGGACAGGTGGTTTCTGTGTGGACCCTCCCGTTCCACCTATGTACGAATGCTCGTCCGCATCCAGGACAAACATATCTCACCATTTTCAAATGTAACGCCCTGATGTGGCGGTTACGTTCGGACTTCCGAATGAACCTCCCTTTCATTCGGAGGTTGCCCCTCCGGAAATTGGGGTCCTTATCGGCCCTGGTCAGGCAGGCCCGGCATTCATCGGGCGCCCCAGATGTCGCTGCGAAACATGAATTTTGGCAAATCAAACGTCAGATATGTATGTTTCGGAAAAGAATAATGCTCACCGTATTCTTCGAGCGCGGTACCGCTCAACTCGAGCAGCTCGTCGAAACATGTTTATCTCGCATATTTTATAATTATAAAAACATTTGAATCACGAAATATTGCATTTCTTCGAAGAATATGCTTCGACTTCTGTTACGTTAATGTTACGAACTTCAACCTCATCAAATTCGGTAGTTATACGGTGGTGAGCATGAAATTCATGGTATGGACGACCTCTCAAGCAATGAGAATCGATTTGTGCAATTCTGAGTATAAGGCCTATCACATACCGATACCGTGCCGTGTATTGCGTGTAATATGGTCAATATTCCGCAATCGTTACTGCCGCTTCTCTGCTGGACGCAGTCTTCTATCTGCCGGGTAAGGGAACGCACAGGATAAAGAAGGATTGAGTATAAGAACCAACGGACAGTGCGACAACAATCGCGGGGGCCGTTGCACTCGAATCAAGCGGAAATACGATCTTATGGTAATACTCACGGAAAGATTTACTGGTGCATGTGCCACTGCCATAAATCTAAGTAGTGTATCTTTGTACATGTCGCAGCTCGTTGGGCTGTAAGTCAGCATCGAGTCATATATGTGAAGATGACTGTAAAAAAAAAGACAGTGAAAGGATTTGGTGATTTCATCGAGCTTACTTAAGCTTACTCTTCGCCTTCCTTGCATACTACATTGTAAATGCAAGGCAGGCTTCGTCCAACATTGTTATGGATAATAAATGAACATCCATCTATCTATCTATCCATCCATCTCTATCTATACCTACGTACCTTTGGCGGTTGCATATGGGCACCAGAACAGTGCCACCGTCTTCTCCCAGCTCGGCCAACGCCCCCGTCAACTCGCCTTCAAACGACTCTTTGTTGTCGTATATTACGGACGATATAAACTTCACCCTATCGGCGGAACCAGCTATACCCGATATTAGGGTATCGACGACTTCGTCAGCTATGTATGTCCCCGGTGTTGCAAGTTCTCGGATCGAATTCAAACACACGTCTTGCAGTGCCGCCGAAGAGCAATCTGCCACAGTCATTCCTCTTAATACGTCATGGACACATTTTTGGAATGACCCAAAGCCCAACGGCGGGTATATGCGCGATTGCGTAGCACCGGAGTTATACAAAGCTTCCAAAAGCGTCTCGAAAATGGTGGAGAGTTGTCTCAACACATCTTGAATCAAAGAGTCGTCTGAAGACTCGTCAACGAAGAGCGTTGGGTCGAAGCGTACCGGCCAGGGACGCCCTACACAGGTGCAAATTATATTAGAGATTCGAGAAATGCGTGTCTGAACGGATATTTTCATTTTTGGACTGAAACTCCTCTAGGCGCGTTATATGTTATAGGGGCACGTGTGCGGACGTGTCGATTAACGGATAAACTCACCGGTTACGGTCTCGATTTCCGAATGTTCCGATTCGGATTTCATTTTTGTCGACTGTTTGGGAAACAAAGAAAATGAGTAAATAAAATGACCATGAGAACGATTATATGATAACGATGACGATGACGACAGCATAGTTAATGTATGTATTACATACTTCTTCGTCTATTTTAAATTGTGCCTCTATTCTGTCTCGTAGTTCTGTAATTTCGTCTCGTGTGTCTGCAGTTGGTTTTTTGGTTCGTGCGTATGGGGTTGTGTTTTTACGTGCAATTGTGTCTGGTGTCTGTCTCGAGGTGCCTGGTGTTGGTTCTGTTGGTGTGGTTGTTGGTGTGTTGTGTCTTTTCTGTGTATTATTTCAAAATCGTATTCGAGTAATTCTAATGCCCATCGAGCTAATCTACCTGTCGGGTTTTTTAAATTGTGTAACCATTTTAATGCGCTGTGATCTGTAATGACTGTAAAATGATACCCTTCTAGATATCGTCCGAATTTCTGTATCGCCCAGATCACTGCTAGGCATTCTCTCTCTGTAGTTGTGTAT
Source organism: Tenthredo notha (assembly GCA_914767705.2). Classification (NCBI taxonomy): domain Eukaryota; kingdom Metazoa; phylum Arthropoda; class Insecta; order Hymenoptera; family Tenthredinidae; genus Tenthredo; species Tenthredo notha. The sequence goes on along the minus strand of OU611915.1, from coordinate 8,976,499 downwards.
TTCCGCTCAGCTTCGCTTAGTGCACGGCTGGCGTATGCAACTGTACTTGTTCTACTTCTTGTTTTGTTTGTGTGAGTACTGCTCCTATACCTGTTCCGCTCGCGTCTGTTTGTACTTGAAATGGTAGTGTGCGATCGGGACACGCTAGTGTGGGTGGTGTTGTGAGTATGTGTTTGATTGTGTTGGTTGCGTTGGAGCCGATTTCTCAACCGGACTCTGAAATAGCCGGTTATTCCACGCAGGTATCGATATTATCATTGGGATAGCGCGATATTATCAATCCTGATCAATCAGCTGTACCACCTTTCCGTCCTGGACAGGTGGTTTCTGTGTGGACCCTCCCGTTCCACCTATGTACGAATGCTCGTCCGCATCCAGGACAAACATATCTCACCATTTTCAAATGTAACGCCCTGATGTGGCGGTTACGTTCGGACTTCCGAATGAACCTCCCTTTCATTCGGAGGTTGCCCCTCCGGAAATTGGGGTCCTTATCGGCCCTGGTCAGGCAGGCCCGGCATTCATCGGGCGCCCCAGATGTCGCTGCGAAACATGAATTTTGGCAAATCAAACGTCAGATATGTATGTTTCGGAAAAGAATAATGCTCACCGTATTCTTCGAGCGCGGTACCGCTCAACTCGAGCAGCTCGTCGAAACATGTTTATCTCGCATATTTTATAATTATAAAAACATTTGAATCACGAAATATTGCATTTCTTCGAAGAATATGCTTCGACTTCTGTTACGTTAATGTTACGAACTTCAACCTCATCAAATTCGGTAGTTATACGGTGGTGAGCATGAAATTCATGGTATGGACGACCTCTCAAGCAATGAGAATCGATTTGTGCAATTCTGAGTATAAGGCCTATCACATACCGATACCGTGCCGTGTATTGCGTGTAATATGGTCAATATTCCGCAATCGTTACTGCCGCTTCTCTGCTGGACGCAGTCTTCTATCTGCCGGGTAAGGGAACGCACAGGATAAAGAAGGATTGAGTATAAGAACCAACGGACAGTGCGACAACAATCGCGGGGGCCGTTGCACTCGAATCAAGCGGAAATACGATCTTATGGTAATACTCACGGAAAGATTTACTGGTGCATGTGCCACTGCCATAAATCTAAGTAGTGTATCTTTGTACATGTCGCAGCTCGTTGGGCTGTAAGTCAGCATCGAGTCATATATGTGAAGATGACTGTAAAAAAAAAGACAGTGAAAGGATTTGGTGATTTCATCGAGCTTACTTAAGCTTACTCTTCGCCTTCCTTGCATACTACATTGTAAATGCAAGGCAGGCTTCGTCCAACATTGTTATGGATAATAAATGAACATCCATCTATCTATCTATCCATCCATCTCTATCTATACCTACGTACCTTTGGCGGTTGCATATGGGCACCAGAACAGTGCCACCGTCTTCTCCCAGCTCGGCCAACGCCCCCGTCAACTCGCCTTCAAACGACTCTTTGTTGTCGTATATTACGGACGATATAAACTTCACCCTATCGGCGGAACCAGCTATACCCGATATTAGGGTATCGACGACTTCGTCAGCTATGTATGTCCCCGGTGTTGCAAGTTCTCGGATCGAATTCAAACACACGTCTTGCAGTGCCGCCGAAGAGCAATCTGCCACAGTCATTCCTCTTAATACGTCATGGACACATTTTTGGAATGACCCAAAGCCCAACGGCGGGTATATGCGCGATTGCGTAGCACCGGAGTTATACAAAGCTTCCAAAAGCGTCTCGAAAATGGTGGAGAGTTGTCTCAACACATCTTGAATCAAAGAGTCGTCTGAAGACTCGTCAACGAAGAGCGTTGGGTCGAAGCGTACCGGCCAGGGACGCCCTACACAGGTGCAAATTATATTAGAGATTCGAGAAATGCGTGTCTGAACGGATATTTTCATTTTTGGACTGAAACTCCTCTAGGCGCGTTATATGTTATAGGGGCACGTGTGCGGACGTGTCGATTAACGGATAAACTCACCGGTTACGGTCTCGATTTCCGAATGTTCCGATTCGGATTTCATTTTTGTCGACTGTTTGGGAAACAAAGAAAATGAGTAAATAAAATGACCATGAGAACGATTATATGATAACGATGACGATGACGACAGCATAGTTAATGTATGTATTACATACTTCTTCGTCTATTTTAAATTGTGCCTCTATTCTGTCTCGTAGTTCTGTAATTTCGTCTCGTGTGTCTGCAGTTGGTTTTTTGGTTCGTGCGTATGGGGTTGTGTTTTTACGTGCAATTGTGTCTGGTGTCTGTCTCGAGGTGCCTGGTGTTGGTTCTGTTGGTGTGGTTGTTGGTGTGTTGTGTCTTTTCTGTGTATTATTTCAAAATCGTATTCGAGTAATTCTAATGCCCATCGAGCTAATCTACCTGTCGGGTTTTTTAAATTGTGTAACCATTTTAATGCGCTGTGATCTGTAATGACTGTAAAATGATACCCTTCTAGATATCGTCCGAATTTCTGTATCGCCCAGATCACTGCTAGGCATTCTCTCTCTGTAGTTGTGTATTTCCGCTCAGCTTCGCTTAGTGCACGGCTGGCGTATGCAACTGTACTTGTTCTACTTCTTGTTTTGTTTGTGTGAGTACTGCTCCTATACCTGTTCCGCTCGCGTCTGTTTGTACTTGAAATGGTAGTGTGCGATCGGGACACGCTAGTGTGGGTGGTGTTGTGAGTATGTGTTTGATTGTGTTGGTTGCGTTGGAGCCGATTTCTCAACCGGACTCTGAAATAGCCGGTTATTCCACGCAGGTATCGATATTATCATTGGGATAGCGCGATATTATCAATCCTGATCAATCAGCTGTACCACCTTTCCGTCCTGGACAGGTGGTTTCTGTGTGGACCCTCCCGTTCCACCTATGTACGAATGCTCGTCCGCATCCAGGACAAACATATCTCACCATTTTCAAATGTAACGCCCTGATGTGGCGGTTACGTTCGGACTTCCGAATGAACCTCCCTTTCATTCGGAGGTTGCCCCTCCGGAAATTGGGGTCCTTATCGGCCCTGGTCAGGCAGGCCCGGCATTCATCGGGCGCCCCAGATGTCGCTGCGAAACATGAATTTTGGCAAATCAAACGTCAGATATGTATGTTTCGGAAAAGAATAATGCTCACCGTATTCTTCGAGCGCGGTACCGCTCAACTCGAGCAGCTCGTCGAAACATGTTTATCTCGCATATTTTATAATTATAAAAACATTTGAATCACGAAATATTGCATTTCTTCGAAGAATATGCTTCGACTTCTGTTACGTTAATGTTACGAACTTCAACCTCATCAAATTCGGTAGTTATACGGTGGTGAGCATGAAATTCATGGTATGGACGACCTCTCAAGCAATGAGAATCGATTTGTGCAATTCTGAGTATAAGGCCTATCACATACCGATACCGTGCCGTGTATTGCGTGTAATATGGTCAATATTCCGCAATCGTTACTGCCGCTTCTCTGCTGGACGCAGTCTTCTATCTGCCGGGTAAGGGAACGCACAGGATAAAGAAGGATTGAGTATAAGAACCAACGGACAGTGCGACAACAATCGCGGGGGCCGTTGCACTCGAATCAAGCGGAAATACGATCTTATGGTAATACTCACGGAAAGATTTACTGGTGCATGTGCCACTGCCATAAATCTAAGTAGTGTATCTTTGTACATGTCGCAGCTCGTTGGGCTGTAAGTCAGCATCGAGTCATATATGTGAAGATGACTGTAAAAAAAAAGACAGTGAAAGGATTTGGTGATTTCATCGAGCTTACTTAAGCTTACTCTTCGCCTTCCTTGCATACTACATTGTAAATGCAAGGCAGGCTTCGTCCAACATTGTTATGGATAATAAATGAACATCCATCTATCTATCTATCCATCCATCTCTATCTATACCTACGTACCTTTGGCGGTTGCATATGGGCACCAGAACAGTGCCACCGTCTTCTCCCAGCTCGGCCAACGCCCCCGTCAACTCGCCTTCAAACGACTCTTTGTTGTCGTATATTACGGACGATATAAACTTCACCCTATCGGCGGAACCAGCTATACCCGATATTAGGGTATCGACGACTTCGTCAGCTATGTATGTCCCCGGTGTTGCAAGTTCTCGGATCGAATTCAAACACACGTCTTGCAGTGCCGCCGAAGAGCAATCTGCCACAGTCATTCCTCTTAATACGTCATGGACACATTTTTGGAATGACCCAAAGCCCAACGGCGGGTATATGCGCGATTGCGTAGCACCGGAGTTATACAAAGCTTCCAAAAGCGTCTCGAAAATGGTGGAGAGTTGTCTCAACACATCTTGAATCAAAGAGTCGTCTGAAGACTCGTCAACGAAGAGCGTTGGGTCGAAGCGTACCGGCCAGGGACGCCCTACACAGGTGCAAATTATATTAGAGATTCGAGAAATGCGTGTCTGAACGGATATTTTCATTTTTGGACTGAAACTCCTCTAGGCGCGTTATATGTTATAGGGGCACGTGTGCGGACGTGTCGATTAACGGATAAACTCACCGGTTACGGTCTCGATTTCCGAATGTTCCGATTCGGATTTCATTTTTGTCGACTGTTTGGGAAACAAAGAAAATGAGTAAATAAAATGACCATGAGAACGATTATATGATAACGATGACGATGACGACAGCATAGTTAATGTATGTATTACATACTTCTTCGTCTATTTTTAATTGTGCCTCTATTCTGTCTCGTAGTTCTGTAATTTCGTCTCGTGTGTCTGTAGTTGGTTTTTTGGTTCGTGCGTATGGGGTTGTGTGTTTACGTGCAATTGTGTCTGGTGTCTGTCTCGAGGTGCCTGGTGTTGGTTCTGTTGGTGTGGTTGTTGGTGTGTTGTGTCTTTTCTGTGTATTATTTCAAAATCGTATTCGAGTAATTCTAATGCCCATCGAGCTAATCTACCTGTCGGGTTTTTTAAATTGTGTAACCATTTTAATGCGCTGTGATCTGTAATGACTGTAAAATGATACCCTTCTAGATATCGTCTGAATTTCTGTATCGCCCAGATCACTGCTAGGCATTCTCTCTCTGTAGTTGTGTATTTCCGCTCAGCTTCGCTTAGTGCACGGCTGGCGTATGCAACTATACTTGTTCTACTTCTTGTTTTGTTTGTGTGAGTACTGCTCCTATACCTATTCCGCTCGCGTCTGTTTGTACTTGAAATGGTAGTGTGTGATCGGGACACGCTAGTGTGGGTGGTGTTGTGAGTATGTGTTTGATTGTGTTGGTTGCGTATCTATACCTACGTACCTTTCACGGCTCCCTATAGGAACCAAAATGGTTCCACCGTCTCTTCCCAGCTCGACCAAAGCATTTCGTAACGCGCCTTCAAAGTCCTCACTCTCCCAAAAGACCGACGGTATGAAATACAGGTCATCTCTAGCCGCTATTGCCGAAATGAGAGTGTTGACTACTTCATCGGCGACGTATGTGTTCGGTCTTTCGAGCTCAGTAATTGATATCAGACGTAGATCCTGGAGTGCAGCCGGGGAGCAACGTTCCACGGTTAATCCGTCGCACACCAAGCTGACAACCAGCGAAAATGGTTCCGATCATCGTCCTGCATCATGTTGAAAAAAACAGGTAGCCTGGAATATGTGCAATTTTTTGACTGTTTGGGAAACACAGAAAATCAGTAAATAAAATGATCATGAGAACGATTATATGATAATGATGACGATGACGACAGCATAGTTAAATGTATGTATTACATACGTAACAGCACTGTAACTCGGGATACTCGGGATATCGTAATTAACAGTCTTGACGTGAGGACGAACCAGCGTAGAAGTAGGCTGAGTCCTGTGTCGTCCTACGTTTTATAGCCTAGGGATTATAACCATGCGGTTGAGCCTAGCATCGCCGGTAGTTTGGCTGACGAATTAGGTGTCGAGTATGATTGAACATACTGTCGGGAAACTGATCGATTGTACTTCGTTTGTATTCCGTTGTACCTCAAAAGGAGAAAAGATATGGCGTTTTCAAAACATGACCCCGACACCACTTTTGAAAATTCAGTTTTTCCGAACGGGAGCCGCTTCAGAATCATTTGTACCCGCTTGTACATCTCTTATTTTCGTTCGTACTCCCACCCAAAAAAATATAGAGTCGTTTTCCAATTTTACAAAAGCCTAACTTTTTTTTGTTTTGAAAGATATTCGAATTCTGCCAACGGGGATCGCTCCAAAATCGTTTGTACCCATTTCTACCGTTCTTATTTTCGTTTTCACCCCCGCCCAAAAAAAGTGAGGGTGAGTTTTTGAAATCCTAAACCCCCAACTTGTACATTAAATTTCATACTACCTACAAAAATGCTGTCTCCATGTGAAAAAAGTATTGGAATTTGATTTTGTTGCCCAGTACCCGACATGACTTTGCCAGAAATGTTATACTGTATGTCACAAGCGAGTCCCTAAGTGATGAAAAAATTTGAAAAATTCGGAGTAACCCTTTGTTTCCATCCCACCGTTGTCGACGAGGCAGTTGCCTCTATAACTAGTCAAACAGAGTCCTAGATTACGTTACATCTAACACCACCACTTAAACTAGTAACTCAATCGTTGTCACAATATACCTAGTGCATTTATGCAATATTTATGTTTTACGTTCGGCAAACTTTTAGTTAAAATATCTGCGATCATAGCATTTGCTTTTATATTTACTTATTAATTTTTTCTATTCTATCTGTTCTCTGACAAAGTGATGTCTAACATCAATATGCTTGGTCCTTCTGTGGAATATAGGATTAGACTATATCTTTTGCGCGCTTTGATTATCAATATAAACTACTATAGGTTTATCTGTATCTATTATTTCTTTTAGCAAGCCTTTAAAAAACAATACTTATTTGGTCGTATCGCTAATTGTTAAATAGTCAGCTTCGGTGCTTGATAAAGCTATCGTCTTTTGCTTTCTTGATTCCCATCAAACAGAGTGCATTTGCATACATCATCACATATCTTGTATACGATTCTCTATTCTGTACATCGCCTGCCCAATCGGCATCCACATACCGAGAATATTCGGTGAGACTACACGATCCCCTTCCTACGGCAAAACCAACACAGGCGCTCACCGTGTGCGAAAACATGGGTCTGGGTCAACCCTGGGATTGTGGAGGGTAGCCACTCCATTTTCGCAGTAAATTTGTGAGTTGAATCCATTCTAATCCTAACCAGAAAACCTGATAGCATGTATAAGTGCGGATCAAGTAAAAGCAACACTCATAAGCAAGCAAAATGAAAAAGAAAAGAAAGCACACCAGCTAGCAACTACCAACACCAAAAGAGAAGGAAAAAAGAAAAACAAAAAGAAAAAAAAGAAAAGGAGAAATAAGCCTCAAGAAGGGTAATTTAAGAGTAGATAAATTAATTTAAATTACTTGGGAATGAATATATTGGTAAGTCCCTCAGTAAGATTTCTCGTGGGTTGATTTCCTTTATTCTTCCACTCCTATTGCGATTTCCTTTTCTTCAGCTCTACGGATACTTGTGAGGATTCTTTATGGATTTTTCACAATTATCAATATATCTTTGCGGAACTTCCTTGGAGCGATGATGTTCGAAGGCTTTGTGTATGATGGGATATGATTAATCAAATATATGTTTAATCAAAATTTTAGTTTATTATAACGCCTGGATTTATGTTATATGCAAGGTTATGTAGATAGATAGATAGATGCTTTATTTATGACCATGACAATATTGGACAATTGGTAGAATAGACAGCAAAAGTAACAGAGAAAGTAGAATAACATAGAGAGCAAAATAACAATGAGTACAGTAGCAGAGATAGTAACAAATAAGAATAAAAATAGAAAAGACTTAGAGCTAGCTGAAAAAAAAAGCGAGTAGAGTGAGAGAGCGGAAGAAAGCATAGAGCTAGCAGCATGTATGGAGATTTGACAAATATAAATTGTAGCTCTCTAGAGTAGACTTTAACTTGATTCAGAGTGACCTATCCTGAGACACACCGTACCGTGTCACAGTCCGACCCCGAATCCCATGGCGTTACTCGTATGATTGAGGAAATTTAAAGCAATCGTGGACTAAGGAAAGAGTGAAGAAATGTGCAGACACATTGTCACAGATCCCCCCACTTATAGACGTAGGCTATATGGTTCAGGGTGTGTTTCTCATTCAGCAATGCATTCTCTCATACATAATCCAGGAATATAATTAATAGTCTAGAATAGAGTGGTATGGAATAATATAGTTTTATTATTAGTAATAGCGAGCAGAGAACGAGCGATGATCTGTTGTGATTAGCTTAGTGCTATATAGTATAGTAAAACAACAAAAGGAAAATTTGTGTGAAAGGAAGGGAACATCCTCAGAGACATAGATTAGCAAGAGTACAAAGGTACGTTACTCTAGTTGCCATCTAACTTATTCTTATAATTTATTTTAAATCATATAATTACGCAATGAAAAAAATTAAATCGTGACTCTTATAATAGAGTACGTGGTTTTCTTGAACTTAGTTTCTAATAGTAACTTATGGTAGTGAATACTGGGTTTTCTTGTCTTTGAAGACTCTAATCCTAAAGTAACTATATTAATGTAAAGTCTATAATTAATCGGGTATGCGTAATTGTATACCACGAGTAAGGTACGATAAGTTTAATAAAGTTATAGCCGGGTTCTTTAGAGATTTGTCAGGTGAGGTATCTTTGGTTTAAATAGGGAAGGAGGACTCCACGACTACTTGTTGTGGTGGGCCGCGGTCCTCCTCTTAAACGGCGACGAAGATCGCGATGGTAGGTCTGTGTAGATGTGGATGGTCTAGATTCTTCACCACTTTCTGGGTACAAGTCTGCGAGAGGAGTTCTGCCTATCTCGGAAGAAGACTCCGTTTGAGTATTTGTGGAAGCAATTGCTCGAGTAGTGGGAACGGGTCCTTTATAGTGGTTCTTCCAGGCTAAGTGCTCAGGGAAGCGATCCTGACACTCGGTACAGTTGGAATTTAACAAGTTGAGATCGGTCCCACATTTGTGGCAGCGTCCACGAATAATCTTCTGTTCCTTGTCGTAAGCAAAGGGGCAGTTGTTTTTGGAGTGGTACGGTGCTCCGCACCCGTGGCAGAATCCACTGCGGTATGGGAAAGGACATTGTTTGAATTTATGTTTGATGGAACGGCAGCCCGGGTCGAAATATCTAGCCTCGATTGAGTCTTATCGAACTCACGTAAGCCTCGATTCAGCCTAACCGAGATCAAAGAACATCTCGAGCTTATAATGATGCTGAAAGAGACTAGACGAGCCACCAAATCAATGCGTATTTTTTTTTTCTCCCTCGACTTATGACACTCAATTATTGAAATTATTTACGTATTTCTAATTAGTATAAAAATTTCAAATGACGTATATGAAATAATTTATTATTTCTGTAATTTTATTATCAATTATTTTTTTTTTCAGTTAGTTAACTTCACTCGTGTTTATGATTTATAGATCAATATAACATACAACTTCAGTTGAGTCTCGATTAGTTTTATTTGAGGCTCATTTAGTCTTTTTCAGCATTATTATAGGCCCGAGCTGCTTTTTGATACCGGTTAGGCTGAATCGAGCCTTAGTTGAGTTCGATAAGACTCAACCGAGGCTAGATATTTCGACCCGGGAGTTCATACATCCTTTCTCGGTAGTCTTTGGTCGGAATGTGAGGAAGGTGTTGGTGTTATTGTTCCTCAGAGTAGTTTTGGTGGCAGGAAGGTTCTGGTCGCAGACGTACTCGCTGATTATCTTCGACCAATCGCTTCCGGAGATACGCCTAGCTGTAGCGTTGTTGGCTTGAATGTGGACAGTGTTAGTGTCTGACTTTGGCGCAATCGGAGCATTTAAGAGTCGCTCTAGAAGAGAATGGCGGGATCGGGGTGCTTTGGGAAGCAATGCGTTGGCGTAATCTGGAAACGAGCACGGTAAGGAAATTTTCCGTGGCTCTTGGCTCGTAATTTCGTATGGTTTGGCGTCCCATTTTTTAATGATGGTGCTTCTATCTATTCGTACCGGTCCATCGTTAGGAGTTGTTGCAGAATGGTACCAAACCCGCACCCTCTCATGGGCTTGGCCGTGATCAGGTGCAAGGTTGACGGGACCGGCAGGAGCCGATTCGATCGGTCGGGGCGCTGGGGAAGCCAGACGCGGCAGATTTGGCTAAGGCTGCTGGGCCGCTATTGAATTAGGTCTGCGTAAAGGGGAGAACAAAGTTGGGCGGAAGTTTAAAGAAGACGGAAAGAGCGGTAGGGGAGCGGGAGCGGGAATGGGAAGGAAAGTCGGTAATGGATTGTCGGTATGGGGAAGGGGGGTTGAGTTTCGAGAAGAGGTGGCAATAGGATCCTCAAATTCTATTTCGAATTCTGAGATCGTATCCTCCTGGGTTGTACTGAATATGTCCAGGAGGTCCCTTTCGACGTAGCACTCCCTCACCGACATCCTTCGTCGCGGTAACAGGGGGAGCGACTCTCGGCCTTCTCCTGCCTCGGGACCCGGACGACTCTCCCAATCGGGTTCGTCGAACCACGGGCGACTCGGTTGATCGCGTTCGGCCCACTCGCCCCGGTTCCACGTCGACTTGACGGTGTACCCTTGTGGTACTTGGGTACTGGTTTTTTCGACATTTTGCTTTAAAGGGAGTAAGGGCACGTTAGCGATATCTAAATCTATCTGGGAGGATATCGTCTACTATTAGAGGGACTGTCTCTACGATTGTGGGGACTCTTACTACGGTTTGAAGAACTTCCTCTATGAACTGAGGGACTTATTCTACGCTTTGAAGGACTTCTTCTATGAGGGCGTCAGAGATTTCTACGTTAGGGAAAGTACGATAGGGCTTAAGATCTTTGATGTGCGATTTTCCAACGGGGTTGCTATTACAATTTTCTAACTCATCCCAGGTAGAAAATTGTATTAGCAGGACAAGTTCAGAACCTGCAGTTAGCTTAATTTAAACCGATCAAAGATTACCGATCTTTTTTTTTTTTCCCACCTTACCGGCAATCGATCCAAGATGGCTGAAATTTCGAATTCTCGGTTTATATATAGTATACTAATTATACTAGCTGAAATGTTTGAAGAGTGACGGGGTGTTACACTATGCAATCAATGACGCGAATCATTTGATAATCACATATATATATATGAGCAAGTCTACCAATTGTAGACGTCGGATCCGGTCTCACCCTTTCGGATCTTTTTGTAAATTTACCAGCTGAAAGTTCACATCACAAAACGAGTCCCGATTTTTTTTCAGAATTTTTCCTCTCTTACTTTCGATGTTATTATATGCGGTATTTTCGGATTTTTTAAATTGTTTCGTTTTTTATCCAGTTTTCCCGCTATTTTACGAGCACAAAACAATATACGAAACACAAGTTTTTGTTGTGAAAAAATCTCACCTTTCCGAAAAAAGATTTGATTTTTCAGTCATCATTATGCAAGTACCTTAAAATCAAGTTTAAATACTGAAAAGCCGTTTTTCTGCCCTTGCCCAAATTTTGAACCAAAAAACAATATTTTTTTCGAAAAGCTGAGAAAATTTCACATCTAATATGTCATTTTCAGGATGGGTTCTCCGTAAATACTCCAGGAATTGAATTAAAAAGAAATAAAAAATCGAGTAAATTCAAATTGAATTTGGTGCATATTATAATATTACATTCAATTCGACGGCTGAGCAGAACAACATCGTATCTCAGAATTTGGTTCAACAATATCGTATCTTAGAATTTATTTCAAAAACATCGTATCTCAGAATTTGCTCCAAAAACATCGTAACTCGAAATTTTGGTCAAAAAGGTCGTATCTATCGTAAGAAACAAGCGCACATACGATGTTTTTAAAAAAAAATTCGAGATACGATGTTTTTGGAGCAAATTCTGAGATACGATGTTTTTGAAATAAATTCTAAGATACGATATTGTTGAACCAAATTCTGAGATACGATGTTGTTCTGCTCAGCCGTCGAATTGAATGTAATATTATAATATGCACCAAATTCAATTTGAATTTACTCGATTTTTTATTTCTTTTTAATTCAATTCCTGGAGTATTTACGGAGAACCCATCCTGAAAATGACATATTAGATGTGAAATTTTCTCAGCTTTTCGAAAAAAATATTGTTTTTTGGTTCAAAATTTGGGCAAGGTCAGAAAAACGGCTTTTCAGTATTTAAACTTGATTTTAAGGTACTTGCATAATGATGACTGAAAAATCAAATCTTTTTTCGGAAAGGTGAGATTTTTTCACAACAAAAACTTGTGTTTCGTATATTGTTTTGTGCTCGTAAAATAGCGGGAAAACTGGATGAAAAACGAAACAATTTAAAAAATCCGAAAATACCGCATATAATAACATCGAAAGTAAGAGAGGAAAAATTCTGAAAAAAAATCGGGACTCGTTTGGTGATGTGAACTTTCAGCTGGTAAATTTACAAAAAGATTCGAGAGGGTGAGACCGGATCCGACGTCCACAATTGGTAGACTTGCTCATATATGTGTTCATTCGCCTAAGTCTAAGGTATTTTTGAAGTAACAATTTTTTTCTTAAAACTAACTTGAACTTTATTTCTTAAAAGTCCAACCTATTCTAGAGTAACAATTCTCTTTAAACTAACTTAAACTATAACTTAACTACCTACTCCGCCCGATTCTCCCTCCCCTCCTCCCCCTCATTCACCTCCCCGTCATTCACCTCCTCCTCCTCCACATTCTCCACCAGCGGTCTAAGTTGCACTCACATCGGTAGACCATCATCATAATATATCTCCACCCAGCGCACCTCATCTTCCGAACTCTCATGAGAGTTAGGTGTACTTACAGAGCAACAGGTTGACGTGTCACTCGGAGTCATATTGCCGCTCAAGTGGAATCACTCTCGGCGGCGGTGGTATGCTTGGAGATGACGATCGTGAGGATGACGATGGCGAGCTCGGACTCAATCGCGAATGTATGGATGAGGCCGACTCGAATGATGGTGATCGGCTTCTTTCCACATTCATACGCTCCGTCTTCGCATCCGAATCATCCGCATCTTATTGCACGGAAGATGTTATATCCATGCATTGGATGGCCGACGGTGTAACATTTTCAGCAGCGACCACACGCCTTGCCCAGTGATCATTTATTTGATACTGGCGGGTGATGTTTTCAATGATCTCGAAGTGTATGCTCGCGGTTTCATTCACGAAACCCTCATCGACGTTGTGGTCGCGCAAAATGCGCAACACCAGCTGTGCGTGGCGGAGGAATCGCATCCTCAACTCGGCCCTTCGTCGCAGCTGAGCCGCCCGCTGTGTAACTCTCCCATGAGCTGGATTTATCTGGATTGATCACATATTCTTATGTTTAGAATCTGTTGAAATTCACGTATAAATGCTAACAACATACCTTTTTTTTGAAAAATATGAATTATGTACTTACGGGGATCCAAAATGATAAAAAATATCAGTTGACACACCGAAAAATCGAAAAAAAAAAAAAAATTTCACCGAACGAAAAGTGTCTGTTAACGGAACACTGGGGCACAAATGTACCCCACGCGTACTTTGTATCCGTTTCTGTTCAATGCTATCGCCAGAATGGCACTATCCACCATTTCCCCGCTCTCTCAAGACTCTAAACTGAATTATGGTTCAGGTCCGGGCTCGATTCCGAGCGATCCCTGCTTCCCGTGTAGAAATTTGATGTGGCATGCCCTAATATTGACATGGGCCTCATCGGGTGGATTTGTGGCTTGCCAGACTTGCAACTCTGCCCAGGCCCTAAAGTGGCGCCAGTATCACTGTGCGTAAAACCGAGTTCGATTGATCGATTTAAAATCGTGGAACGGCTGCCTGCAGCTCGATCATCGGAGCTGTTGCGTTTCATCGCTGTGCATGTTTATTTAAGGTTATAATACCGGTATTCATAAAAACGAATCGTTCTGCATAAAGTTGAAAGTTATATATCAGTGGTAAAAATTTAGTTTCGATACGAGGAGACCCACTCTTTCTTTAGTACAATTACTGTACTATAATACTACTTGTATAGCTCCTATGTATGTACGCAATAGGGTGGTCGTTAAAAATTAAATTTTTCAAAGCGCTCCCTCAAAAATTTCTTTTTCGTGTGAAAACATTGTTATATCACAACAGAATAATTAATGGTTGTCGATGGATGTTTGGCCGATTTTGGTAGTTAGACCAAAGGAGGTGATCGGTCAGGAGAGGCTGTAGCTGGCTCGGTATGGTTTTGAATGAGATCCGATAGAGATGTCTGAGTACTGCCTTTATTATAATGTGGATTTATAGTTGTTTGGTGATAGTAGAATGACTTCGGTTTAGTTACGGAGTTGGTGTTTCGAGAGGTCGGTAGCTTGGTAATAGGTTAAGAAGTTGGTGGTTCGAGATTGGAATGAGTAGTGATTGATATGAAAGAAGTTTGGAGAAGGTAGGTTCGGTTTGGAGAGGGGTTTTCGCATGATTTGCACATCCTGTGTCAGCGTGTGCCACTCGTACGACTCGAGCGGAAACCGAGGATCAGGTAAAACTGATGATCGGTCAGCAGAAGGAAATGGCGGATCGGATGATTACCGGAAAGAAGAGGAGTCATGACGTAACAACATGAGGGAAATTTGTTTTTTTTTTGTGAAAAAAATGAAAAGAACACGTGTCCGCAAGATGATCAAAGTATTCTTTTTGTATCAATTTGCAGTTTTTTGGAAATGTCTCGCGGAATATGCAGATTTTACTATAAATCCACGGAAAAAAAAAATTAATTTTTTCAAAATGTTGAAAATTTTGATATTTTTTTTTCTATAGATTTTTCGTGAAATCCGCATATTTCGTGAGACATTTCCGAAAGAACCGGTAATTCATGAAAAAAAAAAAAACTTTGATCCTCTTGCGACACGTGTTCTGTTCATTTTTTCACAAAAAACAAAATTCCCTCATGTTTTTACATGAAAAGGAAACTTCTTAAGGGGCACCAGAAAAAATTTAATTTTTAACCACCACCCTAAGTACGCAAGTACCTGTTTTAATTCGATTATTCAACTCTATTGAAATTTCCGATTTTATTAAACAAGAGGTGTTTTTGGAACATGTTTCTCATTTGAATATGTAATGAATCATACGGCTTACCATGTCCCAGTCAAGT
Source organism: Tenthredo notha (assembly GCA_914767705.2). NCBI lineage: Eukaryota > Metazoa > Arthropoda > Insecta > Hymenoptera > Tenthredinidae > Tenthredo > Tenthredo notha. The sequence goes on along the minus strand of OU611915.1, from coordinate 8,961,324 downwards.
CTATCTAACCCGCAACCGAGTTTTGGTATCGCAAGAGATTTCTTACCGTCTTTAATTAGTGCTGTCTTTAATTTTGCTAGTGTGTTGTACATTGTCTCGTTTGTCGGTTTGTCAAAGTGTCGTTCCTTCGTGACTAAATTGTAAATCGTGCGTCTGGGGTACTGTACCATAATGATATCTGTTACTCGTGGATTCATTGATTGTAATCTCTTACGTTGTATGAATCCGTTCCTTACCATCTGGTCTGCAATGTTTCGGGATGTCTTACAGTCGACTGAAATACAGTGGGCTACATTATCTTTTTGTTTCAGCAAATCTCCGTCTATCTCTTTAATATTTCTATTCTGTGTCAGGGGAAGGAAATCTAGGTCTTCGAGGAACTGTCTGTACGATGGAGTGGAATTCGAAGTTTTGCTAGTAGATGTGGTTGCCTGTGGCTCGCAAGCTGTATGTCGTAACTTGACTCCGTGTTTCTTGCGTATTTCTGAGCCGTGTGGGTCATGTGTGGAGTCTGTATTGGGTTCACTATTTGAATTAGACAATTTCCTATATATTATTTTACGTTTATACACTGACGTTGTTGCAGTCTTATTTGACCGATTTTCAGTTTGACTGTCACTAAAACTTGTCTGGTTGGTAAAGTCGGTTCCTAATCGGTTCCTTTTTTGTGTTCGGATACTAGAGGATTCCGTGCGTCTTTTTCGTTTAGCTAGTGCTGCTCTAAATGGAATAGTTTCTACGTCCGATTCGCCCGTCGAGTCAACGTAGTCTAGTTGCTTCGTCAATTTCTTTCGCGGTGCTGGGTTACCTGAAGATTCAGTCATTTGAGGTCGTTTGGGCGGTTTTACTGTGCTATGTTGTCTATCGTGAATTAATTGGGTATCTGAGATTTCTGATGTCAGGGTTTCTTGTAAGGGGGGTCCCTTTTCTGCTTCCTGAGTCTTTGGTAGTTTGGTTGGTGCGGGGTTTGTCGAGTCATCAGTATCTTGCCTAGGACGTCGTGGAAATTGGTGTGTTATTTTTTTGCGTTTGTTTATTTCAGTTTCCGCGGTACCCGACTCTGATCGAAGGCGTTTGCCGTCCATCGGTAAGGCTTGGGTCTTAAGACTACGGTACGTCTGGGAGGCTCATCTTCTAGACCGATATTAGCGGGATTTATGCCTTCTTGCGGGATATCCCTGGTCTTATGGAAGATAGCCATAATTGTGCCTAGATCTCTGCTCTTCTGCGGGGAGCGAGGGAACCTATTTACTAGGAGCACAAATTGTTGAGGTATAGTGGGATTCGTGTTTCTCAAGGCCTCGATCAGTTTATCTCCTCTGCCTTCGACAAGCATAATGTATTGATCCAGCTTAAGTGTACCAGGGTATTCCTGTAGAAACGCATCGTATCCATCATCAGCCGGCTTTGCTGCAGGGAGAGACTCTTTTGGTGCCGGTGACGATATAGTCTTCGCCAATCTGATCTTTTCAAGCTGCTGAGATGCAACTCTTGCATCTACTGGAGGGAAGCTTTCTTGATCTTTGAAGCTTACTCCCTTAGCTATTCCAGACCCGGAGGGTTGAGACAATGCGCTAGAAGCAATCTCTCGGGGAGTTGTAGAGGTTCCTACAGCAGGTCTCGCAGTAGCAGTTAAGATTGCACGCTTATTAACTTGTTTCTCTAGAGCTGTGATATCTTTGCTAAGCACTTTAATCACCCCGGAGAGCTCATCATAATTCGATTTTGCGTGCACGAAATAACTGGTTATTTGCATCATTTCTGATGTATTCCCAGCAACTGCATCTTCCAAGGTCTGCAATTGGTCTTCCATCTTGTCCAAACGATCAGTTGCCCTTTGTAATTCTGGCGATATACTTGCTAGATGGGCCAATATCTCGGTGTTCTGCCGCGATATGCTTTGCATACTTCTGGCCATCCATGACATCATTTCAAAGTGATCAGTGGGGATATCGTCATCATCACCTTCTTGTGGGAAGATAGATCTTGGAGGCTGACCATGATCTCCACCAAATAAGGTATAGTGATCCTGGACGTCGTCGTAATCTTCTTGTCCCTGTTGATCCTGCGAAGCTGTATCAAGCTCAAACTGAGACGAATCTTGGCCTCCCTCGTCAAATTGTTCCGACTCCAGGTACACATCGCTAGCGTCAGATCCGCTCGGCATTTCCTTATCTGAGTGAACTTCTAAAGCCTCCCCCTCCATTATTCTCTCAGCAGCTGCTTGAGATGATGGAGCAGTAGGGCCGCTCAATGAGATGGTTTCAGTGGTTGACCTTTTCAATCCTTTCAGTATAGACGGCATATCAGAGCTAGTTAGAGTGGACATTTCCCCGATCGTATCAGAGGCTGATAGAACACCTCGTCCTGTCATAGATAACCCAGCAGATGAATCAGGGTCAGATTCCGCTTGGAAGACCGAGGCGATGACAGCCTGTCGCTCTCCCGCACTACTAGACGCTTGCATCTTTTCCTCTATTTGCGCATTTCGAGTCACGCTCATCTGTCCTGCTCTGAGTTTAAGAGTCTCCATGTCATCCTCTGACATCTCGGAGAGATCGATATCGCGCTCTGACATGTTAAGATGTGAAGTTAACTACTAGAAGGTAGGGTTTATAATGATGATTCTGCGGTTATGTGGAGTATATGATTACAATGATTTTCATACAAAAGTCTATTATGAATATCAGGATATGTTATATCACAACAGAATAATTAATGGTTGTCGATGGATGTTTGGCCGATTTTGGTAGTTAGACCAAAGGAGGTGATCGGTCAGGAGAGGCTGTAGCTGGCTCGGTATGGTTTTGAATGAGATCCGATAGAGATGTCTGAGTACTGCCTTTATTATAATGTGGATTTATAGTTGTTTGGTGATAGTAGAATGACTTCGGTTTAGTTACGGAGTTGGTGTTTCGAGAGGTCGGTAGCTTGGTAATAGGTTAAGAAGTTGGTGGTTCGAGATTGGAATGAGTAGTGATTGATATGAAAGAAGTTTGGAGAAGGTAGGTTCGGTTTGGAGAGGGGTTTTCGCATGATTTGCACATCCTGTGTCAGCGTGTGCCACTCGTACGACTCGAGCGGAAACCGAGGATCAGGTAAAACTGATGATCGGTCAGCAGAAGGAAATGGCGGATCGGATGATTACCGGAAAGAAGAGGAGTCATGACGTAACAACATGAGGGAAATTTGTTTTTTTTTTGTGAAAAAAATGAAAAGAACACGTGTCCGCAAGATGATCAAAGTATTCTTTTTGTATCAATTTGCAGTTTTTTGGAAATGTCTCGCGGAATATGCAGATTTTACTATAAATCCACGGAAAAAAAAAATTAATTTTTTCAAAATGTTGAAAATTTTGATATTTTTTTTTCTATAGATTTTTCGTGAAATCCGCATATTTCGTGAGACATTTCCGAAAGAACCGGTAATTCATGAAAAAAAAAAAAACTTTGATCCTCTTGCGACACGTGTTCTGTTCATTTTTTCACAAAAAACAAAATTCCCTCATGTTTTTACATGAAAAGGAAACTTCTTAAGGGGCACCAGAAAAAATTTAATTTTTAACCACCACCCTAAGTACGCAAGTACCTGTTTTAATTCGATTATTCAACTCTATTGAAATTTCCGATTTTATTAAACAAGAGGTGTTTTTGGAACATGTTTCTCAATGTGAGGCCAGTTAACACGCCGATAATATTATGGAACCCGTATCATACAATTATTGATCTCGCCTTGACACTGATCAATCATGATACTGATCGGTGAGATTGAAATGTCTTTCAACTCTTAATTTGATACCTTGATCATGAGTTTCAACGAATAGAAAAATATTATACAGAATATCATAGGGTAGTTTGGCGTAATAGGTAGAGCGTGCGACTAGTAATATAGCGAATGCGAACAGACTTAGGTTCAAATCCCGATAGGTTCAAAAAAAAAAAAAAATTGTAAAATATGTGATATTAGTTGATTTTTTTAATTTTTATGTGATGATATCGATATCTCAAAGTGATAAATAATTTTAAAAAGGGATATTTGTATTCAGCATATCAATAACACTCAGATTTGTATGAATAAATGCAATTTAGACACGGTCGTGGAAGAAAATATGGCGCGAGTACACTGAAAAAAAAGTTTATTTCCTACTAAAATACAAAGTATTTCAAACTCAGTTTTCTTGCAGTAAGTATACGTATTCTTATGGTAAGAAAACTGGTATTATCGCCACAAGAATACCAAATATTATTCTGAGGCGAAAATCACAAGCTGTGTTACATTAAATATTTTAATTTATTTTTTATTTTATTTTATTTTTTTCTTTAATTTCAATCTATTAATGATTAATAATTTATAAATAATTGATTATAATATAAAAGTTAATTATTATAAACATATTTAAATCTGTGTTAGCTAGGTTAGGTTAAATCTGTCAAGTTGTCATTTTGGTATTTTGCTCAGAGGAATACCAAGTTTTCTTACCGTCAGTATGCATATTCCTATGGGAAGGAAACTTAGGTATTCTTACTCCAAGAATACCAGTTTCCTTATTCGAGAGAAAAATTTACTAGTAGGAAAAAAACTTTTTTTTCAGTGTAGGGTGCGATCATTGCTAGCCTGGTCAGTCCCCGATCGGGCACTGTGTCTAAAACTGAGACATCTAGCCAGAGCCCTAACTGGCTGCCACAGGTCAGCCAGATCTGGGCCCCATCTGTATTCTGGCGAACCTTTACGGAGCCCGGCTTGGGCCACAGTACAATTTCTACACGGGTTTTGCGAAATATTCAAAATGAGGTTGGGGTACGAACGTACCCCGGTGTGCCATTCTAAGGTTAAAAGATCCCACCTGGGCCCATAAAAATCGGTAGGTCTCAAAGGATCAAGTAAGAAATGGGTGATTCGGTTCTAACTGCGATTTTTTATGTCCTGTACTGTTTATTCTCACTGGTCATTAATTAACAATCTATTAATGAAATTTTTGTGTTAATTAGATATTCATGAACATATTTCATTACTTTCAGAGGAAACTTACACTATATGACTTAAATGTCAGTACCGTGTCATGTCCATTTCTAGAATTTTCCTATACATTATTTATTTTTTTCTGTCGCAATATATGATTCAAACTAATTACCTTATATGTTTACGGAACCCATAAAAGCATCCAGGGAGGATGTTATTCCTCTCTACCCACCAATGTAGGCGGTCGTTGATTATTCTCTCGAAAATTTTAAGAAAAACCGAGGACAAAGCTATCGGGCGAACTCCCCTGCCTCCGGGTTTCGGAAGTAGACGGACGCAATACTCCGACCAGCTGGCCGGCGTCTTACCTCCGTCCAGAATAAGATTATAAATCTTCAGCAACAATTCCAGAGCTTCTGGCGGCAGTTTCTTGACAGTACCGAAAAATCGAGCTCCTCCATAGATAGAGGAGCCTGTAAAAGCGACTCGGTAGAGTGGATCATTTCGAATAGGCCTTCCTCCGCAGCCATTGGAGGAGTGATTTTTTGAAAAGCCGCGACTACACTTGGGTCTTCTGCGTTCATAGATTTAGGACTAGCTAGGTTGGTCCTACCCTTAAAGGCTTTAATGGGGCCCCAAATTTTACTCACCGGAGTACTGGGGCTTATGTTAGTGAACTGCAGAAATTCCAAAAGCTAATTTGCTTTTTTTTGGATAAGAATTTGTTCACTGCCCTACAACACCGCACGTATTTATCGTAATTATCATCCGTGGGATTTCTTCGATATAAAGCGCAGGCTACCCGCCTTTCCTCTACTTTGGACGAACATTCGTCAGTCCACCAAATCGCCGGAGCTGGGACTTTACGCGTATTATCTTGATCTGAAGCTGCGGGGACCCTAGCCCCTGCTAGACTCAATGACGATTTAATAGAATATATAAGTTCATCATATGAGTCCAGGAAGTTACCTTCTCCAGTCTCGATGTCTTTACACTTATCAACTAAGTTCTGCCTAAATAGGACCCAATCAACTTTATTTGTGGAAATTTTGGGGCGCAATCTGACTCTAAAGTTAGGAAGGTTTGAGACCACAATGCGGATGGGGTAATGATCGCTTCCCATAGGATCATCACCCACCGACCAATCTACTTCCGTCGCCAAGTTTAGGGATACCAATGTCAGGTCTGGAGTACTTCTAACCCCGTGCTCCACGTGGAGTCTAGTACCATCCCCCTTGTTAACAATACATAAATTTGAGTTTAATATTGCCTGCGCCAAGTTATTGCCATCGTTGTTCGATAGTTCGCTCCCCCATATGTGATGGTGAGCATTAAAGTCCCCACAAATGATTAAATTGGGGCGATCCTCAACCCTTGTAAGGAAGCGGTTCCATTGTACTGCGCTCAAGCATTTGTTTGGGGGTTTGTAGATGTTAAGAATGTTAATTTTTTTTTCCACTAGACAGGAAGACCTCTACGAGAATCCATTCTAATTTCTCAAGCGCGTTCGAAGTCTCAGTAACTTCATACTGAATCTCTTTTTTGATATAGCATGCTACCCCTCCTCCACGAGTCTCCGCACCTCTGTCCTCCCTTAATAAATTATAATCTCTAAAATTAAAATACTGATCTGACCTTAGCCACGTCTCTTGGAGACAAAGAATATCGTGGTTATGAATAAGATTACCTAGATCTTTCCATTTACTACCCAAGCTCTTGCAATTCCATTAGCCGATGACCATCGAATCATTCATCTAGGTCCTTGCCTACCCCCTGGACATAGGCTTCCCCCACAGCCTTTATGACCTTGACGACAGCCGCCAAATTTTCAACCTTACTACCCAGCTCCTGACATAAGATTCCTGTAAAACTAGATATAGCCTTCTTGATTTCCGCCGTGACTACCTTCTGAATGATTTGCATCTGTTGATCAATAAGCCCATCCCTTTCCTGCCCTTCCCCAACAAATGTGTCCTCGCTCCCAACCTCCGACTCCTCTACATCCATATCTATTAGCCCCGAACCAGAATCAGACTTAGGCCCTGAACCCGAGCCCGGCAAGAGAAACGACGAACCTTTTACCTCCCTTTGATCTATAGCCATTATGCGTTTTAAGACTACTCTTAGAGACCCTGTCTTTGTAGTGTTGGCATAGCTGCGAGGCTCGGTGTCAGCAATTTTCGAGTTCTTGCGCGATGCTTCTTTAACTAACTCGGGGAAATCACTAGTAAGGTCGAGGTCGCCAGTTACTGAACCTGGGCCTTCAGTTGACCCCCCAAGCCTCGGTTGCAGTTGAGGTTGAGCATTGGCCTTCTTTATTCTTTCCGCAAGAAGCATTTTTTTTTTTTTCAGAAATACTGGGCATAAGTTTGAAGAAGCCCAATGAGCCTCAAGGCAGTTCGCACACTTGCTACCTCTTTCTTTTTCCTCCCAAATTTTACAATCCCTTTCTGGATGGTCCCCCGCACATCTATTGCATCTCGGTTTATCTCTGCACTGAAAGCCTACATGGCCAAATCTTAAGCAATTGAAGCACTTTTTTGACTATGGGAAAAATTGTTGAACGTCTCTAGCCACGTACTATATTGAAACCTTTTTTGGTAGAATAGAACCTCCATAGTATAATTTAACTCTCGACGAGTTCACCTTATTGTTTACCTCTACTGGACCCTTAGTATCGTTAAATTGGATTCTTTCTATGCGGCATTCCGAAACTGTCTCTTCTCCCAGGACTCGGAAGCTCTCCATAATCTCCCCCTCCGACAGAGCCGGATCCACACCTCTGATAACTCCAACTTTATGTATTGCAAAATCGGGAATATACGCTCCGAAATTCGGGTCTACTTTTTTGATCCTTACATCTACCATCTCATTTGCGTCCTTGAAATTACTAAATGTGATATTTACTCTATCCATTCCTGATGGGGAAACGCCAACAACCCCAGCAGTGAAACCCCTGAACCTCATTCCAAAGCTCATTATATGGAGATTTCCTAACCTTAAACCTCTCAAGTCATAAATTTGAACAATAAACGGACCTAAGTCCTTATCAGTATACAGATTCCCCAACATTCTGGCAGGTGGCGCCTTAGCCTTGACAGAAGATGTTACTCTAACTTTAGTTGGTTGGACTTCGGACTCTCCGGACCCCCCATTTTCGAATTCTAACGGTCTTTTGTTTTCGTTTGCCGCCATACTTGCTTAATTCTATAAGATGTTATAAAAACAGAGGGTTTCTTACAAATTTGCGATCAAGGCGATATTGCTCGTTTTATCTGCTGTTAATATTTTATTGTTAAATAAGTAGGAGACCGAGACTCCGGGAAAATTTCTTCCATCGCAGCAACATCACTGATCGTTGTCTCTGCAATAAAGAACGGCGCTGTATCAGACTGCGAATCTTCCTCAACAGCCTTCCTCTGACTTGCATATGGTCTCGAATTTTCTAATTTTCTCTCTCTCTCTACCTAGTTTCAAGTGAGGTTAGGCCTACTCTCTGCCTACCTTGCATTAGGGTGATTTTTTTTTCGACTATTTTTTAATTTTTTTAGTCCTCACGTGAAATTTGGTTGAAAATGTCGAAAAAAAAATTCCCCGTGTAAATTCAAAGTGTAACTTGTACTGGTGAGTTGATACGGGTCGCTGAAGTTGATTTTTACCCAAAATTCTCGGTTACCAGTACGAGTTACACTTTGGCCGCTATGGGGACTTTTGTAGAGTATTTTATTCTGAGTAAATTAAGATCAAGACCAATGTAATAGCTTGAAATGCGGCTGAGTTATAGAAATTTGAAAAAAAAAAATCGCGATTTACGTGTATTTTAAATGTAAAATCTTCGCACGCTTTGGGAAAGTACTTAAAATTAATATTAAGAGCTGTAACTTCCAGGGAATTTTTTTTTTCGACATTTTCAACCAAATTTTACGTGAGGACTAAAAGAAAAAAAAAAGTCGAAAAAAAATCACCCCAACCTTGCATATTACATTGTAAACGCAAGTTAGGCTTTGTCCAACATTGTTATGGATAATAAATAAACATCTATTTATCTATCTATCTATCTCTATCTATCTATCTATACCTACGTACCTTATGACAATCGTCAGTGTCGAGTAAGTAAATCCTATATACATGTACATATGTATGTATGTATGTTGAAACGGTATCGGCTAGTCAGCTATGGGAGAGAGAATGACAGACACACAGACAATACGATTCAAACAGATCAGCCGGTAAACAGCTGAGATTCGGCATCGCTCGTCGAACGTTCGAGTCGCATGACGTCATCGGTAGGCAGGAAGAGTATATAAAAGCCGCTGAGCACCACGCTCAGCAGCGATTCACAGCATAGAGCTTAATCGACTCATTTGGATATTAGATCTGAGGTCTTCTCGGACTAATAATTTAGCTTCATTTTGACATAGCAACATATCTCGAAATATTCAATTATAACCAATTTAAAAGTCTATCACTTATTAAAGGATAGCAAATTCATTATCTATTAGAGGCAGTAACCAAAGCAGTGCTAGCACTCAGTAAATTCAGTAGAAAACTTAAAATATATCAAACTTGATAGCGATTGAGTAAAAGAAAATAAGAAAGCCGTTGGGTTAAGAAATTAGATTTAAGTTTCTTTGTTAAGTTTTGATTTGATTTATTGGTTGACCATTATAACAATCTCTTATAGATCAACATCTCTTTTTGATATTATTTTTGTCTAGAATAAAGTCAACCTAAAATTAATTTGTTCTTTGTTCGACATTTCTGACCATGCTATGCATCTCATTTCCAATGCCACATGAGCCAGTGACAGGATAACATAGGAACAGCTTTGTGCGAAAGCGCTGAGTCTGGTGTACAGCCTAGGGATTAGATCTAGTCAGAATAAAGAACAGATAGGACGACAGACTTGTGCGAAAGCGCTGGTTCTGGGTACCAATAACGTCTTGGTTAACTCCGAGTTCGTAGCTAGGTTTCACTTACGACTTGGTTAACTCCGAGTTCGAAATGAAATAGAAATTAATTAGAAACAGGTGGCTTTTTGTGGCATAACCAACTTTTCCCCACCTAAGCGCGTTGAAGAGTCCCGAATTGATCAATATCACGAAACACTCTCATCCGAGACAAAGAATCCACGATCGCATCCGGATTTCCCTACAGCTTTTTAGCCTGGGAAAACCGGAAACGTTACAATGTATGTATGTATGGACAAATATACGTACATACAAAGTTGAAGGTAATTTTTTATACTGGTTTTTTCTTCAATAGTAAGTACAGGGTGGCGCCTCGCAATCGTCTCAGCATTCAGATATTCTTGCTTGGCGCATAGAGCCCTCAACGCCGCCCCTCCCTCCTTCGGCGACCGATCCCGACCGTGCATCAATGTAATGTAAAGTTTGTCATTCGAGATTTGGCCGCCATAGCGGAACGTTGTGTCACAGCAGAGAGTATTTTGAAAACAAAAAGAGTAGTTATCGGAAACCTGTACAGTGTCTCAAAGGTGAAAAGAAAAGCACAGTCAACAGCTTAAAGACGGAAGTGAGGTAAAACTCTACATCGCCGGAATCTTTCAGACGAGGGGGACAGTCAACACATAACCTCCGGGAACAGTGGTCTCGACTCGTAGACGAAATCGGAAGACAGCAGCTGAATTTCGCTTAAGGTGCTTCCGGAAAACCTACCCTGATTATTCATAAGGATCGCGCATGAAACGCTCCTCCGTAGCTGTTAACTCTTGAATAACTTCTTGAGCCTCAGGAAACTTTTCTTTGATATTTCCTATAATGGTCTCGAACACTTTGGCTAACTGTGCCTTCACTTCTAACCCGACTGCTGCCCTAAAGTGCTCATATCTATCTTGAAAGTTACCAAAGTGAACTTCCCTTTCCCACATTTCCTGATCTTCGCCGTCGGTCAAAGAATCCCCTTCTCCCGTCAACGGCCCCCCAAGTGAACCAACGATACGCGGTTTTTTTGCCCTATCTACCTGAGTAACTAGCTCTCCCGACCTTTCCTCTATGTTCTTGCCGTAAGAAGTTGGGCCCTTACTCTGATCTTTATCGAACCTGGCTGCGCCACCCGCCCCCAAGTTATCAGATGGAGCTTCCCCGGATCGCCTCGCAATTCCAATAGCCTCCTTAAGCGAGGTATTCATTACGGCACGGATCCGGTTCACCTCCCTCTGGAACTGGAAAGCCGGGCAGCTCCTGTCCGAGGCCCTGTGTTCGCCTTTACAATTAATACATTTTGGGTTAGTATTGTCTTTGCATTCCTCAGCCTTGTGAGGGCCCGAGCATACATCGCATACATTGTTTTTTGATTTGCACTCTGTGTCTGTGTCGTCTATGTCGATTATTAGGGTGTCTGCATCCATCTCGTCTGCTGTTTCGTAGGTGTCTGGTGTTGTTCCTCTGGTTCAGCTCCAGGCTGAAAAGTCGTCGATGAAGGAGGCTGCGTTGAGCTACTTAATTCGCTCAGCCCTATACGCTATCATCGCGGCATCCAGTTTCGATACGATATGGCCATCGTCATTGCAACTCTGGCGAGCCTGGGGAGGTTGCTCCCTCGGTGAAAGTTGACTCCGTTGCGCGCCGAGGCGCGGATGACGATTTTCATGGGAAAAAGAGTAATATAAAGAAAAGGGGATTAGAAATATGATAACCTGCCTAACTCTGTCTTGGCTCATCCTAGGCAGCCTGCCGACCGTGCACACTAGTTACCGCATTCGGTAGTCCCTGGGACGCTTGCACAAAGTGCAACGTCACAAACCATATCTACATAAACATCGACAAGGGGGACAGCACAAAAATCTTAATTTTTTATTTATTTTTTTTTTTCCTAATACAATTTACAATTTACAAGACACAGTAGACATATTTCTGGGGTACAGTATGATTATCGGGGCTCGTTTAGCCTCCTCATGATAGCTGTAGCCGACGCCTTCACCACCTCGCCTGCTACTCTCTGTAACATGTTGCAGGCCCGCCTCTCCCTCACTCCTAGCTTCGCCAGGATCTCGGTGGCTTTCAGATGTTCATTCGTCCTACAGACCTCGCCGAGAGTGCCCACTATGAGTGCAGCAAAGCGCACCGGACATCTGTGTAGCCTCGCTAGGGCGTCTGCTAAGTTATAGTTTCTGCTGACTGTGTCAACATTGTCCTTCGTGATGTGGACCGAGGAGTTCTTTGTATATCTCACCCTTTTTATTCTCTCCTGCAGCCCTATGTTCTGTAGGCTCGAGACTGCGACCTCTAAGATTACTATTTCAGCCGGGTTAGACAGATGGATCACAATGTCAGGCCGATTGTGGAACAGCTGCGGGTCCGTGACCACCTTCCCACCGGTTCGGAATTTGATGTTCCTTCCACCCCAGTTATAGTCTGCGTAAAGCGCCGGGATTCCATACCTAAGCATTGGCCGGACTTCCAGCGGGGCGTTTGGGAAGCAATGCGTTGGCGTAATCTGGAAACGAGCACGGTATGGAAATTTTCCGTGGCTCTTGGCCCGTAATTTCGTATGGTTTGACGTCCCATTCTTTAATGATGGTGCTTCTATCTATTCGTACCGGTCCATCGTTAGAAGGTGTTAATCCAGAGTGTTCTTGTGGAGGTGGAAAGAATGGTTTCAGCGTCTCGAGTTCTAGTTTTGGTAATACTGGCTCCTCATTTGTTGAATCGGAGTCAGGTTCGGAAGACGATGCGTAATCCAAGAGGATTTTCTGAATTGTCGGTGGGCTTGTTGGTGGACTGTTTGGTTCTATTATAAGCTCGGGCTCGCTAGAGTCTGAACTTTCGGTGGAAGGAGACCGCGGTCGCTTAAGCGATGACTTTCCTTCTTGTGTAGTGTCATGTGTGTTGGTCAATTCAGGATGGTCCTTGGTTAGGTCTAATGGCTGGTCTTGGATTAGACATAGTGGTGCATTAGTTGTAGGTGGATCACCACCTGGTGATAGATCTAGTGGGTGTGCTGGAGTCGCGTCACGCACGGAAGTTCCGGGTCACAAACTTGAGATGCGAGCTAACACGCGCGCATCTGCTAGATCGGAGTCGTGGAGTTTAAGTCGAGTCTGACAACGGGAGAGGTTTCCCTAGGGCTGGACAGCCGGTGGGCTCCACGTCGAGCAACTTGGCGGATCCTGTTCGTCTTTCCCATTTCGGTGAAAGTGTCTTCTAATTGGTATCAGCGTGGTAATCTGGGTAAAACAGGACTTGAATGTCAGTTTATGCGTCGAGGATTGCGACGGGGGAATTTTAAATCTTTAATATCATATTTTCCTATTATTTTCTTATCCTTATCTACTATTTCTGCGGTGGTAGGTGAGAGATACTTTGATACATAAGCTGGTCCGTCATACTTGGGAGCAAGCTTAGCGCTGTAATTTTCTCCTTTTTACTTAACCTTTTCCGGGGGAAGTACACCTCGTCGCCCTCCCGGATATCGGGAACAATTGACGGGATGTTCCACGGGCGACTCGGTTGATCGCGTTCGGCCCACTCGCCCCGGTTCCACCGACTTCACGGTGTACCCTTGTGGTACTTGGGTACTGGTTTTTTCGACATTTTGCTTTAAAGGAAGTAAGGGCACGTTAGCGATATCTAAATCTACCTGGGAGGATATCGTCTACTATTAGAGGGACTGTCTCTACGATTGTGGGGACTCTTACTACGGTTTGAAGAACTTCCTCTATGAACTGGGGGACTTATTCTACGCTTTGAAGGACTTCTTCTATGATGGCGTCAGAGATTTCTACGTTAGGGAAAGTACGATAGGGCTTAAGATCTTTGATGTGCGATTTTCCAACGGGGTTGCTATTACAATTTTCTAACTCATCCCAGGTAGAAAATTGTATTAGCAGGACAAGTTCAGAACCTGCAGTTAGCTTAATTTAAACCGATCAAAGATTACCGATCTTTTTTTTTTTTTCCCACCTTACCGGCAATCGATCCAAGATGGCTGAAATTTCGAATTCTCGGTTTATATATAGTATACTAATTATACTAGCTGAAATGTTTGAAGAGTGACGGGGTGTTACACTATGCAATCAATGACGCGAATCATTTGATAATCACATATATATATATATGTGTTCATTCGCCTAAGTCTAAGGTATTTTTGAAGTAACAATTTTTTTCTTAAAACTAACTTGAACTTTATTTCTCAAAAGTCCAACCTATTCTAGAGTAACAATTCTCTTTAAACTAACTTAAACTATAACTTAACTACCTACTCCGCCCGATTCTCCCTCCCCTCCTCCCCCTCATTCACCTCCCCGTCATTCACCTCCTCCTCCTCCACATTCTCCACCAGCGGTCTAAGTTGCACTCACATCGGTAGACCATCATCATAATATATCTCCACCCAGCGCACCTCATCTTCCGAACTCTCATGAGAGTTAGGTGTACTTACAGAGCAACAGGTTGGCGTGTCACTCGGAGTCATATTGCCGCTCAAGTGGAATCACTCTCGGCGGCGGTGGTATGCTTGGAGATGACGATCGTGAGGATGACGATGGCGAGCTCGGACTCAATCGCGAATGTATGGATGAGGCCGACTCGAATGATGGTGATCGGCTTCTTTCCACATTCATACGCTCCGTCTTCGCATCCGAATCATCCGCATCTTATTGCACGGAAGATGTTATATCCATGCATTGGATGGCCGACGGTGTAACATTTTCAGCAGCGACCACACGCCTTGCCCAGTGATCATTTATTTGATACTGGCGGGTGATGTTTTCAATGATCTCGAAGTGTATGCTCGCGGTTTCATTCACGAAACCCTCATCGACGTTGTGGTCGCGCAAAATGCGCAACACCAGCTGTGCGTGGCGGAGGAATCGCATCCTCAACTCGGCCCTTCGTCGCAGCTGAGCCGCCCGCTGTGTAACTCTCCCATGAGCTGGATTTATCTGGATTGATCACATATTCTTATGTTTAGAATCTGTTGAAATTCACGTATAAATGCTAACAACATACCTTTTTTTTGAAAAATATGAATTATGTACTTACGGGGATCCAAAATGATAAAAAATATCAGTTGACACACCGAAAAATCGAAAAAAAAAAAAAAATTTCACCGAACGAAAAGTGTCTGTTAACGGAACACTGGGGCACAAATGTACCCCACGCGTACTTTGTATCCGTTTCTGTTCAATGCTATCGCCAGAATGGCACTATCCACCATTTCCCCGCTCTCTCAAGACTCTAAACTGAATTATGGTTCAGGTCCGGGCTCGATTCCGAGCGATCCCTGCTTCCCGTGTAGAAATTTGATGTGGCATGCCCTAATATTGACATGGGCCTCATCGGGTGGATTTGTGGCTTGCCAGACTTGCAACTCTGCCCAGGCCCTAAAGTGGCGCCAGTATCACTGTGCGTAAAACCGAGTTCGATTGATCGATTTAAAATCGTGGAACGGCTGCCTGCAGCTCGATCATCGGAGCTGTTGCGTTTCATCGCTGTGCATGTTTATTTAAGGTTATAATACCGGTATTCATAAAAACGAATCGTTCTGCATAAAGTTGAAAGTTATATATCAGTGGTAAAAATTTAGTTTCGATACGAGGAGACCCACTCTTTCTTTAGTACAATTACTGTACTATAATACTACTTGTATAGCTCCTATGTATGTACGCAATAGGGTGGTCGTTAAAAATTAAATTTTTCAAAGCGCTCCCTCAAAAATTTCTTTTTCGTGTGAAAACATTGTTATATCACAACAGAATAATTAATGGTTGTCGATGGATGTTTGGCCGATTTTGGTAGTTAGACCAAAGGAGGTGATCGGTCAGGAGAGGCTGTAGCTGGCTCGGTATGGTTTTGAATGAGATCCGATAGAGATGTCTGAGTACTGCCTTTATTATAATGTGGATTTATAGTTGTTTGGTGATAGTAGAATGACTTCGGTTTAGTTACGGAGTTGGTGTTTCGAGAGGTCGGTAGCTTGGTAATAGGTTAAGAAGTTGGTGGTTCGAGATTGGAATGAGTAGTGATTGATATGAAAGAAGTTTGGAGAAGGTAGGTTCGGTTTGGAGAGGGGTTTTCGCATGATTTGCACATCCTGTGTCAGCGTGTGCCACTCGTACGACTCGAGCGGAAACCGAGGATCAGGTAAAACTGATGATCGGTCAGCAGAAGGAAATGGCGGATCGGATGATTACCGGAAAGAAGAGGAGTCATGACGTAACACCCCCCCCTTTAGAAGGAACATAGGGCTTGGACACAGGGCGTATGTTCCTCTTTAAGGAGCAAGGTGTAGGGGTGTGAAAAAGGATGCATGCAATACAGTTAATTTCCAATTATAAAATATGTCTCAGACTAAAGTCTATAATTGTTTCTATGTTAAGCGTGTAAACGTGTGCAGTGGAACATGATGAGAGACTTCTTTCTGTTTTTTATTTTTATTCTCTCATATGTTCTTACATAATTGATGTTTAATCGTGTGTGTGTTGTGATTATACTGATTTATTCCATTCTACAGTGGTTATGCTTCACCCTTTTATTTTTTTTATTATATTCTTAACATCCTTATCGAATGGTTCTTAACTACTTCTTATTTTACATTATATCATCATCTTATTCCTAAAATTTATAATAATTCTACTCCCTTTTTACTATGGTTATGTCTTAATCATATTTTCAACATCCTGATTTTCGACTTTAACATCCACTTTTTATTTTATACTATATCATTATCCTACTATTACAAATTGCTCTCTATGGAATATCAATAGACCTGTTTCTCAAGCAGTGACTAATGTTTACCTGTACTGTTCTTACTATCCAGGCCATACCATTGGTTCATTTTAATTTATTCAAAAACACTCTGTGATTTCCCTGGTTTCTAGTGGATGGGTTTCGGTTAGCTCCATAGGGAATGTGTGTGGTTCGAATGTTTTCCTGTGTGTTTTGCTTTTAGTTACTGCAGGTCCTACTGTAGGAACGGGTGGCGACAATGGTTCCGAAGGGACGTTATGTATTCTATCGCGAGTTTCAAGGGCTGGAATACCAAAATGCGGATGTACAATCTTGAGCTCTACTGGCGGTTCACGAGAGGTGTGTTTTAGACTTCTATTATTTTTATGTTTTTTACACGGACAACAGAGTTTAATGACTTTGGAGATCGCGGAGAATGCTGAAAATCTGTACATGAGATATAATATTCCCATCGAGCCTAAACTTATCCCCGCAAATGTAAAAGCACTTTTTAAACTTCCCGTTTCCTGCTTATCACGATGATGCGTGCTTATTTCTGTCGCCTGTTTAATGATTTCTTTTAGCGCGACACTATTGGTTCTCAAATCATCTGAATTCAAGTGCAATGGCTTATATGTGTGAAAAATTGGTATTGAGGACAGGTTTGTTGAATAGTTCTTGTTCAGATCGTCGTATATTTGCGAAAGGTTTAGCGTGAAATCCGGAACGTAAGCTCGGTATTCAGAGGATGTGTAGGTATTTGCTGCTGTCAGTGTTAGTGACTGTGAAAATGCCTTGCATTGGTTATTTAAATGTAGTATTCCGGTTCCGTCCAGTGTGACACGGTCAGAGTCTGTTTTTGTACATGCTATGTGTATGACGTCAGATCTTGGTAAAGAATAAATCCACGTATTTGGCGTTTGCAGTGCCGACCAGTATGGCCCATCGAAAGACGTTATTCTGATGTTGCAAGCCTTTAGATCGATAGGTGGATTATTCAAAAATAGCGCGATTTCACATGTTTGATGGTTGTTGGTACGGTATAACGGTTGGCGTCTTTCGCATATGTATATACCTTGTGAAATTTTACAATGTGTAAACTCTACCTCTGTTATCTGGAAATATGAACTGCGGTCTGAGCTTAACGCGAGGTAGTCCGAGCCCGGAACTATATATGCGAATTTATTTTGTGAGCGATCATAGTTTTGTTTCACCGGTACCGGAAGTAAATGGTGAAGGTGGAATGTACCCTCATCCAGTATCGGTATTGAAAGTACGTATATCATGTTTGGTTCGCTGTATATGATATTTAATTCTGATAGTCTAACTAGTTCCTCCGCATATCCATTCCTTATGGGCGTAGGAAATTGCAAGAGAGGTTCTAAGGATTGGATATATTGCAAGCTCTTGATGATTTGTTCAGGTGTTAGCAGTTTCGGATGCAATATTCCCTGTTTTGCAAACAATATTGCATCAATTATGTTATTTAAGTCTAGTTCGTACTCATTCAACATTTTGTCTAATTTATTAAGGTGTTTTAGCAGTCCTATCGTTAGTAAGTTTTGATCTGCCTGTGACTTCAATGTTGCTGTTGCCTGGCTGAAGAATGTTATTTGTTGATCCATTTCCCCGATGTGATTGTTGATCTGATCTATCTCTTTCTGCTGTGTACCTATCATTGACTGTACGATGTGGGTTTGATTGGCAAGTAGTGTTGCTATATGTCTAGTGTCGTTAAATAATTTGTCGATTTGCCTGTTGTAGTATTGTCCGTCGCTGGACGTCAGTGTTCCGTAAAGTGTTTTCTGTATAGCTCCGGTAAAACCGTACCAGCTCCGCTTGACGCGTGTGTGTACGAACTCCGCTAGTTTGTCGTGTGTCTGGTCTGTTTCTTGGTATCCTAGCAGGTTTTCGATCTGATCCTCATATTTTGTTATGGTTAGTAGCCTGTTTTTCGCTAGGTTAATAATGTCTTGTACGTCACATGCTTTTCCTACCTCGTTACAACGTTGACTAATTATGTCACAGTATTTTTGTAGTTTGTTTGACTCGTCCCTGAACTTCCGTATGCTCAAGAAATTTACTAACTTCCATCTGCTGGTGAACGTCCGCACGTTTTCTAATCGTTCATAGTAAATTCCTGGATTTTCCTTGAATTTTGAAATTTCATATGATTTGCCGTTCATGTTCGATTTTGCTAGCCCGACCCTGAAAAGTACAAATTCAGTTTTTCAGACTGTGAGTTCGTTCGGGTTCAGGATTTTTGGCGGTAGTATCCTCATTTGTAGATTATAGTTTATTACAGTCGTTGTCGTCACGTGTATGTGCTAGTTTCAGCTTGTTCAAATGCACAATTTTTGTTTTATTAGGTGTTAAATAGATTTCAGCGTTTATTCCGTCAATTATTTCCTTAATCGTGTACGGTCCTTTATAGTGGTCTTCGAACTTTGTGCGATTCTCATTTATTAAAAATACTTTCTGTCCAGCCTCAAAAAGGTGTACGTTGACTCTTTTATCGCAATACGTTTTTGATTTCAATTTTGCGTCTTTTAAATTCTGTGCTGCCCGTTTTCGAATTTCGGTTAGGTTTGTTAGTAGGTCAAGAATAAACGTGTTGTATGAATTTGTTATCGCGACGGTCGTTCGCAGGTCCGATGGTAGTCGAGCTTCTTTACCAAAGATTAGTTGATGTGGTGTGAAATTCGTACCTTCGTGTACCGCGGTATTATAGCAAAAAATTGCGAAGCGTACATATTTGTCCCAGTCCTTACCGGTTCTCGTGTAATGTTTGATGTGCTCGATAAGTACAAGATGGCTACGCTCTAAGGAACCGTTGGATTGTGGTCGATACGCGGTAGTTCTTACTTGTTTAATTTTGAATAATTTGCAAATCTGTTTAATCGTTGTACTCATGAAATTTTGGCCTTGATCTGTTAGTATTATTCGCGGTGTTCCATACCGTGTGATGTATTCTTGTGTAAACGCCGCGCCGATTGTCTGAGCTGTCGCGTCAGGGAGAGGTATGGCATCCAAAAATTTTGTCAGATTGCATTGAATTGTCAGTAAGTATTGGTTATTTGATTCCGTGACGGGAAGTGGTCCTACTATGTCGAGCGCAACTTTATCGAACGCATCCGCTGGAGTATCTGTAATTATCATGGGCAATCGTGTTTTGACTCGAACTAACTTTTTCCTTTGACAACTGTCGCAGGATTTAATGAAATTTTGAATCTGTGTTTTTAGGTTCGGCCAGTAATATTTTTCCCTAATTCTGTTGTAGATTTTCGTTACACCCTGATGACCACCTAGCAACGATTCGTGATATTCTTTAATGATCTCTCCGCGTATCGATACGTCGGGTATAATGGTTTCATTTGCGCAAAGCGTGATTCTTACATTTGTATGTTCGAAAATGTAATAAAATAGTTTCCTGACGACGCTCCATTGGAAAACTTCTAATCCCGGATTTGTTTTGGGGAACGAGAATGACTCAATTTTATAAATACGCAACAGCTGTTTTAGTTTAATTAAAGTACAATAAAGGTCTTCTAACTGTACTCTGTCAGAGTGTCGGGTCTTAACCACGAGGGTCATAATATACTTATTCCCGAATTTTGATAAGGCTATTTCGTGTTTTCCGAGTTTGTTGACAGTGAACGTCTCTTTCCGTAACATGTTTTTGTCGATTAATTGCTTTGTTAGTTCATCATTCCACGCGCAGTCGGCTGTTACACAATGTGCAATGTTCGCGCTTTTCATGAATATTCCGTCTTTGGATTCAATCACGTTAGTCGTTGGTATTATGTTGTCTATGTTACCCGTGAATTTATCGAAGCTGAGCGCATCCTTATTCTCCCGTACGTTGGTTGGTTTAGGAGACCCTTTGGTCCTTTGATATGCACTTTCGTCATCGGTAGTGCTGGTGTTATCTGTACTGTCTGAGCCCGTCGGATTTTGTTCTACCTCATTGTCAGAGTCTGAGATCATATCAGAGTCGCTGGTGTTTTCGGTGTCTAGCTTCGGTATAGGGTTACGTCTGCGTTGTGGGAACATTGTGTCGGAATCGTTGTCTGTTGATGTGAGGATAGCTGAGGGGGTGTCTGATACCGGAGGGATCAGGGGTCCCGTAGATGGTCGGGTATAGTTTTCCGTTGTGGGCTTATATGGTTCATTTTTGACTCGTTTGTCAGGTAATTTGTGTGTCAGTGGGTTCTCAAATCTGCAAATGTTGATTTTGATGTCTGAATCTTTGAATATGTAATGAATCATACGGCTTACCATGTCCCAGTCAAGTCTATCTAACCCGCAACCGAGTTTTGGTATCGCAAGAGATTTCTTACCGTCTTTAATTAGTGCTGTCTTTAATTTTGCTAGTGTGTTGTACATTGTCTCGTTTGTCGGTTTGTCAAAGTGTCGTTCCTTCGTGACTAAATTGTAAATCGTGCGTCTGGGGTACTGTACCATAATGATATCTGTTACTCGTGGATTCATTGATTGTAATCTCTTACGTTGTATGAATCCGTTCCTTACCATCTGGTCTGCAATGTTTCGGGATGTCTTACAGTCGACTGAAATACAGTGGGCTACATTATCTTTTTGTTTCAGCAAATCTCCGTCTATCTCTTTAATATTTCTATTCTGTGTCAGGGGAAGGAAATCTAGGTCTTCGAGGAACTGTCTGTACGATGGAGTGGAATTCGAAGTTTTGCTAGTAGATGTGGTTGCCTGTGGCTCGCAAGCTGTATGTCGTAACTTGACTCCGTGTTTCTTGCGTATTTCTGAGCCGTGTGGGTCATGTGTGGAGTCTGTATTGGGTTCACTATTTGAATTAGACAATTTCCTATATATTATTTTACGTTTATACACTGACGTTGTTGCAGTCTTATTTGACCGATTTTCAGTTTGACTGTCACTAAAACTTGTCTGGTTGGTAAAGTCGGTTCCTAATCGGTTCCTTTTTTGTGTTCGGATACTAGAGGATTCCGTGCGTCTTTTTCGTTTAGCTAGTGCTGCTCTAAATGGAATAGTTTCTACGTCCGATTCGCCCGTCGAGTCAACGTAGTCTAGTTGCTTCGTCAATTTCTTTCGCGGTGCTGGGTTACCTGAAGATTCAGTCATTTGAGGTCGTTTGGGCGGTTTTACTGTGCTATGTTGTCTATCGTGAATTAATTGGGTATCTGAGATTTCTGATGTCAGGGTTTCTTGTAAGGGGGGTCCCTTTTCTGCTTCCTGAGTCTTTGGTAGTTTGGTTGGTGCGGGGTTTGTCGAGTCATCAGTATCTTGCCTAGGACGTCGTGGAAATTGGTGTGTTATTTTTTTGCGTTTGTTTATTTCAGTTTCCGCGGTACCCGACTCTGATCGAAGGCGTTTGCCGTCCATCGGTAAGGCTTGGGTCTTAAGACTACGGTACGTCTGGGAGGCTCATCTTCTAGACCGATATTAGCGGGATTTATGCCTTCTTGCGGGATATCCCTGGTCTTATGGAAGATAGCCATAATTGTGCCTAGATCTCTGCTCTTCTGCGGGGAGCGAGGGAACCTATTTACTAGGAGCACAAATTGTTGAGGTATAGTGGGATTCGTGTTTCTCAAGGCCTCGATCAGTTTATCTCCTCTGCCTTCGACAAGCATAATGTATTGATCCAGCTTAAGTGTACCAGGGTATTCCTGTAGAAACGCATCGTATCCATCATCAGCCGGCTTTGCTGCAGGGAGAGACTCTTTTGGTGCCGGTGACGATATAGTCTTCGCCAATCTGATCTTTTCAAGCTGCTGAGATGCAACTCTTGCATCTACTGGAGGGAAGCTTTCTTGATCTTTGAAGCTTACTCCCTTAGCTATTCCAGACCCGGAGGGTTGAGACAATGCGCTAGAAGCAATCTCTCGGGGAGTTGTAGAGGTTCCTACAGCAGGTCTCGCAGTAGCAGTTAAGATTGCACGCTTATTAACTTGTTTCTCTAGAGCTGTGATATCTTTGCTAAGCACTTTAATCACCCCGGAGAGCTCATCATAATTCGATTTTGCGTGCACGAAATAACTGGTTATTTGCATCATTTCTGATGTATTCCCAGCAACTGCATCTTCCAAGGTCTGCAATTGGTCTTCCATCTTGTCCAAACGATCAGTTGCCCTTTGTAATTCTGGCGATATACTTGCTAGATGGGCCAATATCTCGGTGTTCTGCCGCGATATGCTTTGCATACTTCTGGCCATCCATGACATCATTTCAAAGTGATCAGTGGGGATATCGTCATCATCACCTTCTTGTGGGAAGATAGATCTTGGAGGCTGACCATGATCTCCACCAAATAAGGTATAGTGATCCTGGACGTCGTCGTAATCTTCTTGTCCCTGTTGATCCTGCGAAGCTGTATCAAGCTCAAACTGAGACGAATCTTGGCCTCCCTCGTCAAATTGTTCCGACTCCAGGTACACATCGCTAGCGTCAGATCCGCTCGGCATTTCCTTATCTGAGTGAACTTCTAAAGCCTCCCCCTCCATTATTCTCTCAGCAGCTGCTTGAGATGATGGAGCAGTAGGGCCGCTCAATGAGATGGTTTCAGTGGTTGACCTTTTCAATCCTTTCAGTATAGACGGCATATCAGAGCTAGTTAGAGTGGACATTTCCCCGATCGTATCAGAGGCTGATAGAACACCTCGTCCTGTCATAGATAACCCAGCAGATGAATCAGGGTCAGATTCCGCTTGGAAGACCGAGGCGATGACAGCCTGTCGCTCTCCCGCACTACTAGACGCTTGCATCTTTTCCTCTATTTGCGCATTTCGAGTCACGCTCATCTGTCCTGCTCTGAGTTTAAGAGTCTCCATGTCATCCTCTGACATCTCGGAGAGATCGATATCGCGCTCTGACATGTTAAGATGTGAAGTTAACTACTAGAAGGTAGGGTTTATAATGATGATTCTGCGGTTATGTGGAGTATATGATTACAATGATTTTCATACAAAAGTCTATTATGAATATCAGGATATGTTATATCACAACAGAATAATTAATGGTTGTCGATGGATGTTTGGCCGATTTTGGTAGTTAGACCAAAGGAGGTGATCGGTCAGGAGAGGCTGTAGCTGGCTCGGTATGGTTTTGAATGAGATCCGATAGAGATGTCTGAGTACTGCCTTTATTATAATGTGGATTTATAGTTGTTTGGTGATAGTAGAATGACTTCGGTTTAGTTACGGAGTTGGTGTTTCGAGAGGTCGGTAGCTTGGTAATAGGTTAAGAAGTTGGTGGTTCGAGATTGGAATGAGTAGTGATTGATATGAAAGAAGTTTGGAGAAGGTAGGTTCGGTTTGGAGAGGGGTTTTCGCATGATTTGCACATCCTGTGTCAGCGTGTGCCACTCGTACGACTCGAGCGGAAACCGAGGATCAGGTAAAACTGATGATCGGTCAGCAGAAGGAAATGGCGGATCGGATGATTACCGGAAAGAAGAGGAGTCATGACGTAACAACATGAGGGAAATTTGTTTTTTTTTTGTGAAAAAAATGAAAAGAACACGTGTCCGCAAGATGATCAAAGTATTCTTTTTGTATCAATTTGCAGTTTTTTGGAAATGTCTCGCGGAATATGCAGATTTTACTATAAATCCACGGAAAAAAAAAATTAATTTTTTCAAAATGTTGAAAATTTTGATATTTTTTTTTCTATAGATTTTTCGTGAAATCCGCATATTTCGTGAGACATTTCCGAAAGAACCGGTAATTCATGAAAAAAAAAAAAACTTTGATCCTCTTGCGACACGTGTTCTGTTCATTTTTTCACAAAAAACAAAATTCCCTCATGTTTTTACATGAAAAGGAAACTTCTTAAGGGGCACCAGAAAAAATTTAATTTTTAACCACCACCCTAAGTACGCAAGTACCTGTTTTAATTCGATTATTCAACTCTATTGAAATTTCCGATTTTATTAAACAAGAGGTGTTTTTGGAACATGTTTCTCAATGTGAGGCCAGTTAACACGCCGATAATATTATGGAACCCGTATCATACAATTATTGATCTCGCCTTGACACTGATCAATCATGATACTGATCGGTGAGATTGAAATGTCTTTCAACTCTTAATTTGATACCTTGATCATGAGTTTCAACGAATAGAAAAATATTATACAGAATATCATAGGGTAGTTTGGCGTAATAGGTAGAGCGTGCGACTAGTAATATAGCGAATGCGAACAGACTTAGGTTCAAATCCCGATAGGTTCAAAAAAAAAAAAAAATTGTAAAATATGTGATATTAGTTGATTTTTTTAATTTTTATGTGATGATATCGATATCTCAAAGTGATAAATAATTTTAAAAAGGGATATTTGTATTCAGCATATCAATAACACTCAGATTTGTATGAATAAATGCAATTTAGACACGGTCGTGGAAGAAAATATGGCGCGAGTAGGGTGCGATCATTGCTAGCCTGGTCAGTCCCCGATCGGGCACTGTGTCTAAAACTGAGACATCTAGCCAGAGCCCTAACTGGCTGCCACAGGTCAGCCAGATCTGGGCCCCATCTGTATTCTGGCGAACCTTTACGGAGCCCGGCTTGGGCCACAGTACAATTTCTACACGGGATTTTGCGAAATATTCAAAATGAGGTTGGGGTACGAACGTACCCCGGTGTGCCATTCTAAGGTTAAAAGATCCCACCTGGGCCCATAAAAATCGGTAGGTCTCAAAGGATCAAGTAAGAAATGGGTGATTCGGTTCTAACTGCGATTTTTTATGTCCTGTACTGTTTATTCTCACTGGTCATTAATTAACAATCTATTAATGAAATTTTTGTGTTAATTAGATATTCATGAACATATTTCATTACTTTCAGAGGAAACTTACACTATATGACTTAAATGCCAGTACCGTGTCATGTCCATTTCTAGAATTTTCCTATACATTATTTATTTTTTTCTGTCGCAATATATGATTCAAACTAATTACCTTATATGTTTACGGAACCCATAAAAGCATCCAGGGAGGATGTTATTCCTCTCTACCCACCAATGTAGGCGGTCGTTGATTATTCTCTCGAAAATTTTAAGAAAAACCGAGGACAAAGCTATCGGGCGAACTCCCCTGCCTCCGGGTTTCGGAAGTAGACGGACGCAATACTCCGACCAGCTGGCCGGCGTCTTACCTCCGTCCAGAATAAGATTATAAATCTTCAGCAACAATTCCAGAGCTTCTGGCGGCAGTTTCTTGACAGTACCGAAAAATCGAGCTCCTCCATAGATAGAGGAGCCTGTAAAAGCGACTCGGTAGAGTGGATCATTTCGAATAGGCCTTCCTCCGCAGCCATTGGAGGAGTGATTTTTTGAAAAGCCGCGACTACACTTGGGTCTTCTGCGTTCATAGATTTAGGACTAGCTAGGTTGGTCCTACCCTTAAAGGCTTTAATGGGGCCCCAAATTTTACTCACCGGAGTACTGGGGCTTATGTTAGTGAACTGCAGAAATTCCGAAAGCTAATTTGCTTTTTTTTGGATAAGAATTTGTTCACTGCCCTACAACACCGCACGTATTTATCGTAATTATCATCCGTGGGATTTCTTCGATATAAAGCGCAGGCTACCCGCCTTTCCTCTACTTTGGACGAACATTCGTCAGTCCACCAAATCGCCGGAGCTGGGACTTTACGCGTATTATCTTGATCTGAAGCTGCGGGGACCCTAGCCCCTGCTAGACTCAATGACGATTTAATAGAATATATATAAGTTCATCATATGAGTCCAGGAAGTTACCTTCTCCAGTCTCGATGTCTTTACACTTATCAACTAAGTTCTGCCTAAATAGGACCCAATCAACTTTATTTGTGGAAATTTTGGGGCGCAATCTGACTCTAAAGTTAGGAAGGTTTGAGACCACAATGCGGATGGGGTAATGATCGCTTCCCATAGGATCATCACCCACCGACCAATCTACTTCCGTCGCCAAGTTTAGGGATACCAATGTCAGGTCTGGAGTACTTCTAACCCCGTGCTCCACGTGGAGTCTAGTACCATCCCCCTTGTTAACAATACATAAATTTGAGTTTAATATTGCCTGCGCCAAGTTATTGCCATCGTTGTTCGATAGTTCGCTCCCCCATATGTGATGGTGAGCATTAAAGTCCCCACAAATGATTAAATTGGGGCGATCCTCAACCCTTGTAAGGAAGCGGTTCCATTGTACTGCGCTCAAGCATTTGTTTGGGGGTTTGTAGATGTTCAGAATGTTAATTTTTTTTCCACTAGACAGGAAGACCTCTACGAGAATCCATTCTAATTTCTCAAGCGCGTTCGAAGTCTCAGTAACTTCATACTGAATCTCCTTTTTGATATAGCATGCTACCCCTCCTCCACGAGTCTCCGCACCTCTGTCCTCCCTTAATAAATTATAATCTCTAAAATTAAAATACTGATCTGACCTTAGCCACGTCTCTTGGAGACAAAGAATATCGTGGTTATGAATAAAATTACCTAGATCTTTCCATTTACTACCCAAGCTCTTGCAATCCCATTAGCCGATGACCATGGAATCATTCTTCTAGGTCCTTGCCTACCCCCTGGACATAGGCCTCCCCCACAGCCTTTATGACCTTGACTCGAATTTTCAACCTTACTACCCAGCTCCTGACATAAGATTCCTGTAAAACTAGATATAGCCTTCTTAATTTTCGCCCTGACTACTTCCTGAATGATTTGCATCTGTTGATCAATAAGCGCATCCCTTTCCTGCCCTTCCCCAACAAATGTGTCCTCGCTCCCAACCTCCGACTCCTCTACATCCATATCTATTAGCCCCGAACCAGAATCAGACTTAGACCCTGAACCCGAGTCCGGCAAGAGAAACGACGAACCTTTTACCTCCCTTTGATCTATAGCCATTATGCGTTTTAAGACTACTCTTAGAGACCCTGTTTTTGTTGTGTTGGCATAGCTGCGAGGCTCGGTGTCAGCAATTTTCGAGTTTTTGCGCGATGCTCCTTCAACTAACTCGGGGAAATCACTAGTAAGGTCGAGGTCGCCAGTTACTGAACCTGGACCTTCAGTTGACCCCCCACGCCTCGGTTGCAGTCGAGGTTGAGCATTGGCCTTCTTTATTCTTTCCGCAAGAAGCATTTTTTGTTTTTTCAGAAATACTGGGCATAAGTTTGAAGAAGCCCAATGAGCCTCAAGGCAGTTCGCACACTTGCTACCTCTTTCTTTTTCCTCCCAAATTTTACAATCCCTTTCTGGATGGTCCCCCGCACATCTATTGCTTCTCGGTTTACCTCTGCACTGAAAGCCTACATGGCCAAATCTTAAACAATTGAAGCACTTTTTTAACGATGGGAAAAATTGTTGAACGTCTCTAGCCACGTACCATATTGAAACCTTTTTTGGTAGAATCGAACCTCTATAGTATAATTTAACTCTCGACGAGTTCACCTTGTTTACCTCTATTGGACCCTTAGTATCGTTAAATTGGATTCTTTCTATGCGACATTCCGAAACTGTCTCTTCTCCCAGGACTCGGAAGCTCTCCATAATCTCCCCCTCCGACATAGCCCGATCCACACCTCTGATAACTCCAACTTTATATATTGCAAAATCAGGAATATACGCTCCGAAATTCGGGTCTACTTTTTTGATCCTTACATCTACCATCTCATTTGCGTCCTTGAAATTACTAAATGTGATATTTACTCTATCCATTCCTGATGGGGAAACGCCAACAACCCCAGCAGTGAAACTCCTGAACCTCATCCCAAAGCTCATTATATGGAGATTTCCTAACCTTAAGCCTCTCAAGTCATAAATTTGAACAATAAACGGACCTAAGTCCTTATCAGTATACAGATTCCCCAACATTCTGGCAGGTGGCGCCTTAGCCTTGACAGGAGATGTTACTCTAACTTTGGTTGGTTGGACTTCGGACTCTCCGGACCCCCCATTTTCGAATTCTAACGGTCTTTTGTTTTCGTTTGCCGCCATACTTGCTTAATTCTATAAGATGTTATAAAAACAGAGGGTTTCTTAAAAATTTGCGATCAAGGCGATATTGCTCGTTTTATCTGCTGTAAATATTTTATTGTTAAATAAGTAGGAGACCGAGACTCCGGGAAAATTTCTTCCATCGCAGCAACATCACTGATCGTTGTCTCTGCAATAAAGAACGGCGCTGTATCAGACTGCGAATCTTCCTCAACAGCCTTCCTCTGACTTGCATATGGTCTCGAAGCCACTTTTCCACGTGGTAATTCTTCATTCGCAGCCCTGAAGGGTCTCTTCAAACTCAAAGGTGTAGGCTTTCTTGCATTCGAAGATAATTTGTTGCCGGATTGACCTTTCACTGATATCTTCCTGCTCCCGATGTCTTTCTTTAGATTGAATCTCTGCGCCAACTTCCAAGATTTGAAATGATGACGCTTCAGATGCTGTTTAATTCCGAGGCGTAACGCCGATCCGGCCATGTCGGTCGCTTCGCAAATTTTATCTTCATTTGACAGTCTCTTTCCATTTACTTTGGACTAGAATAGAAAAGTTTTATCTGCTGTAGAGAAGAATAATGAAACGAAAATACTGTAACTTCGCGTGGGTATCTCAGGCTCGGAAGCTGTAGAGATACCCGCAGTTAGTGTGAGTTCTTTACCAAGAAGAATATTTATAAAAATTAGGGCTTTTCTTTGAGGTCGAAAGGCAGGGAAAAGGATGGGTACTCCACCAAAAGCCACCTATCTAACCTTGTGAATTTAAATCAAACTCGGACTCGGATAGCATTAACTATCAAAGCCGTTAACGATCGGACTCGGGTATAAAACCAAAGCCGAGATATCTTCTAACTAGTAGAGCCGGGAAATTAATCCAAGCCTACTTTTCCTATTGCAAAAGCCATCTTTCTCGGATCCGGGAATCGTGAGATTCCAAGACCGTGTCTTCAGACTCGGAATCGATTTCCTTGGCCCTCGGACGCGGAGAAATTAATCTCAACGCCGTACGCACTTGGTTACGATACAAAGCTGGTCCCTGTTGGCTTTTTAGGGAAGGAAATGATTTAGGATAGGAGTCAGAGCTGAAATGTCGGTTAAAGAGCTAGCATGTGTTTAAATGATAAGAAAATGCATTTAATACTAGTTTACAAATCTTGTCTACTCTATCCTTAATCCTAACGCTTTCGTTTGTTTGGCAATATGTTATGATCTAAGCTTGTTTGACTCTATTCTGGAATTTATATTAAATATAATTGCTAGACGCTATTACATTTATCAAATGAATTTATTTTCTAATATCTCCCGTTCTATTCTCATCGATTTTGTGTGATTTATGTCGAAGTGATGCTCTATCTACTCCGCATGAAGTTAATATTGTAATGAAGTTATATTAGCCATTAGGACGTCTAGTCCTAATGCTAGACAAGTGAATTTATGTTGTTGAGTCGCTGTGGTGCTCTACCGACTAACGCTGCCGTGCTCGATGTCGGCGCTTCTTATATAGTCGCTATCCCCACCTTCTCGTGTGACGTCACCATATGGTCGAGCGTAGAGGATTAGTATAATCCTCTACTCCTTTGTTCTCATTATTTCAGCTGAACTATTTTCGCATTTATTCAGCTGGTATGTTACAATACATGGCTATAGTCAATAATGACGAGGAACCTATCTATGCACCTTGAGAGCGAAAGACCGGTCATTTTTTATAGATGATATAATCAGTGTGCTCTTCACCCATGCTGTTTTAACTGGGGCTCCGTTGAAAAACGTCACGTTATACCGGCTATAGAAATATGCTGGAGTTTCATGAAAAAAACTCCATATTTATAACATACAAAATAATTTATTTTCAAACGTTTCCAAAGCCGTTTTACATGGATATCTTCTCTATTTTCGCGTAAAAAAAAACATTTTTTTAGCTGTACGTGTTCGAAATCGTACATAGAATTGCGCGACGAAGTTTGTTTCATTGATTTCGGTGCCCAGGCAGAGATATTCCGTTTAATAACACCTCGCGTGACTAATGCCAGAAGGTCGTAAGTGTCAAAAATCCATTTTTAACGCCAAAAGGTCGTACAATTTTTTTTTATGTTTCATTCGTTCAGAAAACCCCAGAAATGCATAAATTAACTGAAATTGAAAATCCGGAAACGTAAAGCCAAAAGGTCGTATGTTCTGGCGTATACAACCTTCTGGTTTTAGTATGCGTGTGGAAAAACGAAAATTAAAGGCAAAAGGTCGTATACGTTGGCGATTACGACCTTCTGCCTTTACGTTTCAACTTTTTTTCCATCTTTTTTTTAATTTGAGTTCATTTTCACGTTTCTATCGTTTTCCAAGCAAATGCAGCGAAAAAAGAACTTTCCATTTTTTCCACGATTAAAAAAAAATATCAAAAAATTGATGAACAGATCTTTTGGAATTTATAGATCAAGCACGAACAAATTTCCACACGGGTATTAACCCTCCGCGGTCGCTCTGGGTCGTTCGTGACCAGAGCGAAACACTCTTTTCGGACGTTTCCGCTCAGATAGCTATTAACAGCGCAAAAAATAATAACTTTTGGGCTTTAATAAACGTTGATTCACATTGTGCAAACATCGAGGAGTAGTCAGGATTTTTCAAAGATTTTTGAAACCATTTCAACCCGTATTGTACGTGAACCAGTGCGACCGCGGAAGCAGCGGAATAACAGTGCGACCGCGGAGGGTTAATATAAGTTACAACTTATTCAACAAAGAAGATGATCACTCACAACAATCTGTTATCTCCGTCCGATGAAAGCTGCTACGTTTAAACAAACACGTGGCATCGTAGACCTGTGATAAACCTGTTTTTTTTCCGTCTACGACAAGCTGCCCCGTGTATGTGCAAGCCCCCGATTTGTTCTACAAGGACGAATCCTTCTTTTGGATCCTGGGCCCACAACACCCCAGGGCCTTCTGTAGAGAACGATGTCCTGAAACGGTATGAAAAAAAAAGGGTGTATGCTCAGGACCACATGATAGAAGTGAAAACTTATATGGCATTCGTTGAATATTAGCTAATCACCTTTGTGGCCTTGGACTTGCTATGTTTGCCGCGAGTATCTGTAACAGATTCGGGTGGGGGTGAAAATTTCGAAAGGCCAAATCGTAGACTGGCTGAAATCTCAAACTTCAAAATTAGCGAAACGCAAAATTCAGAATAAATTTTTTTGAAATTTGAAATATCAAATGTAGGAAATATTCGTAGATAAAAGCAGAAGGTCGTATCCGCCATTTTTTTTTTTCAACTCTCGACACAAAAGTCATAGAAACACCTGAAACGCAAAGATAAATGGAAAAAACAACGTTTCGGAAAATTTGATAAATAATATTCTCAGATAAA
This sequence comes from Tenthredo notha, assembly GCA_914767705.2. Taxonomy (NCBI): domain Eukaryota; kingdom Metazoa; phylum Arthropoda; class Insecta; order Hymenoptera; family Tenthredinidae; genus Tenthredo; species Tenthredo notha. The sequence continues at coordinate 8,929,346 of OU611915.1, read as the reverse complement.
ATTAGAAGGTCGTATCCACCATTTTTTTTTTTTTTTCACCGATTGACTTAACAGTCATAAAAACACCTGAAACGCAAAGATAAATGAAAAAAAACAACGTTTCGGAAAATTCGATAAAAAATATTTGTAGATAAAAGTTTTGGCGGATACGACCTTATGCAATTAGTGAAGACCATTTTTTTTCTCAAAGTTAGGACTGAAAGAACGTATCTTCCAGTACATACGACCTTCTGCTTTTAATTGACTCTATATTGAATTTCAACGTTTCTGAACGAATCTTCGTGTTTTTCGCCCAAATACGATTAAAAAAAAAATATACGACCTTTTGCCGTTACGAAAAGCAAAAAGTCGTATAATGGCGCTTACGTCCTTATGCCATCAGACACGCGACCTTTTTTCTCAATGTTTTCAGGTGTGGTGGAATTGCGTAGGGACACACCTTAATAGCTGGCATTTTTTAATTTTGGCTGGGTGGTAGAATTTAGCGGCGTTATCAGGCTGGGAGGTGCAGCCCTCTCCCGGCCGGCAGGTGATGAGGTTGCTGAGACGGAGACGATGACGTAGGTGCGGTTACTAATGCCAAGGTTTGCAGAACATCCCCTAGACGATTCAGCGACGAAGCAGGTCTTCCACGATGTCCTAGGCGCTGCGGTACCTGCTGTTTCACAATAAAAATCTCACGGCAGATAAATGTTCTAAAAGATATCGGTTGGAGTTGCGCTTCGGCGAAGAATTCGCGGTACGGCAGCGGTATGGTCGCTCACGTTCGCGGGTGGAGGCACGGTCAGTGGCAGTCTGGCAGATATAAAATCTGCCACGTTACAACTTCAATGTATATTTTTGCATAGATGTAGCAATTATTTTCACAAATATTAAATAATAAATTGATATTAAATTCAATATTTAATATTATTTAAGTCCCGCGGAAATGGCAGCGAAATTGAAAAAAAAAAAAACGACAAAAAAAAATTGAAGGAATTTTTTTTGTTGTAATCAAAATTTTTTTTTATAAAAGCGCATTCTTTTACGAAGAAAATGATTCAAGGATCAGCCCGCTCCGATGAATACTTTCGGACATATGAATCTTCAAACATGGCGGTGCAACAGCGGTTTACAAAAATTCACATAGCTCTAACTCCGCCATTTTTAAAAAATTTTCAAAATCCTTCAAGTTGTATTTTTTTTTTTTCCATAGTACTATAGATCTTCTGAATGGCGGAAAGATCCGTGACTTGACGGTTTTTTTTTTTGAGTGAAGTGACGTGGATCCGCTCATATATTCATGCATACATTCTGCCATATACGCGTAAATATATTTTAACATATACAGGGTGGCCCATTTAACGTGACCACCCCAAATATCTCTATTGCTTTTACAGTTACAAGAAAAATGTTAAAATATGATCTTTTTGATTTCGAAGGGCTCATACAGTGGTAATAAATTCGTTTTTTTCAAGGTCACAGTTTTCGAGTTCTCAAGGTCATCAATAGATTTTAAAATGGGACTATATATTTCTGATATGAAGATGTTGTAGCTGACACTGAGACAAATCCAACGACCTATGATATCATGACCTTAAAATCATTTTTCACCCTAATACAAGTGTAAAATCGGGAAATAATAGTGCGGTATTGACAATAAGAATATTCGAATAATCTAATCCAATTTCTTAGGCAGAAAATTTATTTCAACGAATGTTGATGTTTCTGATGTTCCTGCGCCTGAACAGAGTTTCTGCCAGTCTCGCCCTAGATGAAAATCATTTCCACTTTCTCTGCTTGACTGTAAAATGCCATCTTTTATGCGGCTTATCACTTCTTACTCAGACTGGATAGGCCTGTCAACTGATTTCATAGTTGATAGGTGATAAACATGCTGTACTCTTGTACAGTTTCGATGACACAGTACAATGCCAGTATTTACAAACATCAGAACATTCCTTGAAATAAATTTTCTGACTAAGAAATTGGATGAGATTATTCGAATATTCTTATTGTCAATACCGCACTATTATTTTCCGATTTTACACTTGTATTAGGGTGAAAAATGATTTCGAAGTCATGATATCATAGGTCGTTGGATTCGTCTCAGTGTCAGCTACAACATTGTCATATCAGAAATATATGGTCCCATTTTAAAATCTATTGATGACCTTGAGAACTCGAAAACTGTGACCTTGAAAAAAACGAATTTATTACCACTGTATCAGCCCTTCGAAATCAAAAAGATCATCTTTTAACATTTTTCTTGTAACTGTGAAAGCAACAGAGATATTTGGGGTGGTCACGTTAAATGGGCCACCCTGTGTGTATTGAAATATATTTTTGGCGTACATGATTTGGCGAAATTTCATGTGTTTTTAATATAAACTCTCGATATTTTTGCATATATTTTCAAGTATATTTCAAATATATTTAAAAATATACTTCACATACATATCGATGGCTCCGCGGAATAAACAGCTATCTCAGAAGTTGCTCGAAAAAGCAGCTATCTGAGAAGTTGCTCGCAAAAGCAGCTATCTCAAATTTTGCTTGAAGAAGCGGCTATCTCAAAATTCGCTTGAATAACCAGCTATCTCAAAAGTTGCTCGAAAAAGCAGCTATTTCAAGTTTTACTCGAAAAAGCCGACATTTCACGATCGAAATTTTTTAGCCGCAAATTAAGTTGGTAGCACTGTCGCGCGGATTTTGAATAATATTCTACGTCGTCGGCGCTTGTGAGACTTGGAGCCAACTTAGACATAAAAGTACATTAATTAAATAAAACGACGATGAACAGAGAATAAATTTAGTATTTATTCCGCATATAGAAATGTTGAATTTCATTAGGTTTCCACGGGCCATTTCACAATAGTTTGTCTCACAAATAATATGCTTCTCACAAGGGAAGGTTGCGTACTAGCGGTACTATACCCAATATGATTTGTTATGTATATAATATTATATAAATTTGTTCTTAAAGATCTAAATATTTCAATAACTTCAACGTAAAGTTCTAAAATTACAATACTTCTTAAAAATGAATCAGTCTTTTAGTTCTCTAACCTAATGAAATTCAACATTTCTATATGCGGAATAAATACTAATTTTATTCTCTGTTCATCGTCGTTTTATTTAATTAATGTACTTTTATGTCTAAGTTGGCTCCAAGTCTCACAAGCGCCGACGACGTAGAATATTATTCAAAATCCGCGCGACAGTGCTACCAACTTAATTTGCGGCTAAAAAATTTCGATCGTGAAATGTCGGCTTTTTCGAGTAAAACTTGAAATAGCTGCTTTTTCGAGCAACTTTTGAGATAGCTGGTTATTCAAGCGAATTTTGAGATAGCCGCTTCTTCAAGCAAAATTTGAGATAGCTGCTTTTGCGAGCAACTTCTCAGATAGCTGCTTTTTCGAGCAACTTCTGAGATAGCTGTTTATTCCGCGGAGCCATCGATATTTTTTAAGGGCCAGCGATATCATTCGACGTAAACATAACAATATGATCAAAATGGGGAAAGACACCGGAGTAGTATATATATGGGGCTTCTGGATCCAGCCTTCTTTACCGGCCATCAAGCAGTCGGTAAGTGAATGGTCGCGCGGGTGAGTTACCGACGGTTAGATGGTAACGATTTGGGTAACGATTACCGACAATCGGATGGCTGTAATGGTCCGTCGTGCGATGGCGCCACTACCGATTATTACCGATAGTTCGATGGTAACGATGCTGGATCATGGTAACGATTACCGATCTTGCGTTATCGGTGGTCTGACGGTAACGATTCAGAATCATGCATTGCTGATCCTCTGTTACCGACAATCGAATGGTTGCGATTTTTCGTCATGCGATGGCGCCACTATGGATTGTCGATCCTTAGTTATCGACAGTCTGCTGGTAACGATTCTGAATCATGGATTGTCGATCTTTAGTTATCGACAGTCTGATGGTAACGATTCTGAATCATGAATGTCGATTTCCTGTTACCGGCAATCGGATGTCTGCAATTTTTCTACAATTTTCCGTCGTGCGATGGTGCCACTACCGATTCGCTTTTTCGGATCACAGTAACGATTACCGATCTTTTTTTTTTCCCCCACCTTACCGGCAATCGCTCCGAGATTGCTGAAATTTCGAATTCTTAGCTTATAATATACGAATTATGCTAGCTGAAATGTTTAAAGAGTGACAGGGTGTTATATTATGCAATCAATGACGCGAATCATCCGATAACATATGTGTTTATTTGCTTAAGTCTAACCTATTTTTAAAGTAACAAATTTTTCTCAAAACTAACTTGAACAATTTTCTTAAAACTAACTCAAACAATATTTCTCAAGTATAACTTATTCTAAAGCAACAATTTTAAGCTTAAAACCTTCAAGACATGTGGAGAGGGTTTTTTATGCCCCTCCTCCAAATACCAGTTTTTCAACCGCTGAACGTTCTCGAAGGCACAATGGTAGCCTTCAGGTACATCGTCATGACAGTCTCCATGTCAACGAAATACATGCGATTCCAATCGCAGTATTCGGAGATTCGGACACCCCAGCTCGTCCAAATCAATCACAGGTTTCGAGTGATCATTGTGGATTTTTTCGATCCAGCGTTTCTTCTCCAATCCCTTCACGTAAATGCAACTTGCATCTTGTACCTACAACTTTTCTCACAGTTTTCCCTATACGGCGTTTCTCCAGCAATCCAGGGTATTCCATGATGATGCCATGTTGGCCACGAATTAAGATTTTTATACTCCCGTGAGAGAGTCACCCAGGAGCACGGTGCTTTGAAGAGGATGCGCGTGATACCCTGCTGATATTCCTCATGCGTGCGAATGCTTATTGCGGCCAGCTCTTTTATTACAAATTTATCACTAAATCGTCCAAAACCTTGTAAGTCCAATATTAGCTTCATATTACCAACACGTGTGCAATCTCAAGCAAAGCCGGAAATTGACTGAGCTGATGATTTATTGCATGGGATCGGTATGCGTGCAGGTGTACAGATGGTACCGTGTGAAAAAAAAAAAAATGCAGGAAACTTCAGGTGTTATAAACAATATTTGCGCTTTACAAAATTCTAGCATTTCCGAGCTGCGAAAGGGTGTGAAGAAAAAACTTCTGAATGATATTTCTTGCTTGATCCTTTGAGACCTACCGATTTTTATGGGCCCAGGTGGGATCTTTTAATTATCACGGTCTTCATGTTCACAAAATCCTAGCGTTTTCGAGCAGCGAAAGGGTGTGAAAAACTTCTGAATGATATTTTATTGCTGAATCCTTTGAGACTCGCCTATTTTTATAAGTCGAGGTGGAGTCTTTTGAAGACTGTTCCCGGGTTGGTTAGGCTTGATTTTATTTTGGGTGGGGGGTGGTATGCATCCCATAGAATTGTAGCCCAACCCTCACCAAATCGGTTTGAGAAAAGAAGACAATTTTCAGTTTCTATAGATCAGCGAATAGTGCAAGTACATAGAATCAGGGAGAAGTATCGAGAAGAAGAAGAAGAAAAGAAGAAGACCAACTTTAATGATAAAAACACGTGAAAAAAGGTATGTTGTTAGCATTTATCCGTGAATTTCAACAGATTCTAAACATAAGAATGTGTGATCAATCCAGATGAATCCAGCTCATGGGGAAATTGCGCGGCGGGCAGCTCAGCTGCGACAAAGGGCCGAGTTGACGATGCGATTCCTCCTCAACGCACAGACGATGCTGCGTATTTTGCGCGACTACAACATCGATGAGGATTTCGTAAATGAAACCGCGAACATACACTTCGAGATCATTGAAAACATTACCCGCCAGTATCAAATAAATGATCATGGGGCGAGGTGTGTGGTCGCTGCTGAAAATGTACCACCGTCGGTCATCCAATGCCCGGAAATAACATCTTCCACGCAAGAAGATGTGGATGATTCGGATGCGGAGACGGAGCGTATGAATATGCGAGAGGCCGATCACCATCATTCGGGTCGGCCTCATCCATACATTCATGATCAAGTCGGAGCTCGCCATCGTCATCCTCGCAATCATCATCTCCGGGTATACCGCCGCCACCGAGAGTGATTCCACTAGAGCGGCAATATGACTCCAAGTGATACGCCAACCTGTTGCTCTGTAAGTACACATCATTTTCATTGCATATCGTTCGGTTATTGTAATACCTGTATGTTTCAGATGCGTGTGTGGACCTCGGCACATGATCGTCACTCCATGTAAATATAGTTTGAGTGGCATATATGTATAATATATAGTTTAAGTTAGTTTTAAGAAAATTGTTACCCTAGAATAGGTTAGACTTTTAAGATACATAGTTCAAGTTAGTTTTGAGAAAAATTTGTTACTTTAAAAATAGGTTAGACTTAAGCAAATAAACACATATGTTATCGGATGATTCGCGTCATTGATTGCATAATATAACACCCTGTCACTCTTTAAACATTTCAGCTAGCATAATTCGTATATATATAAGCTAAGAATTCGAAATTTCAGCAATCTCGGAGCGATTGCCGGTAAGGTGGGGGAAAAAAAAAAGATCGGTAATCGTTACTGTGATCCGAAAAAGCGAATCGGTAGTGGCACCATCGCACGACGGAAAATTGTAGAAAAATTGCAGACATCCGATTGCCGGTAACAGGAAATCGACATTCATGATTCAGAATCGTTACCATCAGACTGTCGATAACTAAAGATCGACAATCCATGATTCAGAATCGTTACCAGCAGACTGTCGATAACTAAGGATCGACAATCCATAGTGGCGCCATCGCATGACGAAAAATCGCAACCATTCGATTGTCGGTAACAGAGGATCAGCAATGCATGATTCTGAATCGTTACCGTCAGACCACCGATAACGAAAGATCGGTAATCGTTACCATGATCCAACATCGTTACCATCGAACTATCGGTAACAATCGGTAGTGGCGCCATCGCACGACGGACAATCACAGCCATCCGATTGTCGGTAATCGTTACCATCTAACCGTCGGTAACTCACCCGCGCGACCATTCACTTACCGACTGCTTGATGGCCGGTAAAGAAGGCTGGATCCAGAAGCCCCATATATATACTACTATCGTGAATCATGCATACTGTGTATATTCCATGACTAAGAAAGCTGTGTCTCAAGTGTTACATTCATCGACAGCTAAACCGTGTTAAACCGTTTTGGAATACATACATTTTCTCATTGTTAATACTATTTTTATTTCACAGAGCAGCTCCACAATATTAGTAATACATGACGTAGACTAGATTATTCTACTTCTAATATCACAGGTATTAGAGCAAGAGCCCGCGACGGCCAGGCCTTAGTTAAATAATAAAACGTAAAAGTTTCTCTGTGTATGTCCACTATACAGGTAAGAACGATCCCAGGATATGAAACTTGGGTCGCGGTGGCTTTGGCAGGTAACAGGTAGTAAAGGTGTGTAAAATTGTGTCTCAAAGTTAGTATAGTATAAAGCTTAGTTTTCATATATTTTATTAGTGATAATCTTAGAAATCACCTCGTCCACAGCCAGGCACTTAGTACAGTTCCAACCCCCTGCCAGGCACCCTTGAAGTAGGGTTAATTTTATTTATACTTTAGTTATAGTATAAAAGCTGAATTTTATATATGTTACTTGGAGAACCATAAAATGATGTTTCCTCAGTAGCCAGGCAGTTTAGATGGTTCCCCCATATTGCCAGACACATTAAAGATCTATTGTTGGTGCGACCGCGAGGGATATATGCGTAGCGGGTGCGAGTGAGATAGTGCGTTCGGCCCACGGCGATCTTTTATTGAGCATCAGCTGTCTTTTATTCTGTATTCTGTGGTAAACAATTTTAGATTTATCAAGAAAATTCAATATATAAAATTATCAGAGACTAAAAATTAAGTTTTCAAAAAATTATTTAGTAAAATTTTACGCAAATAAATCTTTAAATCAACAATTCAAAAATGTAATAAATTACGTTTCAGAGTTTTGTAAGCTTCATTAAATATTCAATTCAATAAAAATTTCAATATTTTGCAAAAAATTTTTTTACCATAAGGAGGGAATAATTATTGTGATAGTAAAACATTTAATGAAAAAGGAGTTTAATTTTAATTATAGCCATTGTATACAAAGTAAAAAAAATAATATTTCAAACATTTTATTATTTTTATTAAATTCAAAAAAATTTTCAATTATTTTCATCGTTCTCGTCGATATCTTCATCATCCTCATCACTGCTACTTCTGTCTGTGGTGTGGTCATCGTCAATATCTCCTTCTTCGTCATTTTCTGTAATAATTAAACCAAGTTGAGGTGGTTCTTCCCCTACAGTCCCACCAAACGTGGGTTTCAGACGAGATTTTGAATACTTCTCGATGGGGACAGAATCTGAAAAAAATCAAGCATGTAGGAGATCCTCGGGAGATTGATTTTGCATAATAATAATTCAAAAACCTTATTAACAAATCGATGGAAAAAAAAACTGTTCAAGAATTTAGCCGGTGACCCAACTTTTTTTCAGGTGAAAATGACTTGTCAATTTTACTGAATACGTATGAATTTTTTGAGATTTTTGGTAACTTTTTGAAAATTGCGTTTTTTTATACCTGACAAACCTCAATTTTCAAAAAGTTACCAAAATTCTCAAAAAATTCATACGTATTCAGTAGGATTGACAAATCATCTTCACCTGAAAAAAAAGTTGGGTCACCGGCTAATTTCTTGAACAGTTTTTTTTTCCATCGATTTGTTAATAACTTTTTTGAATAATTACTATGCAAAATCAATCTCCCGAGGATCTCCTACATGCTTTATTTTTTTCAGATTCTTTCCCCATCGAGAAGTATTCAAAATCTTGTCTGAAACCCACGTTTGGTGGGACTGTAGGGGAAGAACCACCTCAACTTGGTTTAATTATTACAGAAAATGACGAAGAAGGAGATATTGACGATGACCACACCACAGACAGAAGTAGCAGTGATGAGGATGATGAAGATATCGACGAGAACGATGAAAATAATTGAAAATTTTTTTGAATTTAATAAAAATAATAAAATGTTTGAAATATTATTTTTGTAACACCTGCATGGGAAGTTCGACTTCGCGCCCCGTAAAAAGTGCGCGAAGCGGCCGATTCGCCAACAAATCCAAAACTGTTAGGTAATGTCGTAAAACTGTTAGGTAATATTTATTACCAAACGCTAATCCGAGCAAAACGAGCGTAACTAACGCCATTGAACGAAACAAGTGGTGGCTACAATCACTGTCTGCAACATTCAGGTTGGGGCATCGTCACTGTTCGTCACCGCGTGTTGTGTACACGAAGTGCGAACTTCCATGCAGTGTTACAAAAAATAGTATACGACACACGTGCGCGTACGTGATCCTCACACTCGTGTTTTTGTCACCCTCGCTTCGCTCGGGCGACAAGCTACACTCGTGTGAGAATCACGTACTTCGCGCACTCGTATCGTAATCTACTATTTTTTTACTTTGTATACAATGGCTATAATTAAAATTAAACTCCTTTTTCATTAAATGTTTTACTATCACAATAATTATTCCCTCCTTATGGTAAAAAAATTTTTTGCAAAATATTGAAATTTTTATTGAATTGAATATTTAATGAAGCTTACAAAACTCTGAAACGTAATTTATTACATTTTTGAATTGTTGATTTAAAGATTTATTTGCGTAAAATTTTACTAAATAATTTTTTGAAAACTTAATTTTTAGTCTCTGATAATTTTATATATTGAATTTTCTTGATAAATCTAAAATTGTTTACCACAGAATACAGAATAAAAGACAGCTGATGCTCAATAAAAGATCGCCGTGGGCCGAACGCACTATCTCACTCGCACCCGCTACGCATATATCCCTCGCGGTCGCACCAACAATAGATCTTTAATGTGTCTGGCAATATGGGGGAACCATCTAAACTGCCTGGCTACTGAGGAAACATCATTTTATAGTTCTCCAAGTAACATATATAAAATTCAGCTTTTATACTATAACTAAAGTATAAATAAAATTAACCCTACTTCAAGGGTGCCTGGCAGGGGGTTGGAACTGTACTAAGTGCCTGGCTGTGGACGAGGTGATTTCTAAGATTATCACTAATAAAATATATGAAAGCTAAGCTTTATACTATACTAACTTTGAGACACAATTTTACACACCTTTACTACCTGTTACCTGCCAAAGCCACCGCGACCCAAGTTTCATATCCTGGGATCGTTCTTACCTGTATAGTGGACATACACAGAGAAACTTTCACGTTTTATTATTTAACTAAGGCCTGGCCGTCGCGGGCTCTTAGACTATATAGGGTGTAAGTAATAGCTTAAAGACCTCATTACGTGATAAATTCACAAAGATTGTACAACTAAAATACTGTAAAAATTAACTCGAATCGAAACTGGATGTGGGGTGCTGTTTGCTAGTTCCCTTCGGTTGTTGTTACATACGGACCAGGGACGAAGGTGGTTACGCGTCTGTATGCCCGTATGGGAGAGTGTCAAAACTATTCCTGCAACAGGTATAGCATTGAACATGCGGAGGCGTTAGTTGATAGACAGTACTCAACGATTTCCCTAGCAGAATCATAAACGCAACCTTCTCTTACGGCAGCTTCATACCACGCGTAGAAATGGGCCCTACCCTCTACCGTCATGGAGTCCGGGGCGTAAAACTCAGCCGCAGGTAATACTCCTACATACCGCTAGTTAGCCGGGATATTAAAGAGGTGCGGAAATAGACCCTTTTGCGTGGACTCAGGTATGCCGAAAGCCTTTGGTAACAAGGCTGAAGCCATCGGCATGTACGCGAGGGAGTCCAGAAAACGGATATTTGATGTTTCTAGCAAGACTACTTTACTACCGTTTGGTATTAGCTGCGGTGTCTCTCCGCCTTTCTCCACTAGGTAACGGAGGATGAATTGACCGTCGAAACGTTTTGCGTTATGCGCAATACGGTGAAATTAAAAATGTCTGCACCATCCGCCTGTTAACGAGAGCCGAGTGCTGCTTCATCAGGCACCGCAGTACCGTCAAGGCAGCTCTCCTGATCCCGGCTACGATTTCAGACGTTTTCGCTCAGTAAAAACAAGTGGAAACGCGGTAAAAATTAAAAATTCTCTTCAAACAACGAACGGAGTTTCTGGCTCTGAGGTGTTTTTAGTTCTGGTGCGAGTTCGCATTTGATGCTCCTTTTTATTCACCCTATCGGTCAGTTCCACCACCACCTCCCACAAGTGCTTGAAGGGAGTGGGCGCTAGACGATTTTTACCACTCAACTACCCTTAATTGTTTGCCGACTCGTTGTATTGTATCAGCCGTGACTAAGGCCGTCTAGTAGCTAATCCTCCACGAACTCTTTACTTTTGAACACACGGAAGGGGTTTTAATTAGCAAGCCTCGTACGCTTCAGTACCGCAGTCGAGCGGTAGTCCCTATTGTTCATAGTGTAAAATAGCTCTGTGACGCATGAGCGAGGGCATGTACTGTTTTGCTCGAATAGTACTGAATTTTTGGTTCATTTAACATTATTTCTATTTATTCTATCCAGAGCTTATGTTTCAATATTATTAATTTTCGTGGGGACCTTATCTCAGGGCGCTTAGGATGAATCATCAGGCATAATTTTCAAGTATCTTCTGAGAATGGATGAAGGGTAATGGGAATTAATTAAATACAGATTTTTATAACCAAAAAAACAGGTAGTTCAATCCCATTTTATTTGGTAAGAATGAGTCTAAAGTCACAGCCAACTGGTCACCATACGCTCCAGGTTTTTCGTCTGTTTATTGCAAGCTCGCCATCCGCTTTTTTAATTCTCGACCGTATACGCGCTTGGAAACACTTGGTTATTATGTTATGTTACGGATTTTTCCCGCAGCTCGTGTCAAAAAATAGTATACGTAACGATGGTGGCTTGGTAATCCCTGCACTCGTGCTGGAATCATCAACTTCACGCCATCGTTACATAATGTACTGTTACACAATAATTATTGATAAAGCGCAAAGACCTGCAATATCATAGCTCAGGGAAAGATAGCTTCGAATTGTATAAAACTCATGAATGAATTTCTAGCACAATAACCCTAAATGAAGAACTTCTCAAATCACTACACTCATTCAAGCTAGTTCGACGAGGTCCCCGAGCCCCTGATCATGCTCATCACTCCGCGACAAAACAATCTTGCGGAACCCATGCATTTGACTTTGAAGGATTTCCTGCACTCCCAAAGATAAGCAAGAAACTATTCAGACTTACAGAACTTGTTGAAAATAGTGTCACAAAAAAAGCAACAAATTGAAATTCGAAGAGCAATTCTTTTTGTAATCATTTGGTCATTTGATTAATTACAATATAACAAATAATCTAGGGAATACTATTAGAATTTTGCTGCGTTACTTATTTCGTAACACCAGTTTAGAGTTCTCCAAGTTTGAAGCTCTTCGGTCAACTTTTAGACCACAGCTAACCTTTCGAAGTCGCAATTATAGGCTCCGGAGGACTTCATCGTAAAGTCTGCAGCATCATCGGAGGTTCATTAGTTCATCGAGCCAGCCCGAACGCGTATAATTATCACAACTGTAAAGAAAGTGGTCGTGATAACGTCAGAATTGTGACAGTTAAATCGAGAATTTTTACTGCATAAAACTTCAAAATATATTTTTCTCTACCTAGGTTTTCAGTTAGTTTGCCTAGCATTCTAAGAGTATCGGTTCACCGAGTCAATCGAGTTGGTTCTTTGCTTCCGACAATACTCTGATGGTTTACTCTCCGAATTTTTTATGAAACAGCATCTTCACAGGATAATGGATGACATCTACCTCGCTTAGCATTCCAATTTCTTGACTGTCGGTATTCCTGATCCAACGAAGCTGAAAGATCCAATCTGTCTAAAGCAACGCTATCTGGAATGCACTCAAATTTGATAAAACTGTTTCTTCGAAGCTTGCGAATACGATTTAGATTTCACATTGGCAAAACTGAAAATTCAATCAAATAGTGTGACTTCAGCGCTATGTAAGTTGACAAATTTCAATGTTATATGGGCCGGAAGAACTTTTTTGTTGCACCCAGCATATTCTTCGTTTCTGACTTTGGCAATGACTAGCTGTTATGTTAGAAGGAAAGCTTACCAAGTCGACCAGTACTACAGTGATAAAAGGAGAGGAGGCTTCAAGGCGTATGGATATCTGAGGTCAGTTCGCCGGTGGCAGCATTTCAGTGCTGATTGGGAAATTCTCTGTCAGCTTCTGAACCGCTCAGCCAGGCGGCACTGCAAGCTTCGTCATCTATGAAACCTTTTCCAGGATCACTCTTGGCATAGTGACATGCATCGATGCCCAGTTTCTGTGGCTGAATAATATTTTCTCATTGTAATGCCAACTGTAAAATGTCAATTTACATAAAACCCACAGCATGGCACCCAAATTCGGGCGATCATTTATTCGTCACTACTAGTATTTCCGCATACTTTTCAATCACATCTATTCGATGACTCTATGATTATATTGATCTATTCTGGAATTTTATCGTTATGTTACTCATTTCTTCGTTGTTCTCGCGAATATTTACATTTTCAAAAATAAACTATCATAATTGCGATAATTGTGATTCACTTACCTCGGGGTAAAATCGCCCTTCCTTCGAGTTTAGTTCCTCAGAAAAGCAGCTTACTTCATTGGTGTTCGGTTGTGGTCCAATATTTTATTGGCACCAATACCAGGTGCTCGCCGAGAAAGACTTTTGGTAATATAAATATATTGTATATTATAATATAATTTGATGAATCAAAGACGACGAAAAGTATTCTTATTATGAAGTTACGCTTATCTCGGGCAAGACCGAGATGCGGTAATTTCATCGCTATACACTTTCGTGCATCGGGAACTCGCGAACGTCAACGGTTCGGGACCGAGATTCATACCTGCGACAGTCCCGGGCTCCGGCTAATCTCACAGACAGGGTCGTCGCAATCGGATTTTCGTAAGCGCGGTTCTACGGTAAGCGAGATCCACTTTTCCCGACACGCGACGTCAATGCTAAACTGAGACGCCGGGCCCGTGTGTCCATGCGCGCGCAGGCTCTAGATTCCGCTATTGGCCGCGATATTTGTTTTCTGGCTGGCGTGTATTCGTAGCAGTGTTGCCAAGTTAGTGCCTCTGTCGCTAGATCTGGTGTTTTTCACCACAAGGCTAGTGACGAATTTCGTATTTTCAGACGCGTCTGAAATCTGGTGTTTCTGAACGTAATTTAGCGACTTTTTTTCAAAGTTGAAAAGCGTTCTCAAACATCTCTCACAGAAGCTCCAGTGTGCGATAAACACCCATCGACAGTCTATTCAGAAGTCAGATTTAGTTTTCAACGTTTTTGTTGGTTGAATATCATATGGGCAACGATTCAATACTTTGGTTATAATATACAGTGGCCCGTCGTATTGGGGATTCACGAGTTAGAAAAACAGGTAAATTATGAGTAATAGTCAGTTTATCGTTTTACGCTAATAAACCATTGATAATATTGAATGTTAACGTTCATTTACTAATTCATCACATCATATTATGACATCATTAAAATAAAAATAAAAGTCTAGTGACTTTCAATCACGAAAGGTGTCTTTTGAATCTCGTACTCGGTGACATGCGATGTCTTGCAGTTGGCTATACTGATTCGTAGATTGTCCATTACAGCTGCTCTAAAGACCTGAGAAGAAGAAGGAACTTTCGTTGCTGTAAGTATAATAAATTTGTGTGCTCAAATTTGCTAGATTGTATCTCAAGGTGGTCCATTTTTCATCTTCAATTTTCAATTCCATTTGTACAGTCATGTTCATTAATGGGTTCGCGGTGGCTAATTTTTTTTCCAACTTTTTCGAAAACGAGACTTCATTCCAGTCGTATTCTATGTGCCGATGGCCGAAATAATAATAATAATAATAATTATGACCCCTTCTAAAAATCAAATAATATTATAGCATTTTCGACTGGGGCTACACCGAGCTACACTGGTGTAGTGTAGCCATCTCTGTCTTTCTCTTTCTCATAGAAAAGGAAGAGGATGAAGATAGCTACACTACACCAGTGTAGCTCGGTGTAGCCCAGTCGCTGCCGGAGCTTTTGTTTATCATTTTTCACAAACTTTTATCGTTACTGTAATACTTCGTAAGTGGTATTAGAAGTACGAATATGGGCACTTTTAGGTCTAGGAGTAACTGCTCATTATTGTATCCCCACTCCTCGGTGCCTCTCGGCGTCGCGGAATCAGTTACTTTGTGTATGAATACGGAAAACAAGTCAAAAGACGCGTAGCCATTAGGGTGCTTCAAAAAAAAATGTTGATTTTTTTTTTCAACTCTTACCCTCCCAAATGCTTGAGGTGGATAAGAAAAAAGTCCTTCCGAAAGTCAGTCGCTGTAGCTCAACTCTAAGAGGTCGCTATTTTCATTTTAGCTTCCTATTCATTTAACATGGGAACTTTAATTTTTTTATCAAAATTGAAATCACACCTATTCGTTTTAATTTTTTTCAAATAACCATTGTATATTCAAAAAGCTGTTTTTTTAAGCTTTCCAAACCTATATAACAAAAGTCGATTACCTTGATTAGAAGATTAAATAAAATCATTTAAAATCTCCAGATCTCTATAGATCTCTAGATTTTAAATGACTTTATTTAATCTTCTAATTGAGGTAATCGACTTTTATTATATAGGTTTGGAAAGCTTAAAAAAACAGCTTTCTGAATATACAATGGTTATTAAAAAAAAATTAAAACGAATAAGTGTAATTTCAGTTTAGATAAAAAAACGAAAATTTTCATGTTAAATGAATAGGAAACTAAAATGAAAATAGCGACCTCTTAGAGTCGAGCTATAGCGACCGACTTTCGGGAGGACTTCTTTCTTATCGATCTCAAGCATTTGGGTGGGTAAGAGTTGAAAAGAAAAATCAAAATTTTTTTTTGAAGCACCCTAGTAGCCATGCTACGTTATATGAATATTCTTTTGGGCATTAGAGAAGTTTCAGGGGCATTTCTTTTTTTCTTCATTTTTCAATTATTCGAGGTACCTTCGAACGATTGCGAAGTATCATGCATGAAAAGATTCCGGAGTATTGGAATAAAATAATGTATACTCCAGTACACAGATGAGTGCCTTCGATTACTTTCTCAACAATTATTCTTTCAATATCTTCATCGATGCGCATTATTTTGCTGTCACAATTCCAAAACTCGGCAGCTTACTGTCTCACCTTTTTGTACCAAACAAATATAGACTGATTTTGGTTCGAGACAAGCATTGAACAAATTAGTGGCCGGGTGGCCCTCCCTCCCTCCATCCCCTCTCCAACCTCCAATAATAACAGTTTATCACCATTAAACAAATTACTTTCGATCATCTGGTTTTTTCTTAGTTTCCATAATAAAAATTAGTCTTTTTTTCGCTTGGTACTGAAACGTAAGACAGTATAAGCTACAAATTTTCCGAATTGTGATTCGTAAACAATGATTGCCGACGAAAATATTGGAAAAATAATCAAATAACAATTTTAGTCCGGTCAAAGTAGACATCTGAAATAACAAAAATTGGGGGGAAGCCGAATTTTGGTGGAGACCTTGGGTTCACCATCAGAAATAAAGTGTCAAAAATCCCCATCGATCCCATGTGTGCTAAAAAAGTTATGAGGGGTCAAAGGTCAAAATTTCAGGTTTTTTGGATTTTTCTCAAAAATGATAAGTTTTATCAAAAAAGTACTTCAGACCAAAGTTGTAGATCTTAAAATTATCTACAAAAATGGTACTCATGATTTTTTTTCTAGGAATCACTATTCCTGAGATATCGCGATTCTAAGAATCACGTTCTATGTGATATGCACACATACGACCTCTACGTACCTAGCCCCCCACTTTCGCAAAAATAAAAAACCAAATATGGATAATTATGAGCTATTTATGAGCTCTCGGAATATTCGAGTCCCGATTTTTGAGCTCGAACCCTGGAGCAGGAATTCACGTTTTTGAGTGGGGGGGCTGAAAACGTAAGTAGTCGGCCCCCCCACCCCTTAGAAATAAATAAAAATACGATTCGAAAGCTCATAAATAGCTCATAATTCTCGTATTTTTTTTGTTTTAATTCGATTATTTATAAGGGGTGGGGGGGGCCGACTACTTATGTTTTCAGCCCCCCCACTCAAAAACGTGAATTCCTGCTCCAGGGTTCGAGCTCAAAAATCGGGACTCGAATATTCCGAGAGCTCATAAATAGCTCATAATTATCCATATTTGGTTTTTTATTTTTGCGAAAGTGGGGGGGCTAGGTACGTAGAGGTACACATACGCGTCGAGTACACTACCTCACAGGTGGCGTGGAAATGTGTGCTTATAACATAAAACGTGACTCTTAGAATCGCGATATCTCAGGAATGGTAATTCCTAGAAAAAAAATCATGAGTACCATTTTTGTAGATAATTTTAAGATCTACAACTTTGGTCTGAAGTACTTTTTTGATAAAACTTACCATTTTTGAGAAAAATCCAAAAAACCTGAAATTTTGACCTTTGACCCCTCATAACTTTTTTAGCACACATGGGATCGATAGGGATTTTTGACACTTTATTTCTGATGGTGAACCCAAGGTCTCCACCAAAATTCGGCTTCCCCCCAATTTTTGTTATTTGATGACTATTTTTATGTCTACTTTGACCGGACTATTTTGGAAAGTTATTAGACGTGCCGAAGTCTGCTCCGGTAGCGACCTTCAAATATCTTGTAACTCGTTGGGGTGCTACGAATATCTCTTTTTCTCCTGGTCGTTCGCATAATCGAGCACCATGAAATTCGTCTCCCATTCACACGGTGGCCAGTCTTTTTCGGAAAAAAAAATCCATGACTTTTCCTGATCAGTTGTTCAATTTTTCCTGACCAAAGTTCCTGTTGTCTCCATCAGTGGTACGAATCAATAACCCCCATTTTTCTTAGTATTTTAATGTCATTTCATTAGGAAATTTGGAAATATTTTTTTTTCTTCAATGACAATTTTTTTTGTAGTAATACCACAAGACCTTCAAAATTATCGGATATTTCCCGATTGTTTAGCTGCGTGGCATCAAGAAGATTAAGTTTTGCAGATCAAAAATCACGAGCGCGCAACGCGAGTGATTTTTGTGCAAAACTTGGCCCGTTCGTTGCTACGCAGGATCAAAACATGAGGGAAATAACCGATTCATTTTGAAGGTCGAGTGGTATTCGGCGGAATATTTTTACATCCAAATTTCGGCCGATAGAATTATGCACCATGAGACAAAATCCACAGTGAAGAATAAAAAATTTAAAAGTCACAAAATTGTAATTATAATTCAATCTGTCAGATTCGATGGAGGGTCAACTGGATTGGAGAATCTTGTTACCGCGGTGAAAGCACACGTGAAATTACCAGTGGAATTATCAAGATTATCAGTTAAATATCGTGTAGGCTATGCAAAATAACGTCGAATGGTGCAATACTATTGGCTGAAGTTTGAATGGGTAAAATAATCAGTATAATTCTAAAATGGGATGTCCTTCACATCATCAAATACCGCGCTCTGATTGGCCAAAATCCGAGTGCTAAAAATAGTAATTCAAATTTCTTTTCGCTAATATGATGAGAAACGGGTTTTTTTGGTTGATATTTCGGAAACGACAAAAGATACAACTTTTTTCATAGGGGAAAAAAAGAAACAAAATTAAATTCCCTACAGGAACACTCATTTAACCTTAGTACGGTACGCATGGGTCATATGTACCCGGAACTTGTATACCGTTCTATGGATAAAAATGATTAATTCGGGATTTCTTTTCTCTCTGCTCAGAAGCCAACTCTACGGAGCGAAATAAAGTTATATCCCCCTTCTTGCATTCTGACACTCAATTTAGGAATTTTCTTTCCATTCATTCATCAGATCTTCGGCTATCTATTGTTTTGCCCTGACCATGTTAGAATTTCCCTGACCTTTCCAGGAATCCCTGATTAATTTTTTGTTTTTCCCTGATATTTCCCGGTTTTCCCCGGCATTTCCCGGCTTTCCCTGACCGTGGCCACCATAAATCAGACAATGGTTGAACAACAATTGCGGGAGCAATTAGCGAGGCTCCAGGAAGAGATAAGGCGGATGCGGGAAGAGCGCGTGCAGGAGCGGGTGGATGTAGCCGCGATGCGGAAAGTGCTTAGGGATTGGGAGGATGAGAAGGTAGAGCGGCAGAAAGAAAAAAGACAGAGAGCGGAGGAGATAGAGGAAAAGGAGAGAGCAGCAAAGAAGAGAGAAAAGCGAAATAAAGAAGAGCGGGAAGAAGAGGAGAGGAAGAGAGAGAAACTAGAGAAAGAGAAGCAGGAGAGAGAGGAGCGGAAGAAAGAAGAGGAGAGGAAGAGAGAGAAACTAGAGAAAGAGAAGCGGGAGAGAGAGGAGCGAAAGAAAGAAGAAGGGGGGGGAAGAAGAGCGGGAGAGGGAGAAAGAGAGAAACGGCCGACGCAGACGAAAGATAAAGTACATATTATGTCATATTTTACCTAATTATTTAAACCAAAACGGAAAAAGCCAACAGAATCCGACAAATCAACGAATCCCATACAATACAAACAGACATCTATACTTATCATATTTTTTTTGTGGCTATAGTTACTTTGCTTGTGGCAGAAGTAGAGTACGTTCCACACCATTATGAATGCCATACTTGACATTGTTTATGGATCATTTCATGTCAACTCGACGTGTTTCGGACTCTCAGCACTTTAAAAAACAAAAAATTCGAAATTTTTTGTTTCGTATCACTGGTTACAAATACCATATCGTCGTCGTATATTTGTAGTTATACAGGGTGTCTCAGAATTCCCGACGAGGAATTAACAATGTAAATCGTTATCACAAACGTGATCGAAATTTCCTTAGCCGTTTTTTCCGGTAAGGCTTAGATTTCTCGTTATAATTATTTCAAATCCAGCCAGTGACGCGCGGCTTAGGAACAGACGTTCGTCGATGTAATTACCGCTCGGTTGTATACGCGTCTCCCAGCCTATTGTCGCCGCGAAACAAGTTGCACACAACCAAGCGGCGAGCACACCGACAAGCGCCCGTTCTTAAATCGCACCTTATTGACTGAAATTGAAATAATTATAACGAGAAATCTAAGCATTTCCGGAAAAAACGGCTCAGGAAATTTCGATCCCGTTTTTGATCAAGATTTACCCTGTGAATTCCTCGTTGCAAATTCTGGGACACCCTGTAGATCTTCCAGGCAATACTACGCGATAGGAACAATTTATTGATGCGAGTTCTAATTTTTCGATGTCCCGTTTTTAGTTTGAAATATTCTAAAATCAGGATTCCAACATCCTCACTCTCTAAATTTGAATCAGTGGAAATCCACTGATTGCAGTTATAAGTATACCACTGATACCAATCAGTGGTATACTTATAACTGCAAACCAGTGACTATTCACTGATTGTCAGTAGTTTTCACTGATTTAGATTTAGAGAGCAGTCATTGTGTATTCGATTGAAAGATATCACTTCCATAGTCAATATATTATTGAAGATCTGCAAAACGTAACCATTTTCTTCAGTCGCTAGTCACATTCTCGATCATTAGTAATTAGAGTTTCATCCGTTACGATTCGTATATTTGTTTTGGAACACGAAGCTCTCAAGTTCCGTCATTATTTGAGCAGTATACGTTGTTAATGCAATTACCTACTAAATGTTACGATTTCAAAGATCTCATGATAATATTTCACCCACTTACAGTCTTCCGATCAAAGCAGGCCGACCCCAAGGCAGCTGAGGCGGGCCGAGCGGGACAAAAAGTGAGTATGCGACTAACCGTGCAACAAATTTTCTTATCACGTACACGGCAGTGCAACAATTGAACAATAATTAGAAAGAATGGAGCGCTCTGGAAAAATTAAAAATTCTATTTCTTCTAGCTGGGTGTGGTCCAACCGGAAATTTTCTCGAGGTCCGCCCAGCCGCAGCCGCAACAAGGCCGCCGAGGGGAATGAGGGGAAGGAGGGTCAGGAGGGAAAGGAGGGGAAGAAGGGCGACGAGGCGCAGAAGGGAAACGAGGGGCAGAAAAGAGACGAGAAGAAGAAGGGGGGTGGTAAAGATGTTGGAAAGAGGGGGGGTGGAAGAGGTGGCGGGAAGGGCGGCAGGGGAGGCGGGGGCGGGCTAAACCTAATTTTTAATTTTACTTGAAAAAAAAAATAAAAAAAATTCACCAAGATACACATTTATTTCGTTTTACTTGCCGTGTCTCAATTGGTAAAGGTACACTCTCGTACATTTGCCCCGACAGCAGAGGTATATCTACCTATATACATTAGACTGGCCGTTGAAAAAAAGTTTGCGCTTCAACCTGAAAAATATTGAGTTCACCTTGGAAAAAGAAGATCCTCAAAATTTCAATGCTCTATCTCATTATTTTTTTATCTCTGAAATAAGATTTTATTTGTTCTCAGACCTTGGTCTTTTCGAATTTTATAACAATTCGACGAAATAAAACGGTAAACAAAGAAATCTGGGATTGAAAATAATTTTTACTCAAACATTATCAGTTTTTCATGATGGAATATTCAACATGATGTCCAAAAAAAATATAGCTTAGGAATTAGTCTCACAAAATTTCAAGGAAGCCTAGATATAAAATTAACAAATTAAATCAGTAACAAAAGATTAATCAAAAATAGAAAAAATATATGAATAAAAAATCAAAAAAAATCAGAAAATAAATCAAAAATTGAAAATATCAGAGTAAATATAGAATAGAATAGAATATTTCTATCATTCCGAGGCCGAAAGTTCGATTTTCCTCTTTCTTTAGCGGGAAGAAAGAGGCACAATTCAGCCCGCTGCCAATATTAGTGTCATTTAAGAGTTAGCATGTTTTTGCATTAATTTTCCTCCCGTGTTTCATTCATAGTTACCGGTTGTTATGATAACCTGACAACGATCTATCAACAACGTCATTGTAAGTCCGATATTCCCAGTAAAATAAAGATTTGTCAGTATAAATATAGTAATAATAAAAAATTCGAAAGATTTTTGTCCAAAAAAAGCCAAAGTTTTTACGTGGTGTTAATTTAAAAAATTTATCGAAGAGACGCCGGATCTCATAGGTCCGATATTCCCAGTAAAATAAAGATATTTAACATTTTAATTTCGGCAGTATAAAAATACACAAACTAATAATATTAATAAAATAAAAATGAATATAAATCAATTCAACTGTAAATAAAATATAAATTCTCAATGGACAAATTATTAGTATAAAAAAAAAATAATACGATGAGTTCGTCAGAAGATACATCTGATGATTCTGACTGTTCAGATGTAGGGCGTAATATTGAAGCGGAAGCTGAACTGATATCAAGAAATATTATACCATCAAAATCTATAATGATCGGTATAAAATTTGCTATGATGACTTTCTGAAATGGCAAACGTTAAATAAAGTAAATTCTTTCAAAGAAGACGTCCCCTTAGTTTATTTGAATGATTTATTGAAAAAGTTGGCAAACTCTACGATATGGAGTCGTTAATCAATGTTAAGAACGATGATAAATCTCAATCACAATAATGACATTGGCAGCTACCCGAAATTAAAAAAATTGATGAAAAAGAATTCAAAAGGCTTTCGTCCACAAAAAGCTAAAGTTTTTACGTGGTGTCAAGTTAAAAAATTCATCGGAGAGTCACCGGATCTCATTTATTTAGCCATGAAGGTAAATATTACACTAACTTACAAATATTGTAAATAGGGGTACGCGGAAAAAAATGCTTTCGGTTGAATAACAATACTATTTTTGCTGGAAATTTATTGTTAATTTAGCGAGAATTCTCATTACTCGATCAATGTCATATCAATACTCCAAATAACTGGTATTGCAAAGCCCCCTACACAATAGTATATTACTTACCTAGGGAGGGAAAGTAGGCTAACCCAAACTGCGTGTGAGATTGACACCCGAGCCGAAGGCGCGGGTGGTAAAAACGCAGTTTGGGATGGCCCTTTTCACTCCCGTGTGAGGTATACTAATACTCCAAATAACTGGTATATATTGTAAAGCTCCCTACACAAATATATTATTTCACCACACCAGCACGGAAAATATCAATAAAAAAAAAAAAATCTATTATAAAAATTTTATTCCAGGTTATTGGAATTTTCAGTGTATCAGGAGCATTGAGATGTGCAGAAATTTGCAATACAAGAACTCAAGATATCGAAGACACTGGCAATTGGTCCATTGTATCTTATTAACGATACAAAAAATTATTATCCTCGAACATTTATAATTGGCCCAGAATTTCACAACGAAGTCCGTAAATATCAAGCTCTGAGACCTGAAGAGTCGAACACAGACAAATTTTCCTTATATTATTATCGGGGTAAATGTTCACGTCAAGTCATTGGTAAGAATAAGATTGGTGAAGTCCCTAAAACCATGGCGTTGTTTTTGAATTCATCCGAACCTGAAAGATATACTGGTCACAGTTTTCGCCGCACTTCTGCGACTCTATTGGCTGATTCTGGGACTTCTTTAACAACAATTAAGCAACACGGGGGCTGGAGATCAGATGCTGTCGCAACTGGGTACATTGAAAATTCTTTAGGCAATAAAGAAAGAATTTTTAATCGAATCATCAATTCAGTGAGACCATCTACATCAGAAGGATCATTTACACCAACATTAACTCACACAATAACATCACCATCTGCAACCGATACAACAACACTAATAACTCATACAATCACTTCTACATCCGCAACTCATACAACAACAACAACAACAATACCACCAACAAAATCAACAACATCAACATCCGCAACTCATACCACAACAACACCAACAACATCTACACCAATAACCCGTATAAACGCATCAACATCCACCACTCATACAACAACAACATCAACAACAACAGCACCAACACTATCAACTTCAGCAACAAGCAATGACTCAAGCAGTCGAGTTCCATTGCCATTTACCGAGTTTTCAAATCCAACGTCAAGGTTAACTTCACCAAATAATCGACCTAACACTGAATCATCAGAGGCTAAGCGACGAAGACGAATTTTCTTGAAGAAAAATGACGTTCAAAACATGTTAATATCCGTCACAGATAATTCCAACATAAAATTTGAAAATTGTAAATTGTAAATTAATTTTCATTATCATGGAGGTAACGAAGATAAAGAGAATGATAATGATTAATAGTACATTAATTACATTTTTGAATTTAATCGTCTTCCTGTTCTGAAGATTTATTACGTAATTCGAGATCTACGACGAAAGTGGTTGAAATATTTCTACCCCGTATTCTTATTCCATATACCATATACCATATAATATATATATATTTTAATTTTTTTCTTCTAATCAGTGAAACTTAGAATTTCCCGAAGAATAAATACAATAATAATAATTATTATTATTATTATTATTATGATTAATATATGTTACTGAAAATTTCATTTTAATTCAATGAATATTTTTAATTCGGATATTAATTTGATGACTGTTATAATTTTTTACACGTTCAAAATATTCATTATAATCTGTAAAATATTTTCAAATATTAATACAATTCAGTTCAATACATTCAAACAAATTGGAATGCCCCAATAATAATTGAATATGTGTGTATCATTTCATTATTAGTATTTATAAGTATTTATCAATATAATTATCATTATTTATCATTCATTTACAATGAATTTCTAAATAGTTAGGTGAAATTTTTGAATATAGGACCGAACTTTCGGTCCTGGCATGATGAAAAATTGTATGCACGACACGGGAAGAAAGTTGGCCATCTTAACCCGCGTATTTACCACCCTCGCCTTCGGCTCGCCTCCGGCTCGGGTGGTAATTTTACACGCAGGTGGAAATGGCCAACTTTCTTCCCTAGTCATGCAATATACTGATTTATTTAGAAACTGAGATATCCTGGGGTAGTTCCAACTTCAGGTCATCCCACTCGCGTGACGCTGACTTCAATGAAGAGGAGAAAGCTCATCAGGCAATATTTTTGACTCTATCTATACCTAAAGTTGTATTAAATGAAAACTGTACTATGGTGATCATTTTCACAATGTGTGAACGTCAATTATTCGCTACTCAGGTAATCACGAGTATTTCCAGGAGACGCCACGAGGAGGCTAATTGACAATGTCTCCCGCAAGGTTTCCCTTGCATCGACCTGCTCAGTCACCTCGTGAAGGAGATGTGAAACTGCGATGAGTCGATCTGCTCAGTCACCTCGTGAAGGAGATGTGAGACTGCGACGAGTCGACCTGCTCAGTCACCTCGAAAAGGAGATGTGAGACTGCAACGAGTCGACCTGCTCAGTCACCTCGTGAAGGAGATGTAAGACTGCGACGAGTCGACCTGCTCAGTCACCTCGTGAAGGAGATGTGAAACTGCGATGAGTCGATCTGCTCAGTCACCTCGTGAAGGAGATGTGAGACTGCGACGAGTCGACCCGCTCAGTCACCTCGTAAAGGAGATGTGAGACTGCAACGAGTCGACCTGCTCAGTCACCTCGTGAAGGAGATGTAAGACTGCGACGAGTCGACCTGCTCAGTCACCTCGTGAAGGAGATGTGAAACTGCGATGAGTCGATCTGCTCAGTCACCTCGTGAAGGAGATGTGAGACTGCGACGAGTCGACCCGCTCAGTCACCTCGTAAAGGAGATGTGAGACTGCAACGAGTCGACCTGCTCAGTCACCTCGTGAAGGAGATGTAAGACTGCGACGAGTCGACCTGCTCAGTCACCTCGTGAAGGAGATGTGAAACTGCGATGAGTCGACCTGCTCAGTCACCTCGTGAAGGAGATGTGAGACTGCGACGAGTCGACCTGCTTAGTCACCTCGTAAAGGAGATGCGAGACTGCGACGAGTCGACCTGCTCAGTCACCTCGTAAAGGAGATGCGAGACTGCGACGAGTCGACCTGCTCAGTCACCTCGTGAAGGAGATGTAAGACTGCGACGAGTCGACCTGCTCAGTCACCTCGTGAAGGAGATGTGAAACTGCGATGAGTCGATCTGCTCAGTCACCTCGTGAAGGAGATGTGAGACTGCGACGAGTCGACCTGCTCAGTCACCTCGTGAAGGAGATGTAAGACTGCGACGAGTCGACCTGCTCAGTCACCTCGTGAAGGAGATGTGAGACTGCGACGAGTCGACCTGCTCAGTCACCTCGTGAAGGAGATGTAAGACTGCGACGAGTCGACCTGCTCAGTCACCTCGTGAAGGAGATGTGAGACTGCGACGAGTCGACCTGCTTAGTCACCTCGTAAAGGAGATGTGAGACTGCGACGAGTCGACCTGCTCAGTCACCTCGTGAAGGAGATGTGAGACTGCGACGAGTCGACCTGCTTAGTCACCTCGTAAAGGAGATGCGAGACTGCGACGAGTCGACCTGCTCAGTCACCTCGTAAAGGAGATGCGAGACTGCGACGAGTCGACCTGCTCAGTCACCTCGTGAAGGAGATGTAAGACTGCGACGGGTCTATCTGCTCAGTCACCTCGTGGAGGAGATGTGAAACTGCGACGAGTCGTTTGATCAGATCTGAAAAGCTGAAAACGAAGCAAAAAAAAAAAAAGAACAAACAATAATCTCACAGGAAACTGTAGATAGTCTGGTTCCATTGCAATCAAGAGAAGAAAAAAAGATAGTAATAGAATAGAATGTTATATTCAGAAAATGAGAGATCCGGGGGTAGTCATTAATTTCAGGTCATCCCCCTGGTGCAACCCTGACTTCAATGAAGAGAATAGAAAAAGAACATATGGAGACAGAAAGAACTGGAGACAGTTTTCGTGGACCAGAACTACGAACTTGGAAAGGTGGACAATACTTTGCTCTGTATTATTTCCAAAAGATGATTTGACTGCTGATAAAAACTGATCAATTGACGTATCATTCAGCAGTGAATTTCGTGCTAACACATCTATTCTGATCTCGTCAATTTCCACGTTTTTATTCACCAATTCCAGAACGTCAATTTCCGCCTGGGTAGGACTGTTAGTGACATGCTCGGCTGATGTCACGACGACCCATGCAATTCCATCGTGGCGTTCCCTCGCAGCTTCAGCGGGCGCGGCGGCCACGATCCCCGGTGACTGTTGGTTCGAATGCGTCGAATGTTTCCCGACCTGGGGTAATACAACGCAATCGTGCCCGTGATCAGAACTGCGCTTCCTCACTCTCATCGGCGGAACTCGTGATCTTTTCTTGGGTTGACGGATTTCTTCATCTGAGGATGCTACGGACCAAGACACTCCGCCTTCGGAAGTACGTTTACCTAGTACCGTCGGCATCACTCTGGGTTCCTATTCGGAAAAATGGGATTCCCCCTCGGTCATAGTCACGATCCAAGACTCTGGATCACTCGAGTCACTTCACCTGAGCCTTAAAGGTGCAACTTTTTGAACTCGGTCGGATTCGTCTCTTCTGATTCGCTTCCGGTGTCTGTGCTGAGCGCTTGTCGAAGTGGACCGTCCTCGTCAACTTTCCCAGTTCTTTCTATCGCTCTTGTACGCTGCGTGCTCCTTGTAAAACCGAGTTAAGTACGGTTCCATTCGATCACTCCAGAATGCATCATCCCGTGGCACTTCGATGTAAGCTTAATGAAATGGATTCTGAGCCGGATGTGTTCGACAATTGAAGAAACAGCCAATCGGCGCTCCGCATTTTTGTAATCCAGAGCGCCGATTGGCCTGTTTCTAGGATTGTCAAACACATCCGGCTCAGAATCCATTACGTTTAGTGTACTTCAGACCCAATGGCGATCAAACAGCGAAGTAGCAAGTATTGGCGAGCGTTATGAGTAATTGTCCCTGCGCCTGATAGTAATAATGATGCGACGTTTTCATCTTTGTCAGATCATTCTTGTCGAAGAACCTGTAGATTTTCGTGACGCGTTGTTGGATTGCGATTTCTGGATCGTATTTTTCAGCCGTTTTGGGACATTTCACTTCGACTATGGTGGTATCGTCGATGATACCATCTGGACTGGCACCAAGGAATCCCAGTTTCGCATCAATGAACAATCCACACGGTTTGATCGTCACGTTATCAGGCAAATCTGGCTTCTGCGCGTTTGGTCCGTAATTTTTGTCCAGGCCCCGATGCTTCCTCTTCTTGTTACCAGAGGAACTTGGTACTGTTTGCGCTCTTTTACGCACGGCATTATTGAGTATTTTGTGCTGGCGCCGTGTTTCCAAAGCAGTCATAGTACTAGGCGGCTTATTCCCCTCACTTTGGTGGAGTTTCGATAGGACACTCTGCGTGTTGTGTTGCAGAACAGCGCCGGAAGCTCCGCCCTGGAAAGATCCCTTCAAGCCCCAGTTGATCCTTTTTCCATCCGTGAACTTGCACACTATGTCATTGAAGGATTCTGCGATGTTGTTAGCGCCGTCGTACAGTAAGCTGTTGGCATGCAAGCTCAAATGTTCTAAAGCCGCTTCCAGTTGCTGGAAGAGTCCTGCTTTTTTGAGCTTATCTACGGCAGTTTTTCCTTCAACGGTGGTCTCCTGCTGACAATATTCTCGCAGCTCGTTGCACCGAGTGTGGTCACCGAAAACGTGATGCGGTGCATTATGCACATCGGCTTTTAAGAGCTCAATCTTACTAGCAGTTGTAGAAGCTCCGGCTGAATCTCTTTGCCGATGCGCTACTGACGGTTCAATGCTTTCCCTGAACTGCAGCACAGTCCCGCGTACCATCGTCTTCAGTCGAGAAATGTTTCGGCCTTTGGTAGTGGCTACCTCGGTGATTTTTCTAGCTAAATTTCGGTGTAGATGATTGACGCATTCTTTCTTCTCCACGATCAAGCCGTATTCCGCATACGAGTCGTTATCTAAAATCGATTTATAGACACTACTGTCCCCATCTGCGACCAAAGTCCTGTAAATTAGATAATCAGTATATAAACGTATACTTCTGAGCAGTATACGTTGTGACGTGCACTGCCGACGGTCTGGGTTTGAGACCGGGCAGGCCACGACTACAAAGCCAGGCACTCTTACCACGTTTGGTTCACCGGAGAATTTACCATTTACCTAACAATTATAAACTAGCTTACTCCCGATGAGGTTACGATATGTTGGGCGCCAGGTACCTAAATGATACCGCGGTAACAAAATGACGTTAAAATCAAACTCGAAATAATATTAATAAAGAATCAAATAAAATATAATTAATACAAATACAGCGACGAGGTAGTTAAATAAAAGTAACACGGTAATACACGGTAAGCTCAGCGTGAGGGGAACATGGGCGCGAAATAATATAGATGAGATTCAAAAATAACTTTTTGTAACACCTGCATGGGAAGTTCGACTTCGCGCCCCGTAAAAAGTGCGCGAAGCGGCCGATTCGCCAACAAATCCAAAACTGTTAGGTAATGTCGTAAAACTGTTAGGTAATATTTATTACCTAACGCTAATCCGAGCAAAACGAGCGTAACTAACGCCATTGAACGAAACAAGTGGTGGCTACAATCACTGTCTGCAACATTCAGGTTGGGGCATCGTCACTGTTCGTCACCGCGTGTTGTGTACACGAAGTGCGAACTTCCATGCAGTGTTACAAAAAATAGTATACGACACACGTGCGCGTACGTGATCCTCACACTCGTGTTTTTGTCACCCTCGCTTCGCTCGGGCGACAAGCTACACTCGTGTGAGAATCACGTACTTCGCGCACTCGTATCGTAATCTACTATTTAGGTTTATGGATTTAATCTCAAAGAAACCAATTAAATAAAACAATAAATGATAACAATTAATAGGAACAATAAAACACAAGGTAAAACAATTAAACAGTCAAAGCCGATCACATAGGTCAGCAGGGATACAAATTAAACAAGTTACACGAAAATAATATCAAAGACAGCTGACTGACTAGGTCCCACACATAAAAGTAGGGCAGGGGGTAATACAGAACATTAGGGAATATAGAACAAGGGGATAGATAAGTCAGAACAATTAAATAATACAAAAAGAAGAAAACGATATCTTATGGTACGGTAGAAATCAATCACTGAATAATATTAGTTCACAATAAGTGGGTCGATAACGTAGCGGGATCAAAAGTCCAGAATCAATAATTTGGGGACTTCTAGTGATTAATTGGACGGGTCGGTACTACAGAATATTCCCTAGATAAGTGCAAGGCGTCGGAATCAAATTCAAATAAGTTCGTACAAAGATGGCCAAGGCAACTTTACACGAGGCACGCCATGCAGCTACGAAGTACACGTTAACAAAAGGGACGCTAGACTCTATTACAATTATTAATTCGAAATAACGATAATTATACCAGCTCAAGGTTTTACTAGTGGTTTAAAACTACTTTCAATCGGAAAGGGCTAAATTAATCGGGATATTATATCACAATATCGTATCTACAGCCTGTAGACCGATTCTTCCAGAAACACGTGGCTCAACAAGCCGTCGAGATCAATTATCGTATTTTTACTACGCAACTAATTTTTCCACGTGGGAAATCCTTATTTCTGGGACTAGATTTTACAGCAATTAGGGGGATTCAGATTAACAATTAATTACACTTACAAGAGAATCAATACAAAAAATATTTAACAAAGGACAGAGAAATAACGATACGATAATAAATGACGATACGATAATTAATGACGACACGATAAGGAATAACGATACTTTCTCGAAAAATCAATCAGCAAGGCATAGGGGATACAATGAACAATAATACAATCAATAATCAATGATTAAACAAAACTAAAGCACGACAATTCGATGATATATTAACGGCGTCACAACTACGCAATAAGAAACGAATTTCTTATTAATCAATTTAATATCAATCGAAGGGTCGTCTAGAGTTGGAATCTTACCTTAATCAAGGCACTAATACACTAACTGAAGTCAGAGAAGTTAATTCTCAATAATACTTTACAAACGATACAGTTTTCTTCAAACAAAGGAATTTTCGGAAAAATAATTGAAAAATGATCAATACGGAACTCTCCGATACGAGATTCAAGCAAGAAGCACGAAGCAAGAAGTGAGGTGTCTAGGTCTGTCGCTAGGCAGATGCAATTTTGGGAGAGGTGGACGATCTACGCATAAAATTAATAGGCGTATTCTTCTTCTGCCGGGTTTTGTCGCGGGCCTGGCAGGGCCTTTTGGCACTTCGAGCTTTGGCCAGGGGTTTGTTAGATGGCTCGTCATGTTCTCGATATCCTGGAAGGCGGAATTTCTGCATATGGACCGGTGGACCAAGCCGGTACGAGACAGGTAGAGGGAAGGAGGAAGCTACTCCACGTTATAGATTCGTTATGCAGCGCTCTTCCAGGCATATCTCTGGATACGTTGACTCTTTTTCCCCTGGCTAATCACTCGAAGGCCGGGTGACCCGCCAGGCCGGATGAGATTGAGGGATGATCTCCCTCGGTGTCGCGGTCGTCAAGCCGGAACGGTACGGGAATATAAGATATAGGGAACGGGAAAAACATTAGTACACGAACTTACAATTAAAATTAGGGACCTTGGGCACTTGAGCTGGGACTTCTCGCTTTGACGCGCTTTTTAAAATAAGGTGGTCACTTCGGTCTGAGGAAGAGGAGATGGTTACATTACGAGGCCTTCTATTTTGCCTCGTTACAACGTATAGTTCTGAGCAAAATACCATGTACTGTTAGTAGAGCAATACCAAGTTTTGTTCCCAGAACAAGAAATATTGTCAGTGGAAAAATACTTTTTTCTCAGTCTGTTGGTAATTAACACTGGTATGAATATTCTGATCATGGATTGACGATATTTCTGTGAAATTGATTATTCAGGAGAAGGCGCGACAAGGTGGACAAAAAGGTAAAAAATCCTGACCGCCCTAACAGTCGCTTATAGAGAGATAGTACTGTATTCGTACACGAAGAAACTTTTCCTCACGGAAAGACCCGCGGGACAACCGTTCTCCTTCGCGAAATTTTTCGTCGATAAATTACACCAAATTCACGGAGAATCGATATCTTTGAATTCTAATCTAACAGTTAATTCATTTCGGGCGAAAATATCGACGTGAGTGATGGGAAGAACTGCTACGCTGGACTCTGGGAGAAATTTTCTCCCTGAGTGTAGAACAGTTGAACTTTGTTGACAGAAAAAAGCGCCACCAGCGGAAATAAGTGAAAAAAAAATGGTCAAGTAATCTCTTCGCGCGAGGGCGAAAAATTCTCCCAGAATCGAAGACTCGCATGACAAATTCTGAGGAAGAACGGTTATACAACGCTAAGTAAAAGCGCCATCCCACGGGTCTTTCCGTGATAGGAAAGATTATAATACTTGTGAGTAATGTTGGGATATATCCGCATTTTCGTCAATATTACCAGCGAGTATGGTACACTTTGTTGCGCCGAAAGTTGTCAAAATATCCAGATCCGACTACAAAGTTTACCATACTCGCTGGTAATATTGCCGAAAATGCGGGTATATTCCAACATTACTGACAAGTATTGTTATCTTTCATAGGAAAAGTTTCTCCGTGTATTCTATGAATTATTATACAAATGCAGACCTTTTATGAAATTCTTTGTGTTATTTCTTCTAACTCATTCTGATTATCATAATTTTCGTAAGATTACAGGGTGTCCCAGAATTCGCGACGAGGAATTCACAGGGTAAATTTTGAGCAAAAACGGGATCAAAATTTCCTGAGCCGTTTTTTCCGGAAATGCTTAGATTTCTCGTTTCAATTATTTCAATTTCAGTCAATAAGGTGCGATTTAAGAAAGGGCGCTTGTCGGTGTGCCTGCCGCCGGGTTGTGTGCACTTTGTTTCGCAGTGACAATAGGCTGGGAGACGCGCATACAACCGAGCGGTAATCACATCGACAAACGTCCGTTCATAAGCCGCGCGTCACTGGCTGGATTTGAAATAATTATAACGAGAAATCTAAGCCTTACCGGAAAAAACGGCTAAGGAAATTTCGATGCCGTTTGTGATAACGATTTACTCTGGTAATTCCTCGTCGCGAATTTTGGGACACCCTGTATACAAATACGCCGAACAACCCATAATTTTGAATACTCTCGCCAGGGATCGAGTAGGCAATCACCAGCTAGACAGTCATCGTCAGAAAGAGACATACTTGAAGCACTTCCTCCCAAGCGACTGTGTACCATCACTGAAACATGGAAAAGATCAAGTGCTTTCTCAGGTGGGCAATTTTTCTCACGTTCGTGATTCACTATACAATCCTCGACGCCGAGCTTTGTCATAAATCCAATGCATTTTATTTCAGATGGTGGTGAACGTGCTGTAGAGTTGAATGATGCACTCGTTTTTATGATATGCAGGGACTATATGCCAATTTGTACTCCTGAGCGGGAGGGTTTTCGATATTTTGCAAAGAAGGCAGTGCCGTAGTGGAAGTCACCCTCTCGTCAGACACCGACAAAAATGTTCGAGAACAAATTTGATGTTCAAAAAAGTGCAGTCATGGCAAAGATCTCCAAAGCGAGAAACTACACTTTAACGACCGATGTCTGGACAGACTCTAATCCATCAAAAAGTTATCTAGGTCTTACTGTGCATTATTTATGGGGGAATCAAATAGAGTCAGCAACGTTTGGTGTCGAACCCTTGACTGAATCCCACGTATCAGCTTACCTCTCTGAGCGAATCGAAAAGGTATGCCTGGAATGGAATATCGACATAATGAAAGTAAATACTGTTGTTGGCGACAATGCTGAAAACATCGTCAAGACAATAAAGGATTTTTCTTCATACCTCGGTCGAAAGTACGCATTTTCGTCCCTGATTCGGAGGAGGAAAATAGGTCTTTTACTCCTTGCGGAAACGTAGCGCGCGCCATCTGTACTGCGGGACGAAAATCACGCAATACGGGAGGAAAGTTAGTGAGTGACAGTTGGAGGCAGTTGAAGGTTTGTATTCAAGAGTGAAAATTGATAAAAACATGTCCTCATCGGAGGAATCAGAAAATGAAGCAGAAATGTTCAACCATTTCGATTCCGAGGCGGCATTAATTGTGCGAAAGGAAACCTTACCGAAGAAATCGACGGATCGGTATTTATTGGTTTACGACACCTACAAGAATTGGCGACAAGAAAATAAAAATTCTCTGTCCAAAGAAGAGGAGAATAATTTGATCGTCTACTTCAAGCAAATGAGTCAAAAATTGAAACCGACGACTTTATGGAGTGTATGGTCGATGTTGAAAAAAACGTTGAGTACACATGAAAATCTTGATATTGGTCAATTTCTTAAGTTAAAAAGTTTACTAAAAACTAATGCCAAAGGTTATAAACCGAAAAAGTCTCTAGTTCTCAAATGGAAAGAGATTGAGAACTTCATGAATGACGCTGACGATCAGTTATATCTGGGTGCAAAGGTTAGTTTTTACATTAGTGTGAATTATTGTTCTCTTCGATCATTTCTGAAGTTATAAATACAATATAAATTCAGGTTATACTGGTGTTCGGGATTTGCGGGGCACTCAGATGCAATGAACTCACTCATCTGAAAACCGACGACGTTGAAGACACGGGTAATAAGTTTATAGTTTCCGTCAAAGACACGAAAACTGATTTTGATCGACAATTTATCATTGGACCACTTTTTTATAATATCGTCAAGAAATATATAATGCTAAAACCGGCTGAGCAATTTACGGACAGATTTTTTCTTCAATATTGTAAAGGAAAGTGTAATCGCCAAGTGACGGGTAAAAATAAAATAGGTGAAATACCCGAAATCATAGCTTCATATTTACGATTAGAAAACCCAAAACTGTATACCGGACATTGTTTTCGAAGAAGTGCAGCAACACTTCTTTCTGACTCGGGAGCAAACATGCAGATGATTAAACAACTGGGAGGATGGCGTTCTGACACCGTAGCGCAAGGTTACGTGGAAAATTCCCTTCATAATAGAAACAATATTTTCAAAGGCATAACACACGCTGCTACATCTACTCAAACTGACTCAAGATCAATAAGTAATGAAGAAACTGCAGACAAGGAAAATGAGCCCCCTTCTATAATGTTGGATTGGAATGATTTCTCCGAAGATTTTGTTGATATAAATGACAAAATTCAAAATCAATCAAAAGCAATAGAAAATTCGCCATCGTTTACTACGGCTGCGATTCTACATGAAAAACCACAAGAAAAGATTGCACCATTAAAATCAATTAAATTAACTAAGAATCATATAGAAGCAAGTCATACATATGTGAAGCAACATTTTTTAACAAAAGAACCAATAAAGTTAGTTATCAACAGAGGGGAATCTAGTGAATCGCCATCAAAAAAAAGAAGGAATGCAGAAGGTGAATCTGGATCAAATGTAAACCCTGCACCTTCATTGAACAAACAAAATGAGATTGAGAATGATGTGAGTTCCATCCTCGACAAAAATTCATGTGTGAAATTTGAAAACTGTACGTTCAATAATTGTACATTCACAAGCGTGTCTTGTGCGTGTGAAGATAAAAAATCATAAAATATTAAAGTTGCCTCAGTTACTAGTCATAAAATATGCAAGTCGTCTTAGTTACTAGTCATAGAATATTCAAGTTATCTTAGTTACTAGTCATAACATATTCAAGGTGTCTCAGTTACTGCAAATATAATAAAAAACATGATAACATATTCAAGTTGTTTAAGTGACTTTCAACGACAGTCATAGAATATTCAAGTTATCTTAGTTACTAGTCATAACATATTCAAGGTGTCTTAGTTACTGCAAATATAATAAAAAACAGTGATAACATATTCAAGTTGTTTAAGTGACTTTCAACGACAGTCATAGAATATTCAAGTTATCTTAGTTACTAGTCATAACATATTCAAGGTGTCTTAGTTACTGCAAATATAATAAAAAACAGTGATAACATATTCAAGTTGTTTAAGTGACTTTCAACGACAGTCATAGAATATTCAAGTTATCTTAGTTACTAGTCATAACATATTCAAGGTGTCTTAGTTACTGCAAATATAATAAAAAACAGTGATAACATATTCAAGTTGTTTAAGTGACTTTCAACGATAACAGAATCTATTTAATTAATAATTATTGGTTGTCAATGCCTGCCGTCAGCTAGCAGCCCTCGCTGGTGCTCGTTCTGCAAATGCCGCGGGCATTGACCACGAACTCGAACTCATAACCTGAACTTTTGGAATTGACAATGACGATTTAATTTCTAGAATTAATCGCGTACTTTCGACCGGCTATGAAGAAAAAAAGTATAAGCTGCACGGGACGAAAATCGAACACCCGTTCCTGCGTGATATGATTCCCTCGGCTTCGCCTCGGGAATCTGACACGCAGGGACGGAAGTTCGATTTTCGTCCCTTGTAGCTTAATATACTATGTTTGGTGCGACGAAGCATATTCCATGTTTTGCACACACCCTCAACTTTATCCCTCATGCTGCTATGGGATTGAATTCTAAAAAAGAAGAAGACGTACCTGGAGTACCGCAACTTATATCTAAAATGAAGAATATTGTGACATTTTTTAAGAGAAGTGTCAAGGATTCAGATGAGCTGCGTCGACTACAGTACGCCAATGGTAAAACTGAAGGCACGGCACTCAGGCTATTGCAAGACGTGTCCAGCCGCTGGAACTCCACGTATCTCATGTTACAGCGATTTTCAACACTGAGTGGATTGGTTGGATGGGCGCTGTTGCAGTTTCCACAGGGTCCACCTTTGCTGTCTGGTGCTGATCTTGCGTCTATTACAGTAATTGCCCAGATTTTATCTCCCATCATGCAAGCCACAGTAGAACTCTCCGCCGGAAACACCCACAACGAGCAAAGTAATACCAGTGACCCATCTTATGAGGCAGGTAAGTCAATAGAACGCTGAAATGAGTATGCAGCGCAAACACCAAGGCAAATCTATACTTATGAATTCAAAAATTGCCTTCTAAAAAAATTTCTGTCGCAGAATTCTATTGTCATTTTTGAATTTCCAGATAATAGCAATGGTAGAGCCAGAACCAAACGATCAAATTTCTAAGCGGCTCAAAGACTTTGTCATAGCAGGTCTGGACAAAAGGTTTGGCAAGGCCGAGCAGATGAAACGACTAGCTATGGCTACTATGCTGGATCCTCGCTACAAAAAGCTACACTTCCAAAGTCCAATTACGTGTTCTCAGACTATACAATCATTGAGTGTAGCGGTGAGAGAAAGTCATACGTGCGAGGAACACACAAGCGACTGCAATGGAGATTGTCAGGCCACCTGTGGAAACGAATCCAAGTGACATGTGAAGTCTGCATGACAGCCTACTATGTGCAAATTCCTCACACGAAGCCGACACTGATGGTGGTATTCCAGTGTAATGACGGCAGTTCTTGGATCGTCCAGTTGTCAATCGTCAGATGGACCCTTTTAAAGCGTGGGATGCTCTGAAGACAGAGTATCCTCATGTCTACGAGGTTGCATTGGATTACTTGCCAAGCTTAGCCACCTCTGTACCCTCAGAAAGACTATTTTCTGAAGGTGGGCTCATTGCGACGGCGCTGCGAAACTGTCTTACAGGGTCACACCTTTCTCAGCTCTTATTTCTGGCATCCATCGACGAGAATCAGTGGTCCTCGATATAACTTTGCAATTTGTTTTTCGAAAATCCTCATGCACTATTTTATCTTCGCTATGTTCAGTGATCTAGAGACGTTTACACGCGAATTTGTTCAGTTAATGTTTTTTATTATTTATTTACCTAGTCAAATTTTTTCACGTATATTGTATAACAGATATACCTGATAGTCATACAAAGATATTTGTAATGGAATCAAACACAGTTTGATTTGAAAAAGCGATATGTGATGTAGATTGTAGAATATGAAACACGTTCAAATATTTCTAATATGGGTATAGGTATAGAAAAATTGTTTTACACGAGCGAAAATGTTGATTTTAAAAAAAGAATATGTCATATAGAATATGAAAAAAATTATTCTGGATTAAAAAACAAAGTTGGTTTGATGTAAAATCAGTTTAATATTAGCTAAAATGTTCACGCGTTTTATTGTATAAGTACCCTGTAATGAAGATCGTATTCTCTATGATTTTGGGAAATTTTTCCCATAATCGATTAAGCGATTATCGAGAAAACGGTTGGATAAAAAATTTGAAAAAAATCAGAAAAGCGTTTCGAACTGAGAGCTAGGGTAGGTGTGGGTATTACTGCGGATTTTATAAATAGCGTTATAAATCAACTATGTATATGTTTTTATCATTTGAGAAAAATATGACTATTATTTCAAAATTCAAGGACAATAACGGTATAATAATTTTCCATTTAAAATAATCATTTAATTTGTTATTGATTATTAAAAATTGACAGGTTCTGCCCCCTTCCCCAACTTCTTAACTTCTTAAGTAATGATCTTATCTGCAATGCGATATTCTTTTTTTTAAATAATGGAAAGGATAGCAAAAATTCTGTAGCTGAAACTGAGAATATCCCTACAAGAATTAAAGTAGACAGGTGAAGTAGTTTTCGGTACACAATTTCCGTCGTTAATTCAGTATATACCACAATTTTGATTGGGGATGGTATTTCAACCGGGCAGAGGTTCGCCTGTCACTAACACCGAAATTGGAGGAGATGAGGTTCGGACTCTGGTCGAATGGACCTGAAATTCTCTATAAGCATAAATTGATATTTGTAGGTTTCTTAGCTACGGTTGTTTCACTTTATTCATTTTGCAGGGCACTGTCAATTATTCACTAAATATCGATCAGAGTTATAAACGAATGACTTATATTGTCCAGTAATGAATAGTGTTTAGAAAAAGTTAGAACATATCAGTGTTGAGAGTCATTAATAACCTTTGTAATTTAATTACATCAATTAATTAGCACATTAGTTTTGTGATGTGTAGGTAATCTTAATTAAAGTTTGATTACACATTGCAAAATTAATGGAGTGATGAAAACGAATTTGATTACAATGTTTTTCAACACTGTAACATGAACAATACTATCCATTCAAATGCACACCAGTGCAAATTCGCACCACCCGTTTTACATTTTTGTGTCAACGTCTACGAAATCGAGTAATTATTTTCGTCATAATCATAAAGTTATCATTTTTTTTTTTCACATTCGCAATGATTCGCATTTTATTGGGGACATTTTGTAGTATAGAAATCTCTCATATAGGATTGAAATCGATTGATTCCAACCGGGAGACATAAGCTTCAGAAAACGGGTAGGGCGAATTGGCACTAGTGTGCACTTTGAGGGGTGGGAAAAATAGATGTGCACTCCACGGGTTATAATAATCTGAAATGTTATTGTAAAATACATAGTAATGAGTGATTCCCACATGTTATGTATAATCGTGCAGTAATAGTCTGTCGGATATGGAGATCAGTTTTTCACCGTTTATACGACGTTGAGCCTGGGACTGTGGCTGTTTATCTTCAAATAAAAATCCACCTCTCTTCGGGCTCGGAGTCATATGTCTTTCTGAAATTACTGTGATAGCTATATCCCAGCAACCCAATTAGTAACTTTTTCAGAATGATTGTGCGTAATGAATCGTATGTCTCTGGCTTGTTTTCGAAACATTCTGATCATTAAGGTGCTTCCCTACCCAATTGCACCAGACCTGAAAACATTGGGGTAAACGCGTGCAGAAGGTGCTATTAAACGGAATATCTCTGCCTGGGCACTGAAATCAATTAAGGTTGTTAGCTTGTAAAAGCGGTTGTCGACAGATTCATGTGAAATTTTACTGGTGAATAGCTTGAAACAAGTTCTACGAATTGAGACGAAGTTCATTGAAGTGACCACATATTAGTGATAAAAAAATTTATTGAAGTTTACATTAGTTGCATACGTACACTAAACGTAATGGATTCTGAGCCAGATGTGTTTGACAATTCTAGAAACAGCCAATCGGCGCTCTGGATTACAAAAATGCAGAGCGCCGATTGGATGTTTCTTCAATTATCGAACACATCCGGCTCAGAATCCATTTCATTAAGCTTACATAGGAAAAATGCCAACTTTTATCACTCCAACGTTTTTTATGATGCAACTAGTCGACAGATTTCAATGAAAAAGTAGTATGTTATGAATTGGAATTTAACGAACATTTTGAGACAAGAAACAAAAGTATTCAGCATGTAATAAATAGTACATTGTTTACCGAGCGAGAAAACGGTCGATTACGCGCCGAGTATGAAGTTGAGCACCGAGGCGAAGCCAAGGTGTTCTCAAGTTTATACAAGGCGCTTATAACCGTTTTCTCCGAGGTGAACATACTATTTTCTACAACAGCGGATGGGAACCAGCGAGTTTCTATCCGCAAACGAGGACTGGCAATCGACTGGTTTCCATCCTCGTTTGTGGATGGAAACTCGCTGGTTTCCATCCGCTGTTGTAGAAAAGATATTCTCAGTTAAACTCAAGTATTTCTACGATATTTGTGTGTGAATTAGATGTTGATGTGATAGATGTGGCAACAACGTTTACGTAGCTTAACCGGACGGCCGAAGCGGATTCTTCCGTTATATGCACGCAATGTTGCCACGATCTATCAAAACTTCGACTCAATGTGCGTGTGCCTACCCCTGAAAGAAAAGTGAACAGTACCTTGACAAAAGTTTGACAACTTGGGCGTTTTCGGAAAATCTTAATAAATGTTAGACAAAATTTGTTTAGCCATCAAAACATTTTTATACGGTTTACATATCATAGCATGTAATTGATAGTGTGTATATTCGATTTTGTGACTTATTTATTACTGTAGTCATTCTAGAACTATCGTCAACTGAAATAAACTTTTCATTGTGACTATAACAAGCTAACGACCTTAAACAAAATACGTCGCGCGATTCTATGTGCGATTCCGAACACGTACGGCCCAAAACATGTTTTTTACGCGAAAATATAGAAAATATCCATGTAAAACGGGTTTGAAAACGTTTTATATGGATGTCTTCTCTATTTTTGCGTAAAAAAACATGTTTTGGGCCGTACGTGTTCGGAATCGCACATAGAATTGCGCGACGGATTTGATTTTTTTGATTTCGGTGCCAAGGCAGAGATATTCCGTTTAATACCATCTTCTGCACGCGTTCTGCCCAGTGTTTGCAGGTCAGGTGAAACTGGGTAGGGCAGCACCTTAACATTTCATTATTAGAGTGTGACAATAAAAATGGTTTGGTTACGTTTTTATGTAACGAAAGTCACATGTACTCAGAAATGAACAATTTGCGTAGAGATCACAAATCCTGAACGCTTGTTATAACAAACAGTCGTTATGACATTGAATTTCCAGTTTCAAACTTTGGATACTTAAGATTTCTAATTATAGAGATTCTTCCACTTTCAACTTTTACTTTCTGGTGATTATTATAAGTTAAGGTGACCTATCATTGATTGATGCCTGGTTTACGCAGCGTCGTAACTTGACTTAATTCAAGAATCGACTAACCAGGAGGCTGCTTTAACCACGCGCCAGATGGATCGAGCCTCCTTATTGGTCAATCCTTAAATTAAGTCGAGTTACGGCGCTGCGTAAACCAGGCATGACATTGGCAAACAGGTAAAATTTCAGACTATACAAATAAATTCCAACAATTTTAGAGTTTGCTAAACATTCAATTACAGTACAATAAATTTATAAAGAGACCATGCAGTCAATTTCATTAATATCAAAAAACTAAGTATGCATGATTCAAATATAATGACTGCCTATATAAATAAGTATAAGCATGTAAGTGTTTTGTACTTCTCAGTCATTGACACCACTCGTTCGTATCCTACTTTGCATTCTGCAATCTTATTGTTCTCAAAGGAACGTATCGATTGCTGAAATAGAGTTAATATTTATAAGGATTCAATTTTTAATAAGTAATTATTACATCAAAATGAAATGATTCATTCGAAGAAATAAAAATATTCACAAAGTCAATTTCGCAGGCTTATTGTGTTCTAAATATACCTACAGCAGGATTTTTCAATTATCGATTCCAGCTTGAAATGGATTCGTTTTTTCACTAATGACATTAATTCGGGTTCTGCCCATGTCTGATTTTTTAACAAAGTAATTATACAATTATAATAATACGTTTACCGAAGTAATTAGAATTCCTTCATTTGAATAGGTACATATGATTGTATCTATAAATTATTTGTGATACGTTATCAATTCATTTTTAATTCAAAGATGATTAAAGCATTTCGTTGCGTACAATAAGTACATGATAACCGTGAGTTGTTGAAAAAAACATATATTTTTTTCATTAAAACTCAAAAAAGGTGCTATAACGTTTAATACTGGGCAGTTTCTGGATCCTCTACGCCCGACACACTTGCTTGTTCTAAAACTTCTAAAAGTTTTTGCATTTCCATCGAATCTGAAGAATTATCGATCGTCCTTTCAAGAGCTCGAACGTACGACATACAAGTTCGCCCTTCGTGGTCCAAACTATGAGGATTTGCTTTGTGCTGAAAATAGTATTGTGAAATTTTCAAACCACAATATAGGATTTCTCAACATCTTTAAAGAGTGCCTTAGTCAATCTGTACCGATCGAGATATAGTTTACTGAAATTTTGCGAATAACTCGGAAAAGGTGATGTAAAATGATATTAGATGGATTTATTTTATGATTTATAAAGAATAAGTTCGTAAAGAAAGACTAAAATTCATAACGACCGTAATTCCGAAATTTCAAAGTTCCGAAAACCAATAATCCGAATGAGCATCATACAGAGGGTCCATAAATCCGAAATGAAAAAATGTAAAATAAGAAAATGTCGAAGGTGAACCGATCAGATAAGTACAAATGAGAATTGGCGAACTTTCGAACGACCAAAGACCCGAATGATAAAAAATACCGAATATTCGAAAAAGCAAGTCACACATTTTCAGATGAGTCAGAATTTATAAAAATTAAGTACCGAAATGAAATTACAGAATGACCGAAGAAGCGATGCATCAAAATACCGAATGATCAAATACTCGAAGGTGCAAAATCCCGAAAATTGTATGAGAATGCGGCGTGTCAGTTCTGGCCGGTAAGAGGGCACCACTTTCGGGATTTTGATTTTTCGGAATTTTGAGTTTCGGTATTTTGACACATCTGATCTTTTAGTATCGGATGTATTGATTTTCGGAACTTTGCTTCATCGAGGTAACGGCTGTTTGGAAGTCTGATTTTCGGGTTTTGGAACTTTCTGTTTTAATACAATCTGCATTTCGCTACGTTCGAGATTTTGAAATTCGGAAGAAGGTTTTTTGGTATTACCGTGCTTCGCATATTTTCAAGAATTGTGAAAACACACTTCGGAATTATGGTCTTTCGGAATATGTGAATTAGGATTAATTGACTGTTCGGTGAAAATGGTATTCGGGATTCCGATTTTCGGAGTTTCGGTCGTTATGAATTTTGGTCTTTCGGTTTTTCGACCCCCACCCAAACTTGACATAAGTGAAGTTGAAATAAGCGGGGTCCGACTGTAGAATGGCATCAATACAATGGCGTTTGTCCGTGTCAGTGATGCGTATAAGCTTTG
Source organism: Tenthredo notha (assembly GCA_914767705.2). Lineage (NCBI taxonomy): Eukaryota > Metazoa > Arthropoda > Insecta > Hymenoptera > Tenthredinidae > Tenthredo > Tenthredo notha. Next base: position 8,885,769 of record OU611915.1, on the reverse strand, counting down.
ATACTGTTCCAAGTGTATGAACAAGTCATTTTCTCTCGATTTCGGTGAATTTTGGGTGCTAGATAAGGGGGGGGGGGGGGGGGGGGGGGTATACTCGAATTATACCGGCCCGTCTATTTTCTCAAATACCTCCGAAACGGGGCTATCAGTCGACTTGTCTTTTCGGCAGCCGATGTTTGACGTGTAATGAGTTCGAACTGGTACGTTTGATCGGATGAAATCGGAATTTTTTTTTTTAATTGAAAAGTGTGGGTGTGTCATTTATTACGACTTATATCACAGCCTACGAATCAAAAATGAAAAATTCGGCCTCTGTAGCCCGATTCTGTATGGAATTACGAACATAAAGATTCAAAAACATCTTTGTTTCCGACAACGATGAAGGGGCAAAACGTATTCCACGATATTGTGGTAATTTTCGTGATTGTCCACGGCTGAGATGGGCAATGGCCGCTAATGTGATGACAATTAATTCCCAGAACGCCCGTGAGATGTCGCCGCGCTGTTACGTTGATACACCTGGCACCACATGACTCGACCTGCAATCCAATCATCTCTGACTAATAAGCTAGAATCGAGCGCGTGTTGACATCTCGTGGGCGTTCTGGGAACTGATTGTCGTCACATTAGCGGCCATTACCGCTCTCAGCCGTTGACAATCGCGAAAATTCCCACAAAATCGTGGGAGACGTTTTGCCCCTTCATCGTTGTCGAAAACAAAGATGTTTTTAGATGGTTGTGTTCGGAATTCCATATAGAATCGGGCTACAGAGGCCGATTTTGCATTTTCGATGCGTAGGCTTTGATATAAAGTCGCAATAAATGGCACGCCCACACTTTTCGATCAGAAAAAAAAAAATCCCGATTTCATCCGATCAAACGTACCAGTTTGAACTCATTACTCGTCAAACATCGGCTGCCAAAAGGACAATTCGATTGATACCCCCGTTTCGGAGATATTCGAGAAAATAGACGGAGTCAGTAAAATTCGTTTTCGTCATTGAGGCCCGATAAGTGGCGTTACGGGTCTATGTCCGGGCCGATAGATGGCGATTAGCAGTTTTGTCCCGTGAAGTGAGGACTAGTTCCGGTAAATACATTTAGCAGGCCTAACCCTGATGAAACACCCCTTCTCGGGCCTTAATGACGAAAAATAGTATATGGCATTAGGCCGGTTGCGTTGGTTTGCAAGTCGTGTGAAGTTTGCAGCACTCGGCGTGGTATAGTCTCTGACTCGGCTCTCACCTGGTCTCCGACTATGCCACGCTTCGTGCTGCAAACTCCACACTCCTCGCAAACCTCCGCTTACCGGCCTCATGACATAATACATATACTATTGGAAACTTTCTATACCAAAAAGCTCTAAATTTCGCTCACCCATATCAACAGTTGAGCCATCGCAAGATTTCCTGTTGCACAGGCAAGATGCAGCGGTGTTCGAAGATCTTCCCCACTAACAGAAATGTTTATATCCTCACAGGTACATCGGGCTAGGCATAACGTAAATGCTCTTGTGTCTCCCCTTTATAGACAACATTTGTGCATTTATTAGATCACATCATACTTTTATTTGTAATGAATTAAAACTTCCGCGCTCTAAACGTGACCAATTATAATTTTTTATAATTTTTTTTTTCTCTCAATTATAATTATCGGTTATCATAAACTTATTTTTTGCCATTTACATTTTTTCTTTACGATATAATTATGTTACAGGTTTCCGCTTCGAGAATGTGGTAGTCATATAGTCATATCACTTCGAAACGATTAAATGCAATCATATGTGGCGTAGTAAATAAAGATTTTTTATTGACTTACCGGCAGACTGAGTCTATTAACAATTTTCCCAATGAAATATTTGGGTTGATTGGCGGTAAAAAAGCTCTATCTTCATATTTCCATCTAATCCATTGCTCTTTATCTTCCCTAGGAGATTCTGAGTTCGGTTTTTGCTTACCATTCAAGCAATATTCCCAAACACTGTTAGCTATGTCATTACCTAATGCTAACATCACACTTAATTGTCCGGCACTGAAAAATAAAATAAAACAAGATTCAAATAAAATAGAACAAGTTACCATTAATACCTGGAAGTTGGAATACTGTCAGATCGTGCATCAAGAATTGCAATAACGTGATTATAATTGTATGCCGTTTTATACGTGAAATAGATCTTTCCTCAATTTTGCAGGCTGATCTTCTTCGCGGAGTTGGATTTTTGTGCAAAGTTCATAAAAATATTTCAATCGTAAAATTTTCATCAAGGCTTACCCGGATAAGATGATTTGATGCGAACAAAAAAATGCCTTCGTAAAAGGAGATCTTTTAATTATTCATTTAATTAACAATCAATTACGCGAAGATTTTTTAAACAAAATTTCAGACCGTCGACGTTTGGAGAAGAAGTCCATTACATGGGTGATTGTGCCAGTTAATAATCGGGTCCGCAGACTCACTATACAAAATATTGTATTTTAGACTGTCTTTTGCTCTATAGTCAAACGTTATTGGTGGTGGGTATCGTGATTTTTTTTCAATATTTCACACATATTTTCTATTGAAAATATTTCGATGAATTTGGCGTCTTGATATCCGTACTTTGACACAAATATTCAACTTGCGTAGAATTATCAACATGCCAAATTAAGAAAATATACGAGAAATGACTAATCTGCTTCACGCCGAAAACCTAGTGTGATAGTGTAATGGGTACCCTTTTAAAATGGTATGTTCACCTCATTTTCGTCTATTATTCTTAACGATTATTCTGAACACTATTTCTGTGTGATTTGATATCTTCAATTATAATTGAATGTCTCTGTTACCGCACGAGTCAGAACAATATATACGAAATCGTAGATTCCATTGAAGGAATTTGTATCTGGTGTTTCATATTTTATTATTTAGTAAGGTGAATCCACCCACCCTACCCTTATCTCTGACAATCTGAGTTAGCTGTCGCTTTAAGGCCGTCGTTCCGGCAATTCATTATTTAGTTGAGTACCGCTGACATTTAGTTAGACTTTTGTGAAAACGACACTCACGTGTCTGGCGCCCAACAATATTTTAGATTTTCATTAATTAGTATTTTATCCAAGGAAACGCCGTAGGGTGCGGAGTGAGCTCTGAAACTCCGTTACAGTATATTGTCAATAAAAAAATAAAAATAAAAAATCAAAGTGTTCGCGGGACTTTATCGTTATTATGGCAATAACTCGGAGTCTTTATTTATCGATTATTAATAATTTAAACTCAACTTCACTAACCGGATGAACTTCAAGTGACCAAATATTCATCGTGTACATACACTTACTAAAACGCAAACAATATAATATACTGTGTGTCGTATATTAATTAAATTCAAACAAAAAATATCGTTGGGCTCATAGACATGCCTAGAAGAATCGAACTTTCGCGAGGTTTTGTTTTTGATATAAAACTAATGATTGAGGGGATATTAGGATGAAAAAAAAGAGGCCCGTGTGGAAATTTGTCCAACACCCGGTGTTTTCCCAGCCCCCGGATGGGCAATCCCGAGATGGCTCAACTAGTCGGGTGCTATACGGGCAATAGATTGCATAACTGTAACCAATTTTTTTCTAGTTTAGCTGTGCAACCCTCGGTTCGGAAGGCCAGATATTTTCCCTGCATGCGTTTTCACATCAAAACTTGCCTGGGCCCTAGTTAGGAGAGCCCGAAATTGTCCGTTTCATTTGATATATACACAGAAAAACCGATTGACTTCGCCCAAGAAAATTTTATTGAAGACCAAGAAATCTCCCGAGCCAAGTCAAAATTTTTCGAACCAAGAGAATTCTCTTGGCTCAAGCAAATTTCTTTCTTGACGTAGGAAAATTTCGGTTTACAATGCGAATTGCAGAAATTTTTCTTGGGATAAGCAAAAATTCCTTGGACCAATTTAATCGATTTTTCTGTGTAGCTGTAGCTATTTATATGTTTTTAAATTCGGTCAACATTCATTATTAACCCGATATTCTTGACGGTAACCATATATGGACCCTGTTACGCATTTGTGTGTCAAGCGCCACATATTGAGTTTCGAGAAAATGGACATTGAAGTTTTTGTGATTAAAATGGTTTTGATAATACTTTTTGTAATTTCTATTTCGTATCCACGGCAAATTAATGAACTTATAATAGATACTCGTAAATTATTATAAAAAATACTATAAATTTGAAGAAAAATCAATAAAAATTAAAAAATTGTTTTCCAGAAATTTTGTAGGTCAGGTATTTTAGGTTTTTATATTGAACAAAAATTTTGTTATAATATTTTTCATAGAAAATCTTATCAATTATAGTATTTCATATAATATCGCATGCATCAACTTAATTTTCGATTTCTTGGCAAATTTCAGGAAAAGTGTTTTTTTTTTTTTTGGCATTTCAACAGTTTGAATGTAAAAAAGATACTTTACCTGAAATGTTTCATTTTATCACTCATATACCTTTTTTGCTCTAACCCCTTCTGATATCAATAAACTAACCGGGGTCCGGCCTGACGTTGAACAAGTGACCCAACAAATCTTATAGCATTTGTCGGGAATGTTAGACGGGCACTGGCCAACTCAGGCTGTACCTTTTTTTCTTACAAGCTGTACAAGCTGAACGTTACACGCCTTGCCGGGCATTAAACGCAGCCCGCCCGTTCGGCGCCTGCTTAATGAACAGAGGAACTAGGCAACACCTAGCCAGCCTCCGAATTAAATTTCCACACGGGTACTTTGAATTCAGTAAATAAGTTTCAAAAAATAAAAGAAAGGAAGGTGTTGAGCTAAACTTGCCAATAACATTTTTTATCATACATGCGTCAAAAACTTGATTTTTGATGGGGGTAAAACGTTACAAAAATTGCCCATTATATCGCTGTTTTTCTTGCTTTGCTGCGCACGCGTAATTGAATCGGTATAAATTGCTATGTATTGCTACGCAAGCGCGGTGTGATTCCTATAAAGTCCGGTGCGTCGCTGCACATGCGCACGTGGGCACCGGCTCAAATAATTTCGTTGCCGCGTGAATGCAATCGTTTGTTCATAACATATCAATTCAAAAAAAAAAAAAAAAACGCCAGCAGAAGCAGTTGTACTACATATTCATTGTAAAGAAACAATATCTACAAATACAGATTTTGATAACAGTGATAATGATATACCGGATGAGATTGTGGAAGGAGCGAACAATATTAGTTTTAATTTATTGCCAGAAAAATCTGAAAAAACCTATGATGCCGTGTACAAAGATTTTCAAGAATGGAAAATGATTAAAGAATCAAGTGTATCATGTTCGTTATCTAGGTCGTCGGGCTAGTTATTTCCGTACTCTAGGACTTTCGCCCCGTAGTTGACCTTGTCGAGGTGGTCAAACTGGTGACTTACGTTCCCCAGGTCGTTTGCTTCGTAGCGGACGACCTGAGTAACGTAAGTCATGAATTTGACCACCTGAACAACGTCAACTACGGGGCGAAAGTCCTGGAGGACGGAAATCAACAACCCAATGATAACGATAGTGAAAACTACGAAGCGGACGACCTGAGTAACATAAGTCACCAGTTTGACCACCTGGACACGTCAACTACGGAGCGAAAGTCCTAGAGTACGGAAATCACTAGCCTGACACCTGGATAACGTAAATTACGTGGCGAAAGTCCTGGAGCACGAAAATCAACAACTCGAAGACAACGACAGTAAAAACTACGAGGCGAACGATTTTGGGATCGGAAGTCATCAGTTTGAACACCTGGACACCGTCAAAAACGTAGTGAGAATCCTAGAGGTCGAAAATCACCTGCCTGACGACAACTAGAATGAAAACTACGAAGCAAAAGACCTGGGGAATGTGAGTCACCAGTTTGACCACCTGGACAACGTCAACTACGGGCGAACGACGTAGGGCAGGAGAATGACCGACCGGACGACGTAAAGACTAAAATTACGAAATAAAAAAACAACATTTCAGGCAAAGTTCATACAACGCGGGCAATATCACTTTTATACAACGCAAGCATGTACTACTTTAGGTCCTATATAGAGGCATCAAACAGCGAGAAAAACATGCTTGCGTTATATAAAGCATCGTGTGCACCATGGAGGTAGGCCTTTTAACGCCTCGCACTCGGGGTCAAAAGTGCCACTTTACCTCCTTGGTGCACAATGTACTATTACAGGATTGCTACGAGACTGAACACGTCACGTTACGGCCGTCTTATTGGGTGGACTGAACCTTCTTTAACTCAGGAACGACCGGTCTCTCGAAGTTTTTGATGAGGAACTTTATTCTTAGATTTCGATGAGGAATTTGCATGTGGGCCATTCCGCGTGAAACGGATCAGTCACCCTCAGATATTTTTTTAATTTTGAATGTAGATTGTCCTTGGGGAGTTAGATTTTTGTGCCAAAGCATTTTTCAATTAGTGAAAAATTCGTTGAGTTATTTGCATAAACAAATTCGAGCAAAGTTTTTTTAAAAAATTCATAACTCCGCCAATAATGACACTAGACTCAATTTTTTTTTTTCGTTTACGCGAAATGTGTCATAGAATGTACAAAAAAATATGTACTTTGAAAAAAGTTTGTTCATCCATTGTTTATTTAACAATTAAGTTTTCAAAGATTTTTAAAACACACAGTGACACGACTCAAATTTTTTTTCAAATACTGACATATACGTTGAACTATACTACAGCCTTAGAATTAAATTTAAGGACGTGTTATTTTTTGTTTTCGAGTAAAAAATCATTGAAGTTGGCGGCGCGTGCCAATTCCGAGTCGACGCCGCGTGGAACGTAATGGCGTGCGTTAGACTGCTGTTCGCCGCTACTCAACGGACGCGTAGCAGCGGTATTCGAGAGTTATTTTCATAATGATGGACACGATTTAAAAATCTGAAAAAAAATACTGTAGCTTCCTAATGGCAACTATAAGCGACACGTTGACTTTCGAGAACGTGTTCCTTTCCGTTTTCAAAATATTGCAGTTTCAAATCTTAATATGTATGCTGAGCATGTATGCTAAGATTTCAAACTGCAATAGTTCGAAAACGGAAAAAAACACGTTCTCGAAACTCAACGTGCCGCTTATAGTTGCCATTAGGAAGCTACAGTATTTTTTTCAGATTTTTAAATCGTGTCCATCATTGTGAAAATTATTCTCGAATACCGCTGCTACGCGTCCGTCGAGTAGCGGCTAACAGCAGTCTAACGCACGCCATTACGTTTCACGCGGCGTCGACTCGGAATTGGCACGCGCCGCCAACTTCAATGATTTTTTACTCGAAAACAAAAAATAAGACGTCCTTAAATTTAATTCTCAGGCTGTAGTATCCGCGTAAACGAAACAAAAAAAATGACTCTAGTGTCATTATTGGCGGAGTTATGAATTTTTGAAAAAAACCTTGCTCGAATTTGTTTATGCAAATAACTCAACGAATTTTTCACTAATTGAAAAATGCTTTGACACAAAAATCTAACTCTCCGAGGACAATCGACATGCAAAATTAAAAAAATATCTGAGAGGTGACTGATCCGTTTCACGCGGAATGGCCCATTTCTATTCTTTTTTAATTACATTTTTTAGCTTGGGCTCTGTTAGGGCTAGCTCATAACGATACTAGGTTTATACTTAGGCCCTGATAGGGTTGACCATGGGGATGTCGTTGATTCGACATGGCAGACGTGAGGCGGTTGCAAAGGCCCTAATTTAGTAACCTTCTAAGTTCCTAGTCCAAAATTATTTTATTTGATTGTCTCCGAAAAATTCCGAAAAAAAAAAACAGTTAGCCACCGCGAATCCATTAATGAACATTACTGTACTCCAGTACAAACAAAAAAGGGATAATAATTTTCTGCTGGGAACAGACATTTTCGTCAAAATTGCATTCAGCATTCAGCCTTATGCGTCACCCTTTCCATAAATGTTATGTAGGCTTCAGGCTGGGTGTGTGTATAAAGCAAATATTCAGCATGTGTTGTGTTCATGTTACTATAACACTAGAACTATATACTAGAACACTAATCGTTAAAAATTAAAAATGATGGATGTACACTTACGACCAATCGTCTAAGTCAAGCGACCTGACTTTTGAAATATGGGATCCTAAGTTTCTATGTATTCCTGAGCATTCGATGCACATCAAAACTCCCATGTTGAGGCTTGCCCAATCGGGATCTGAAAATGTGTGAAGAAATTTGCTTGAACTCTGTAATTTAAGGTATGTACATTTTTCATTTAACTTCCACTTTGATAACAATATAAAAGTAAGAATAATTACACTGATTGATTAACAGTTGATCACAGATCCAGCGTTAGTAATTAATGCTATAACTAACATTCAATTTCGGGTGATATTTCTACAGTATTGACTCTTGACAGTAAGATAAGCATACAAGAGTAGGAGATGAGGATTTGGAATCAATATAATTTTATATCCAACAAAATACTCACTCGGTGCACCGCAATCGACACATGCGTCGTTGCCAGAAATTTTGTGTTTGATGCAATGCATTTTGAAAGCATCTGTTTCATTCTTCTTATCCCCATCGCTATTTTGTAAGCTAGACAATATTTGTTGTTCAATAGCTAAGATCCAACTATCCCTGTCCTCCGAATTATTTGCCTCAAAGTGCCAAGTTTTGTTCTCCAATGAGATGATGGAGAACTCGAAACTATCTTCTGCAATTCAGACTACTTTTAAAGAAAACATTGATTTTACCCAATATTCGTTATGTTCGTGTGAATTGAAAATTTTCCAAACCTTGAGCCGTTGTAGCCTTCGAACCTTTAGGAGTTTTTCCAGGCACTTTAACAGTCACGTACTGAAGTAAGATTTCTTTACCATTAGAATCATTCATATAATCCTGAAAAATTGCAATAATTCAACTACACGCAAATATAGAAGATAGTAGGCAGATATTTGGGTTGTCGATACCGTAATATTCAAAGAAATGAATTCAAGCCCAAATCCAAGGAAAACGAAATGAAACAAATTAGCTCACACAGTTTAATACATTTTGTGAATTCGAATATCAGAGAGTTGCGGATCGCGAGTTTAAGGTGATACAACAGTCTTCGTTGACCGACTGAGATTACTCAATTCATCTTGTTCATTTCGTTGATAAACTATTGAATAGAATGACTTCAAAATTCACCAGTGCATTGTTCGAATACTACAGAATGCTGGAAATAACCTTACACTGCGAAGATTCCAAAAAGAGATATAAGTAATTTTTTTCATAGGGTCAGTTACATGTAGGGTACATGCGGGTGAATCAGGAAAAACTAAGACTGCGGTCTATTTTCCTAAAGGTATTCTGATTTATCCGCATGTAACCCACATCCCATTTTCGCTTTCCACACATTTATGCGCAATAGTACACTAGACTGTGTTGAGGTAACAACGATTTTTTTGTTTACTCTCGGTGCGCCCCGAGAACTTAAGGATATAGTCATACTAGATGAATATCGGTACCATATCAGGCCTGTAGACCGATATTAAGGGGTGTCGTCTTAACGGTTTTTTCGAATTTTCATCTAAATAACACTGGAAAATTTTCTTCCAAGTGGTTGCCTCGTATTTCCTCGTATGGCAAATCACCCACAGGGTGAATAGCTCGCAAACTGAGTTCTTTCAGGTTGGAATAAAGTGAGAACAATCGAAATTCTACCGTTGGGGCGAAACGGTGGAGAGAATAGAATAAATAAAATTTCCTCCACCGTTTTGCCCAATATGACCAAACGGTAGAATTTCGATTTTTCTGACTTAATTCCACCCTGAACGAACTCAGTTTGCGTGCGATTCACCCTGTTGGTGATGTACCATACGAGAAAGTACGATGCAACCACTAGAAAGAAAATTCTCCTGTGTTATTTAGATGAGAATTCGAAAAAACCATTGACACCCCTTAATATCGGTATACAGGCCCTAAATTGCACCATTCATCTAGTCAGACTATATCCTCAAGTTTTTAGGGCACGTCGAGAGTGAAGAAAAAATCGTTGTTACCTCAACACAGTCTAGAGTACACGTATGAGAAGGGCTTCCCAACATTCTAGACGCACCTCAGAATGAAATAGTACGTTCAACGAAAACTAGGTGGTCTAGTTTTTGAGAAAAAAAAGGTTAAAGATCAAAAGATTCGGTTAAGTGGACAACTGGCAAAATTCGTAAAACAATCAATTTGAATGGAATAGCTCACACAAAAAAACAGGGAATTTATAAAACTTCAATTGCAATAGTGAAATCGACAGCTTTCTATTTTTTGTAGTAGAAGTGAGTAAAAAAAATCACGAAAAAAGTTAGAACATCCGGAGTTTCTAAGAAATTTGAATCACTTGAAAATAATCGCTGGTGAATATATTTGCAGCAAGTGATTACAGAAAATGAATCATAAGGCCAGCTTCTAATGATTCAAATTTCCTAAAAACTCCGAATGTTTCAACTTTTTTAATGATTTTTTTTTACTAATTTATAGTACAAAAATTGAGAAGGTGTTGATTTCACTATTGAAATTGAAGTTTCATAACACCCCCGTTTTTGGGTGCGGACAATTCCATTCAAATTGATTTTTTTATGAATTTTTTCAGTTGTCCACTTTACCGAGTTTTTTGAACTTCAACATTTCTTTTCTCAAAAACTAGACCACCTAAATGAATTTCGGAAACTGGTTTGAAATCATCGTAAAAAAATCTATGAGACCGTAGGTTTCATCTTTTAGGTCAGACCCATACGAATTCTGTTGTACTGTGTTTTCTGTATACTGTTGTGGTGAACTTGAATGCTGTAACCTAATACTGGCCGCAATCTTTTCACGTAAATAAATTACCAGCATACAATTGTAATTCGTGCAAAATTACGTTCGGCTATTGGGTACGTACATAGGGAATCGTGCGATGCATTAAATGGAACAGAACCCTGGGCAAACTTCAGACGAATGACAATGTGCCGGACACAATAATGCCCGGTTGCATAAACGTGGGGATCCCTTCGATCACGGGGAAAATTTTGCCCCGAGGGTTATCTGTCAAATGTTTCATAGCAATTGTATCCGCTCTATGGCAGCAGAACTGCGCCTATGTTCAATTGTTCACGCGTCCGACAATTATTGATAAAGGTTAATTGGTATAAGCAATGGGTTCGGACGTTTCGTCATTGGCATCGACGTTATCGTCGTCATCATCTTCGGAATCATCTTCTTCTTCCTCGTCTAATAGCTCTGATGAGGAAGTCCTGGACGTCATCGGTGGTCAGCGCACGGTGTATAGTTCTGCTGCCATAGAACGGATACAATTGCTATGGAACAATTGACAGATAACCCTCGGGGCAAAATTTGCCCCGTGATCGAAGGGATCCCCATGTTTATGCAACCGGGCATAAGAGATAACGATCCAGTTCAGCTGGCAGTGCAGTAACAGTAGCGGTTTGATGCATCTATTGTAGGTCACAAAATTCCCTATGTCGACTTCTTATAGAAACAAACGACATCAATTCTGCGGCTTGAGAACTAATTTGGGTAGAGGAATCTTGGACGAATTTTTAATACTTGGAACCCCACGGTATACAATTGAATACGTACGTGCAAACTTGAGTGATAAGTTAAACGTCCATCCTCCAGCAATGTGACGTACTTTTTTTTCCACTCTTTAAGAGATTTACTGCTCCGTTTGAAAAGGTATCCTTGTTTGACTGGTATTTCTCTGCCTACACCCATTTCACCCATATTATATTTTTCTTTTTTGGAAGGTGTGAATATATTAGATTTTCTCCGGAATTTCCTAAAGGATAACAGTAAAACGAAAAATTGAATATGAACTTATGAACATGACAATGTTATTAGTGGAATGGGCCATTCGAACAATACATAACGTTTCTGAAGAGGGATGGCTCAAAGGAAAGAGTAAGGGGGAATTAGCAAAAACGTTATATCAAACTCAATCAATTAAAAATACCGGAAAAAATGAAACTTTAATTCAAGAAGAAAGCAGGGGGGAAAGGGTGCTGATGATGCCAATACGTGTCACGTATTATTTGAATTGCCTCTAATATTAAAAATATATTTCAACCTGATTGTTGTTGGAGTTAATATCGATGTCCGTAGTTCTCCATGTTGATTTTGTATATATTGAAAGCTATCACTGGACGTCACCGCGTCAACTTGCGAGCTACTATCGTGAGCAGATCGTATAGGTACTTCGTCGTCTTTTTCCGAAGCCTATTTTATAAATTAGTTCAGTTCAACTTCAAATTAACAGAAAGCTTTAAAAATTTAATGCTATTTACAATTATTTGGTGTCAAAAAAAATAATAGACATCGTATACACCATCGTTTCTCAACCTTTTTAGTGTGGCGACCCTCTGAAAAACCAAAAAAATGAAGTGAAAAAACTTCACGACCCCCTCACTATATATTTTTACGTCAATAAAAGTTTGACATTACAACAGTAATATAGAACTTTCAACTCATTATTCGATAAAGGGATTTTTCGAATAAAACAAAGTTGTTTTGTTTTACTTCCTATCGATGAAGGAGTTCGGGGCAGATATAACGAAGAATTTGCACCAAAGCAGGTGCAGAAATAATTTTTTTGAGCTGGCACCGTGCATTGTTCTTTTTTCCATTAATTTAACATAGGAATATCCCTAATTTTTTTTCAATAGCGAATTTTATGATCGAAAATCATGTGCATTCTCTGGCGAAAATACCAGCTATAGATGTTATTGACGATTTTCGCATGGAAACAAACGAAATTGTAGCCATTATCCCCCATGAAATACACAACATTAAAGAATAATACATGGATCTTATAATGTTTGTATCTATGCAACGATTGTCAACAACATCTATAGCTGGTATTGAACATCTCTCGAATTTTTGCCAGAGAATGCAGATGATTTCCGATCATAAAATTCGCTTTTGAAGAAAATCAGGAAAATTCCTATGGTAAATCAATGGTAGAAAGAAAAATGCTTGGCGCCAGCTCAAAAAAAATTATTTCTGCACCTGCTTCGGTGCAAATTTTTTGTTATATCTGCCACGAACTGCTTCATCCGTGGGGAGTAAAGAAAAAAAAACTTAGTTTTATTTGAGACAGTCCAATATGCAACCGTTTGGAAATTTGGTGCCTCAATATTCTACTCATTGTTTAAGGCGAGGGGTAAATCACGAGGCAGAAACACGTACACCACATCTTCCATCTCCTAACATCTCCCCCTAGATTTTCCAAACATTGCTTTGATTTTTCAAGATTTTCCAAGATTTTCGGTCATTTCCCAGCATCCCCTAGAACTTATCTTCCTTTATTCCTCAATATTTCCTGAATATCTCATGCATTTTGTACACCAATTAATGTCCTCCGGGATTCACCCTTCGCTTTAAGGATTAATAGATCCATCAATTGGAACTATCGCAAGGGTACATTTTCCACCTATTGACTTTTCACTTGTCCTGCACTATATCACACTTCTAGTTACTAATTTTCTATAAAATTTACAACTTAGCGAAAATGAACCAGTGTACAAGCCGGGCGACAGACCTAGAAGCTTCACTTCTTGCTTGGATATCGTATCGTATCGTCCCGTTTTGAGGAAACCTTTCAATCGTTCCTTTGATCCAGAAATATAATTATGTACAACTTACAAGGGAACCCCGCCAAGTGTCCCCCTCCGATTTCAACAAAACTTTGGGAGATTGTAGAGGGGGTGAAAATATTCGACACATATTTTTTTACCCCTGAAAATTGCAGATTTCGCTATTCGATAGCTCGCGAAGAACGAACGGCCGAGGATTTTTGGCTGACAATGTGCTACCGGGGTTTTCGGCGTCGCTGATTACGAATCTGTCATCAGATTTTCAAAATTCAAAATGGTGGATCCAATGTGGCGAACGTCGAAACGAAAATTGGTACCATTTTTCTTGCAAAAATTATTTTTTTTTTTTTTTTTACATAGCCATTTTTTTAATTTTCAGAAAAACAGTTTTAGTACAACGAAAAATACGTTCATACAAGGTGACCCAGTATTCGTGACGAGAAATTTACAGGGTAAATCTTGATCAAAAACGGGATCGAAATTTCCTTAGCCGTTTTTCCCGGAAATGCTTATAGATTTCTTGTTATAATTATTTTAATTTCAGTCAATAATCCGCGATTTAAGACCGGGCGCTTGTCGGTGTGCTCGCCGCTTGCTGCCTCATGGATTTTCTTCGTTTTTAGAACAACTTCGAACATGTCCCCCAGAGGCAGACATGAGCAAATGATTTGGTAGTTTTTTTTTTCCAACATCTTTGAAGCGCTGTCAATTGACAACCCAGCGCTAACGTGCTGGCAGACGGGATCCATATTGTTATTTACGATACGGTTATCGCTAATAATAACGTCTGCCGCATGAGCACATCATGTTGAAATTTCGGTAGTGAGCTCCCTAACTAATTGAATAGATAGGACTTTTATACGGATTGGAATATTTATTTAATGATAGTAAATCAACGATTCGACCGATCGGTTCGCTAAACCGGGCTTCACTCGGTGTAGCCGAAAATTCCCGATCAGTTCCGAAATTTTCAGATAATTGCCGAATCTCCGAATTTTGAAAGCACTTCGAAAGGCATTTAAAGTCTGAAGTTTAACATAATCGGATAAAGCGGGTAAAAGTCGCACTTGAGCAACAAAGTTTCCAATAAGAATAATTTTAGATTAAGAGAATTTTTCGTTGGGTCAACATACGGAATTGTTAATCTTGTGATTGTGATTTTTTTGTCAGAGATAACATCAACTGCAGTATGTAATACATTAAACCAATGTTACTTCAACGTGCTGAGGAATGAATGTTGCGACACACACACAGAGTTGTCATCACTATGGTAAAACATGCTGTCTAAATGTTATCCAATAAACTTGGTTTAATTGTGTATTGTGGTGATAAGCATTTGTAGGATGCTTTCTCGCCATTGAGTGACACTGTTCAAATATCGCGAGTAGATAACCAAACGTGATACTAATTCACACTGTGCGAGGTAAAAAGTTCCTACATGAGGCAATTTTTCGTCATTTATAAAAAGTATTACAGTTCGAAACTATGTTATCGCGTGTGGTTGTGGGATCATTCTGCTTCCGCTGGAGACTTTGATGCTTCTAAATAATCTCTAACAATAAAGTACGTTTATTTATATTGATAGTAAATCTAAAAGTTAAACTGAAAATGCAAAAAACTACATTCTCCTATCTCTCCTAGTATGTATGGGACCGTATAGGTCAATGGATCGGGTCCACGTACAAACAAATAAGTTAGATGCACCTAGTTACCCCGACTTCTCCGAAATTTGTAAAGGCCTTTGACGCTTGCGACCACTGAACTCTAATAATACTGGAACACGCTCCGACGTCTCTGACGCAAGCCGAGAGAGATAGTGACTTGATGTAGTTATATCTTTGTCCGTACAGCCCGTTCAAAAAGGTATTCCAAGTGAACGAAAACTACCCACAACCCACCGTATTCTTAATAGATGACACTTTTTGCAGTTGCTATACTATAGTTGGAAGTGTACATGCGTGATGCAATAAGACAGAGAGAAAACCACATCAAGTCGCTATCTCTCTTGGCTTGCCTCTTCTCTATGGAAGAACATAGCCGGCGTGTGTTCCAGTATTATTAGAGATCAGTGCTTGCGACCTGCGAGTCACGCATGAACAACATTGAACTTGCCATAATTTTGTCTAGTTCATTCACCAGTTATATGCAAGCAATTAATTGAGAATAACGATTCAATTTCATTGTTACGTTGCCAGTTGTTTCTATGGCAATTCCCGCAACTGTTTTTAGGTTAAAAGTCAATGAGATTTTCAGCTTCATAATCTGACCAACACTGCAGTGCGCAAGCGCGAATAGGTCAGGCGGGGTAATCAGAAGGAAAAGTTTGCAACTTATCTATTCGCCCTTTTCTTACTTATGCGGTCTTGATAACTTATACAGTTGTCTATCAGGTATTGCATAGGCTGTTAATTAAGTACTCACAGAAAGTTGATAATTCGTAACGCCAACTTTTGGAATGGGACAAGTTACTTCTGTATCTTTGGTAGGCAGCTGTACATTTTTTGTAATCCCAGGTATGGAACATTTTTTATCATCTTCTCGTGGACTTTGCCCGTTACATCGCAGATGTTTGAAAGATATGCTTTCAATTATTCTCTGACAAACTGGAACAAGTACGATTAGGTGATTTATAGAGGTATGCTCAATCATGTTTAGTTTCGAAAAGTGGTTTTAAAGTGTATACTGACCATCCTGGAATACCCTCTCAACGTTTAGGCCGTAAACAGCACACGTTTCATAGTAAGGACATTTTAATTCACAGGCCAGCTTCCGAGGTCTAACGTCTTTTATTATCCGAGGGTTGCTGTCGTTGATTGAATCTAAAAGTTGTCAAGTAGTAAGGCATTCAGAAAAGGCAAGTATCGATAAAAGTTCAGAACAAGAGAAGCATTTTCAAGAGAACTCTTGAGCCAGAAATAGCAACGTTAGTAATAAAATGGTAATTACGTTTGTTACTCAAATCTAAACTTCGTGTTTGATATGCTATAATCATGCCTATGCAAGCTGAATGAAATATGAATACAAATATTTTACCTTGAACACCAACAAGTACTTTCGGTACATCGACCATATTTCGGAAAGAACACATTCTGTTGTAATAACTATATACTCTGGAAAAGCTATCTTCACTTTCTAAACTAAATACGAGCAGTACTGCATCTATCCACGAAGAGAACTGAAATCGAAAAGGAAAAAGTACATTGCATTGATACATTTGAGTTTGATACACTTGGAAAAAATAAAGACTCTTTTATACTGTGATGGACCTTTCAGCGCAACTGGTGAAAATGTTCAGGGCACTGGTCTGGGCCCGGAATCAAGTTCGGGTGTATTGCATTTTTAGCGACTGCGGTCGCAGATTTCGATGATCCTCACATATGTTAGTTCAACTGAACCTTTGACCTCAGGTAAGTCTGTTCGCATTTGCAGCTCATGGTTACCATAGGTTGATAGTAGACAGAAATTGCATTAAACGGTTCGCGAGACCCCACTTGAAATTCGATATCCCGAATCGGAATTCTAAAGCAGGCATTTTCTTGTCGGTTATCAGAATTTCATTTGAAGATGAAAAAGATTTCAGAAAGTTTGAATTAGATCAAAAGTTGGCTGGCAACGAAGAATTGCGAGTTTTTCGGCAATTTATTAAAAATTAAAAATTTCGGAAAAATTTTATTATATGAGGTTTTAGAATCGGCAATAGGCAACCTACTGTAGGTCGATATGCAAGTCCTGCAGCGTCGCCATTCCCAAAACTGTAGACATAGAACTAGTGTAGTTCAGCGCATTTTCTGATGATTTTGAAAGTCCACGAATTTTTCGGAACATGTGAAATTCTTCTTTAATGTCTCAAATTGAGGGACCAGATGCAAGAAGAGGATATACATTTATTTTACTCCGCAGAGGTGGCCCCCTGGCCGTCCGGAAAAGAAGTCAGGAAGCTCGAATTTTATAAGATGTATTGCTGCAGGAAATTTCACTTCACTTCTTTTTTTTTCTCATAAAAAGGGTTGTAACTTTCGTCGTTTTTCAAACATTTGGAAAGAACGTGTTTTTTGTCGAATTAAACGTTTTCACCTTTCTTCAACATCAACTTCAACTTGCGCTAGATCAACCCATTTTCGGAATTTTTGAAAGACATTCGCAGGAACCAATCTGAGTCTTAATTATGCACTTCTAATTTTCAGCGAACTGTTCATCATCGCTTCTCATATATACTCTCGCTGAATTATAACATTAAGAATTTTTTAACCGTTCAGTCGATTGAAGTAAAACTTTGCAGAAAACTTATTTGTACCTTAGTAACATCTTTCTCACTGGAAGTTTGCTTAGTTTGCTCAAAATTTGTTCGACTCCGGAACGCTTGATTCATAACTGATTTTTGCAATGTCTTGGAAAAAATGATTAACTTTTTTGATAACAACAATATTGATCTTTTTTTTTTATTATTCAATCCTGAAACATTATAATATATCATTTCTGCTAATTTCGTTCGAGAATTCCAAAATTGGGTAATCTAGCACGAATTGAATTGGTAAAAAGCGGAAATTTTCAATTCCACAAAAGCACGTTTTTTGTATGTATTTAGGAACGGCGAAACGTACAACTTTTTTGTGAGGAAAAAAATATGCGGGATCAAATTTTATACGGGAATCTTTGTTTTTAAATTCGAAATTCGTAACTTTTTCGGCAGAACATCAGGGGCCACCCATGCGAAGCGAAATAAATTTATATACCCCTCTCGCATACGACCCCTCAATTTTGATCTACATAGTTCAAAGATTTCGGAATCTTTTCTATTTTCAAATGAAAGTCGAACGATCGTCAAAAAAAGTATTCATTAAAATTGCGCTTTCCTCGAATCGTTTGGAACATGCAATTTCCGTTTCCTGCAAGCTTGGTATAGCCATGAGCTGGAAAGACGATAAGACTTACCTGCAGTCAAAAGTCAACATGAACTATAGCATATGTGAGTATGATTGAAATTTGTCAAATTCGGGGTTACGAGTGGCTAATTTGCGGCAAACGCCCCATAGGTAGCATGTGTTATCATAATATTCAGGTAATGACCAATGTCCATGGGAATTTTTCATACACTTTAATGAAAGGTCTGATAATTTAGCATCAAAGTATCACCCCGGCTGTTCACCGAATGTCTAGGATCCATATCTTTTATCTTTCGGTTTTCGAAATGTTTCTGTTCGTATTTTCACCCAAATTGGGGCGAAATAGCTCGACAAATTAGTACGATGCATAGTCTCGCGTCAATTGAGCCCCCGAATCATAAAAGGGATCGCGTGGACGAAATCACATAGAAGTATTGTCACTTCTGAACATACGCCGATAAAAAAAAAATAACGTAAATGAAAGAATAGTATCTATTTTTTAATTCTTGTTTTTTTCATCGGCATATTTTCAGAAGCGACAATACTTCTATGTGATTTCGTCCACGCGATCCCTTTTATGATCCGTGGGCTCAATTGTACTGCGGCTTCTGTATTCTGTTCAGGGTCACGATGATTTTTAGAACTATCATGAAACTAGCGATGAAGACCTGGTTAAAAATTTTTTTTTTGTACATTTAATACCGGCAGTTGTAACTACTCATACTATTCTTTTTGACGATAAGATAGACTTATCACTTTGACGAAGCAGAATATTGCAATTCCGAAGTTTCCGTTAAGGCAGCATACAGGGTGTCCCAGAATTCGCAACGAAGAATTCACAGGGTAAATCTTGAGCAAAAACGGGATCGGAATTTCCTGAACCGTTTTTTCCGAAAATGCTTAGATTTCTCGTTATAATTGTTTCAATTTCAGTTAATAAGGTGCGATGTAAGAACGGGCGCTTGTCGGTGTGCTCGCTGCTTGGTTGCGTGCACTTTGTTTCGCGGCGACAATAGGCTAGGAGATGCGCATACAACCGAGCGGTAATCACATCGACGAACGTCCGGTCATAAGCCGCGCGTCATAGGCTGGATTTGAAATAATTATAACGAGAAATCTAAGCGTTTCCGGGAAAAACGGCTAAGGAAATTTCGATCCCGTTTCTGATAACGATTTACTCTGTTAATTCCTCGTCGCGAATTCTGGGACACCCTGTATACACCTTGAAAATAATTTCTTTCAAATCACTGCTACGATCTGAGGAAACATTTCCATGACCCAGTTTTTTTGCAGTTGATTAGTGCTATTTTGATACATAGTTCATGATTTTTACAGATTTTATGGCCTTCGCTGAAAAAAAATTTAGTTGATCGAAGAAAAAGTAGTTGTCGTAGGGTACAGGCTGCTGCGTTGCATGAAACTTCTTCAAATTTGGAGGACATATTCTGTGTGAATGTAATTTACGGGCAAACCAATGATATTCCACGAATTCAAGTTTGACATAGAAATTTTTGATTGCAAAATATTTTCTCGAATATCTCCGAAACGGGGCTATCAATCGACTTGTCCTTTCGGCAGCCGATGTTCGACGAGTAATCAGTTCGAATTGGTACGTTTGATCGAATGAAATCGGGATTTTTTTTTTTTTTTTTTTATGGAAAAGTGTGGACGTGCTATTTATTTCGACTAATATCCCAGCCTACACATCAAAAATGCAAAATCGGCCTCTGTTGCCCGATTCTGTATGGAATTCCGAACATAACGATCCAAAAACATCTTTGTTTAACGCCCATGAGATGTCAGCACGCGCTCGTTTCTAACTTATTAGTCAGATATGATTGGATTGCAGGTCGAGTCACGTGGAAAGTTTGAAGTTTTCCGTTTAAATATCATGGGATCTTGCGATTTTTTTTTTTCGACATTTGATTTTTGCGGCAATTTCGCTTTCAAATATACCACTATATTGAGAAAAATCAAGGAAAATTTTTCGGTCGATCTGTCTATGTTGTTGACGCCAAGCCTGATTTTTTGCACAACTTTACACCAAAATATTAGAATTTTCGGTTATCACCCTTACGATGGGATTTTTTCTAGTCTTCCCTGTAATTCACCCCTCGTATGATTGTATTGTTGTTTGATTTTGTAGATTGAAATTACTTATTGTATTGAGAAATGTGAGATCCTTACCCTACTAACTAAAATCGAGTGATAACGATTGATCAAATGTTAATCGTTGTGAATCGTGTTTTCTGTTTGGAAATATCGAATATAATACATGAGACTATAGTTCAATTGTAATTTTTTGTAAGTTCCTTATACGAAACTGAATCGTATAGAACATTTAATCGAAGCTGTAATTAACGACTCCATGAACCTAACTACTAAACAGTAATTTCGGTATTGATTACGATTACGATTACGATTAAGTTGAGAATTAAGTTTAAGATACCGCCAGTTCGAACTTATTGGAGCTGAATAAAAATTTTCTCATTCAAACGAATACGTAGCTGCAACTTAACGCACATTAGAACTTATCAGCATTCAATCTACATTTTCCGGTTCAGTCTTATTGACATTCGTAGATAATCATTGCCGTTCGAAAATTATTAACAAATAACTGATTTCCCCAATTGGATCTTATTTCTGGACGTCATACAATTGGTCAGTATCAGAACTGATTGAACATCAATACAGAATTGACTATTCAACACTATTATACATTGAAACTTGATCAATCTGTTTGAAATTCTATTGGCAGCAGAGTCTTTGACCGATTGAAACGATTCGAAACGATTCACAACCACTGAAGACTAATCGTTTTCCATTACGTTTAATTCGTTTCTTTAAGCAGGGCAGGCATGCAATGTTAAGCTGATAATGTTTTTTACAGATTCAGAAATGATTTATTTCCATTTATATTCGTGAATTATCATTTCATATGTTTTTTCATTATAATTCCCAACTATATGGTATGACTTATACCTGAATGTCTCAAACCAATATTTACACACATTTAAATGTTCTGCAAACAGCTCTACATTTCATGAACACGAGTATAAATAGAACAAGATAGCAAGGCTGCAAAATATAACTGTAAGTTATAACATGGTGGCCACTTTTTCCCGGAAAAAAACTTTCCCCGACCAAAGTTCTTATTGTTTTTATTAGTGCTAGGAATGATTGTTAATGTCCTTGACGAGAAATTTTTACAAAAAGACCCTATTATATTAATATTGAAAACAACAGTTTTTTTTTTTTTCTTCAATCACAATTTTTCGTTGGCATTATTTTTATTTTTTTCAATATAATGAGAAAAGTGAATTTCTTAATATACTCTTTCAGTCATTTATTAGATGTTTAGTCATCTCTTTTCTTTTTTCCTTGACCAAGTTTGAAATTCCCTGACCAATTTATTTTTTCCCTGACATTTTCCGGTTTTACGGTTTTCCTTGACCGTGGACCACGTATTTGAGGATTTGATTTTTCTGGATATTAATCAAACGAGGTACCTGTTAGCACGACTTAATGTTTCGTAGAATAACAGGGGTCTTGGGATACATGTAGCGGTTATTTTCTTCAAGCCAGTTAATCATTTCACAAATTCAATACGTAAAGAAATCTATTCGCATGATGTTGTCACTAACTGTATAAAAAATGATACAACCCTGGTGCTCCATCATACATAGCTGGGGATCGATGAAATACATATGATATTGCTTTTTGGAAATATCGTATCTCAATAATTTAATCGGGATTGATTTACCTTACTTCTTGTTAATGGGGTTTATACACTTTGGAATCAATTTTATTCGAATCATTGGTATACTTTCAAGAAATCTTCTATTGATTGAGTTGTTTCCACACTGATCACTTGTATTTTAAGACATAATTAGAAATTATTCGACATTTTCTGGACTTTGCGCCAGATTGATTGAGTTTATTGAAGAAAAACTGGCTTGTACTGGATACGAGTTGCAAGGTTGAAAATAATATTAATATTAATTATTTCCGGGTAACATATTTTCCCAGCTTATACTCGGCTAGCATTTTTCTCCACTAAGAGGGCGAATTGGTAAATAATATTATATATCTTATTATTATTTGAAATGATGTTCCTTTGAGGCGAACTGATAATTTTGAGATAATCGTCAGACTCCTATTGTTGAGAGCAAATAAGACACTTTTTTTTCTCAACGTTTCCGAAAAAAAAATCGCTCATTTCTCAAAATGACAAATGTTTTTATCTAAAAATTTCAATTCATGGAATATGATTAGTTAGCTCTGAAATTACATCAATGTGGAGTATTCGCTCCGAATTTAAAGGTTCTGATGAATGATGCGATCTGTACTCTACATCAACCAATCTTTCTTCGGTGTAATTAATCTATGTAACACGAAGCTCCATAGAATCTCGAATAATTCTAAATTATATTCAAAGATACTAGTAATCAGCTGCGGAAAAACTTAGTCTAAAGAAGACTTCTGCACAGCATACTATAGTAATTTCAAAAGAATCATTTCCAGGGTGTAATGACATGGAATTTTTCTGCTTTCATGGACTGACGTTTGAAATATTAGACGGTAGAAATTACAGTGGACTAAAGTGAGCTCTGTATCTCGATAGTGCCATGTTTTTGTGAAAAAATATATACTTGGTTGTGTCCATTCTTTGAGTTTTTACGAAACTCAAAGTAGAATTCTTGAATTTGGCGATTCCAACTAAATCGAGTAATCCATAGTAATTCGTGATGAAGCGCTAGGGTTGCATACGAAACATTTCTACAGCCAGTTGCGAGATTATACAGCAGATTGCATGGTGTCCAGAAAAATTGGAGTAGCAAAAGCCAGGACTTTTTCAGATTTTTTTCAGGCCCAAAAGATTGTGTTAGGAGGATAATTTTTTTATGTGATTCTTCAGTAGATGAGAAATCAAATAAGACTCAATTTCATGAACGCTGTTGCGTTACATGTTTTCCTTTTTCATTGCTTTAAGAAACGCTAAAACGCTCGCTAACTCAGAATACTGCTGTTGAAGCTAATAGTTCAGATTCTGAATTGAATACGTGCTGAAATTCGTAGTTTTCTGCGATTGAAAATTATGTGAAAATTTCCAGGACACGAGTAGAATTTCAGGACAATTTCATACTATTTCAAGGAAGATATTTATATTAGGATATTTCCAGGACATCGAGGACTTCGAGGATCGCGGGAGACCATGAGATTCTCCTGCACTGACACTAAATTACTTACTTGAGACTCGGGAACGCTGCCCTCGTCTCTGATGAGAAGTAGATAGCTTTGATCGTTGATAAATACTTCCTTCTTAAAACGACCACCTTCGGGAGATTCCTCATGCATAAACGATCCCGTGAGGTATCTATGAACTAAGGCTGATTTTCCTGAATCTGAGGAACCAACGATACCCAGATGTAATTCTGGAACGTCTCTTGCCAAGGTCCATTCATGACTATTAACAAACGAATCTGTAAAGATTGAAATTAGATATCATAGTCCATTATCTTAAAAAAAAAAGAAGAAAAAAACAAGAAATATAATAAAATTGCAAAGCTTTGCCTCAAAACTCTTTCCATTTGTAAAAACATGATAACAGATGATCAGAACAGAAAGGAATTAACAACCAACCAATAGACTGACCGAGTTGATATCTTGGTATATTCAATTGCCACGTCGAATCAACTAAGGTAAGTTACTTGGATAATTTTGTTTCGTGAATGATGATGACGGACTGGAATTGCAATTGTGAAGTATCAGGAAGATTAGGACAACTTTGAGATTTGTAACGGCCACAATAAAACAGTTTAAGAAATTTGGAGGCAATTTTTATTGAGATTAAATGATATTACTATGAGATTCCTATTGTTTGGTTTATTTGATCATTATTTTAGTACATGTAAAGATGTATGCTCACCTTCGATGGCAACGACATGCTCTCGAATTTGTTTGGCGATGTGAGTGTCCGATATGAGATCTATGAGGTCATAAATAGCGTAAATTGAAGGGTGAACACTTTCGAAACGTTGGATTTCTTGTCTAATTGCAAGAGAGTAATCATGTCCACTTTGGCCAGTTGACATTTTCCAGAATTAACTTTACTTTGCAAAATAAATAACTCTTATATTACAGTTTAAAAACAACATTGAAAATTATTTATAGTAACATAATGGCCAGCAATCTTATCATCACATTATTATTTAACTTTAAATAATCGAAGGTTACGTGAAAAGATGTCAAGTTCGTATATTTATAAACATTATTTCGTTATTAGAGCTAGGTTATAAGGTTATACGACTACTATTCCATAGAGTCTGAATATACGAGGTCTGGGCACTCCTCTCAATAGCGGATCGTTCACTCCAAGATCCACGGGCTATGAAGTAGCAAAGAAAGTATTCTTCCTATCAAGCTTACATAGATTGACACCGGTACGCACGGTACACTACAATCGTGTCGGCATAGCTGGGAACGCTTATTCAGTCTCTAAGTGCGGATACTAGAGTGCGCCTCCGTATTCACACTCATCGGTATCAACTGAAAGCACCAATTTTTGTCAGGGGTTAGAACCAAGTATATTAAATCGAAATAAACAACGTTATCTATTGTCCCAAAGACTTTTTGACCCGAAAACAAAAAAAATAGTGGAAATAAACGGTGATGGAAATGTAATTCAAATAAATGTTTCCTTTAAGGGGTAAGAAAAAAATCTGTAAATTTTCTTTTCGCTTTTTGGACATCGAAGAGCGTCATGCCCTTCGTTCACTTGTTCTCCATCACTGATATCAATTTCGCAATAGCGCGATGTGTTTTCGCTGAGAAGCTAAGTTCGGAAAATTCCACGTGCAAAAATCGTATTTCGTTTCTAGGCCAAGCAATAGAGCAGAAAATGAGTGATTCTGTGACAAAAATAGTAACAGGATGCCGATGGTGCCATCACACAGGGGACAGTCCGTGGTTGTATTAATTCTGTCATAAATCCCACTCGCAACTACCATTGCAAACTTTGTTATAAACATTTAAAATCAAAAAATCGTTTTTTTTTTAGTTTTTTGCCTATAAAATAAAAACTAATGAAGTAATTTTGATGCTCCCAGGAAATAAATTGTAGAGAATCAGAATGCGAAAAAAATGAGCTATGGAACGACCAGATCGGGTTATTAGTAACGGAGAAAAATCGGAAAAACCCGGAAAAATCAGCCGTTTTTTGAAAATTCATAACTCCGCCATTTTTTGAGTCGTAGCACAGGTCTTTCGCGACATAAAAGCGATTGATACGTACTTTATGCGTGCAAAAAACCGGCGCTGTAGGTTCATTAGTTTTTGCACAATCGCAATTTGAATTTTTTTTTGCACTATCTTGCAGCGGGCCTGGATGCTCTGGAGATCGTCTGATTTCAATTTTCAAAAAAGATTTCGAAAGTAGAAGTATGGTACTACAAAACGTCCATTCTCATTTTGCGTTAAAATGCTGCTAAATAGGTGAGAAATACGTGCAAACATGACCAAAAACGACAGAGCGCGTGAAACCGTTCGAGTGGTGGGGGTAGAACGCCAGACGAGGATATAAAGATGTGTAGCAAGAAACATCCGATAGCGGCTTTTCCGTTAATTATGACTGAAATCCGGGTGAAGAATCATCAGTTTTCGCGGGTTCAGGTACCCCAGAATCAAAAAAAAAAGTTGTATTTTTTTTTTCCACAGTACTAAAGATATCTTGAATAGCGTAAAGATTCGTGACTTGACGGTTTTTTTTTTTTGAGCGAAGTGACGTGGATCCGCTTGTATACCTACTATTTTTTTTTTCGTAACATTGTATGGAAAGTTCTTACTTTGTGCACCGAAAATTGTACGCAAAATAGCAGATTCCTGATGATCTTACAGTGAGCGGAAATGTTGATTCCCGCACACTTTGTCAATTTATTCATGCGGAGTGTACCAAAGTGTGAACTTCCATACAGTATTAAAAAAAAAATAGTATCTGACACACGAGCAGGTTGATGATTCTTCATTCGTATGAGATGCAGCACTCGCCTTCGGCTCGTGCCACAAACCTCACACTCATCGGGAATTACGAACTTTTCGCACTAGTATCATAATATAGGGTAAGTCCAGGGTGGATGGCCATATTTGTGTTGGAACCTTATGGTTGGCAAACTATGATGATTGAAACAATATTTTTGGCTTTACCGCAAACTTCGAAGATATTTTTATTATAAAATTACCACATACATAATTTTTGATCGATATTACATTGAAGAAAAACAGTTTAAAAAAACTTACGACTGGCTATCTCTCCTGGTATGGCCGGGAGAGACAGCCATATGCTTTATACTCTCCCTTTACCTTTACTCACGACTTTTTTTCTATATTTTTTTTTTTATTCTGCCCACAAACTGAGCATAAATCATCAAATTCTGTGCAATTTTCGTGCACTCATGGTAGGCAAATTTAATTCATGTTCAAAAACAATCGCAATGCTCTACGAACTGGAATGGAATTGTTTTCACATCATCAATGCCAAGGGAATCCACTTGCTTGCATTGCCTTACTATGACCGGCGATTTTTCTGTCATTACATACACCAATGAAACTAAAATGACGCGAAATCAAAGAAATACCGAATATAGCCATCTCTCCCAAATGTCCGGGATAGATTGCCATATCGATTATTTCAACAAATCGGAAGTAACCTTTAATGATTCTACGCTACAATACAACAAAGGCCTTTAATGATACCATAAAAGTTGTAAAAATGTGTGATTATTCAAAATTATTATTGTGACTACGTAAACAGTGAACGTGCTCAACAATTTCGCAGCAGTCAGAATCCAATAAGGAGGATTTTACTTACTTTTTAATATTTTTTCGCGACATTTTTGAACTTTTACTTGTTCGCACGCTTGGTATAAAGCGGTTTGCGCTATAGGCAGTGCCATTTATCGAGTTACATAAGAAATATTAACGCTGGCCATCTCCCCCGGTTTTACCCTACTATTATTACAGCTTTCGGTTCATTTCTGCCTAACCTTCACTATTTCACCCAAACATTTTTATTCCAAGAACACTTGACACACATGAGATTTTAAAAATAATCCTTTATTCTCGAGCATTTAGGGGGCAAGATTCACTCGTAGGTTTGTACATGCGTATATGTCCTTACCTCCCCAACATGGAACCCCCTCGGACACCCTTGAATTTATACTATGTTCACGTAAACTGAGTTTACTACTTTATTTACTAACTTGTTAACCGTCCACGTGCTACTAGATTCCGATTAGATGAATTATTATTAAATATTTACCGTTTGCGTGTTTTACGGAATAATGTGAAAGTACCGCGAGGTTACATAAATTTGATCGGTAATAGGATTTATGCGAACCTTACGGTGAACTGAGTCGAACTTTTTTTCTCATACTCATTTTTAAACTAATCGCATACCCATTTTTGTCATGAGCTCAAAAATTTTGTCTTATTACAAAAAGTTGACTGCCTGAAATTTCATCAAAATCAATTATGGAACTATCATTTCAATATTCATACGATGACGAGCAAACTAATCTTTATTTTAAACCTAAAACTTTTAAACAAATCCTGTTTTTTTACGACGACCCGAGTCAAAATTTTAGGCCTGCTTTGAACCTCCTTCAAATTTCGTAGTCTCGTCGACAGTCTGTCAAATCTTGGGAGTATCCAGGAGTCACAGGAGGTCACGACATATTCGGTACGTTTAATGTCAGACTCCACTTGAACCTATAAAGGTGGTAGAAACTGAACATTTCGATTGAAAGAAGGTTATGAAAAAAAACTATGGTGGCGCTTCCATTCCAGCCAGCTCAGCTGCTTGTAGAATTCCAAATAGTATGGAAGTCGGATCGGGAGAGGCGACCCCATGCGGTTGAGAAAGCTGAATCTCTGCAGTTTGGGAACTTGAAGGTCTTGGTACACGCCTCGTACGCCTTGTACAAAGAGGCGATCACCATTAAGGAGAAAGAAGAAAAAATTGTTTCCCGAAAAAACTTAATTTTTCAATTTTGCATGTTCGAAAGTAAGTCAGATATTTTTAATTCTAAAACGTCAAACAAGAGCTACATTCTTCTTGCCTCGAATAAGCGTCCGGAAACTGCAATCGGCTGACCTACTTAGTGTGAGTTTTTATGAATTTTTTAGTGCCAACTTGTCTTCTTGCGTTTTGCCTCCATTCAAACCCCGTGTTAAAAAATTCAAAACTTTAGGGCGTTTGCCGGAACAGAAGATATCAATCGTGAATTTTTTCCTATGGCACAGTTTTTAGTGATGCCAAGACGTAACTTTTCCACTATTAGAATACGATCCGCGAAGATCGACCTTTTTCACTCCGGCCTACTAAACATATTGAGAACATGAAAAACATTAGCTTAGAATTTTTTTACCAGGGCGATTATCAAAGAAAATCAGTTGTATTACAAGCTTGATTCGAAAAAATAGAACTAAGTAGTATGGGGGACACTACATTTCATTTTATTCATCTGATTTCAAAAGGATAAATAATAGCGGAGAGATATCTACTCACTCAAGTGCGGGAAAATCAGTAAAGACATTTGTTTGCGTACAGATTTACGATGGATATTCATGGATGATACACGTATATACTAAAGTGTTACATGAAGGAAATTATTCTGTAACACATTTAATCATTCTGGTATACATGTGCCCACTTATTATTCGTTGGATACACATGACCTATGCTAGACGCCGTCACTGATTCAATGAACCGCTGTTTTGAAGTGATTTCCATCGAAGTTCCATTTTGAATATCGGCAGCTTTCTAGCGGATTGATCGAGGCATACTCTTATATTTTTGTACAAATTATTCAGGCGTGTGTTTACCTTGAAAATCTGTTCAGGGAATATAATTGTTTGTAATAAACAGCAATGTCAGTGATGCCTAAAATCAATATGCATGGTTATGAAAGCCTGTTTGGCATGCTTCAAAGTCTATATTATAAAAGAAATCAAAGATATGCCTGTTTGAAAGGAAGCGTGGTCTCGAATTTCGGGTGTTGTTGCTAAACTCAAACCCCGTTTACCTTCCTGGGTGCGGACGTAATCACAAAAAAACAAGGTGATTAATGATTTTATTTGTTCAATAGAATCTATAGAAAAAATTACCCAGACTTCGGGAATATACAGGTCTATTTTTACCTTACTTCGCCCTGCATGACGTGGACTGACTCGCATAGTCCAGGGTAGAAACGAGTAGCATCCGGTGCTTTTTGTAAGGGGGCATCCATTAATCACGTGAGCTCGAAATGGGGGGAAGGGGTCCGGTAAAATCTCACGTCAACCTTTTTAATTCAGGGAATATACATTATTATGACAGATAACATTTGATATAATAGGTATTTAGTAGTATGAAGCAAAATACCTGATCATATCAAATAAATTCGATTGTTAAAAAATTATAGGGTAAATCTCATGTGAGGGTAAGGGGTGGGGAGGTCCCACCATATGTCACCAAATCTCACCAAGGGGGATGGGGGGTCCGAATTTGAGAAAAAACACCTCACATGATTGACCCCCCCTAAGCTCATCACCGTAGCTGCCAAATAAAGCTGCGACATATGCTGTTGACCCAGTCCCTTCAGTTGAGTGGCGGTGTCATGATGATTCCTAGATTTGGCTCAGAGTCTTTAGTGCGAATAATAATAATATCAACAAAATGTTTTGTTATTGAAAATAAACGCCTCTCGAAGTCTGAATCCGCCATTATACTGAGGCACATTTGACCCCCCCCCCCCCCCCCCCCCCCCCCCCCCCCCTAATTAGAAACCTGGATCCACCACTGGGCTGACTATATCGAACACCTTTGAGAAATCAAAGATTACGGCGATGACGACGTCTCGGGCCTTGTGACTTTGTGCAGCGCTGCAGTTTATGTGGAATGACCCTTCCTAAATCTGGATTGGGTTCAGTCAAGTGGTAGTTTCTTGGTGAGCTGTTCTGCTCGACCTTGCAAACAGACTTCAAGGAGATGAGGTGTAATTCGAAGGAACTGGCTTGGTGTCGTAACGTAGGACCTGGAGTAAAAAGAATCAATAACTTTCGAAGTGACGGAATGGATGGAGTTCACAGCGTAGCGAGCGCATTGACGAGAATACACCTATGTCTAAGATAAAATTTCACAATATTTTTTAGCCAGGTGGTTCTAAAACTAGACGATTTATTTTTACTATTTGTTTTCACGATTTTGTTTCATTGATTTCGGTGCCCAGGCAGAGATATTCCGTTTAACAGCACCTTTTGTCCCAATGATTTCAGGTCTTCTATAACATGGGTCATGCAGTTATGGTATTGTGTCCCAAACCAGGGAGCCTAGTTTTCTGAGGTAAAAGGCAGCTACGATACCCTGTTATAGAGTTTTGCGAAAGCAACGAAAGTAAACATTATTTCTTTCATCATACAATATTATATTTATACTTCATGGTTGAGTGAAGTCAGTGTATAGACTTTAAATCATATCAAGATACGGATGTTGAAATCGGAGTACCTAACTACCTTTTTGCCGATCGCCTGATTTACTCAACTTTTTGTATCGGAAAAAAGTGTTCAATATAAGTACTGGTCTTGTGCCAGCTAAAAAAACACAACGTAAACGCGTTCCATTTTTTGTTGCGTAATAAACACATGTCTACAAGGTGGTCTAAGTTGAGTATCAGTTTCTTTTCAGAGGAATTATAAAGATTTTTTTCATCTTAATACCGAAGGCAGCCCAAAATAAATTCAGTATAATAATACGATTTAATCTAATATTCGTTATAAC
The DNA here is from genome assembly GCA_914767705.2 of Tenthredo notha. Classification (NCBI taxonomy): domain Eukaryota; kingdom Metazoa; phylum Arthropoda; class Insecta; order Hymenoptera; family Tenthredinidae; genus Tenthredo; species Tenthredo notha. The sequence goes on along the minus strand of OU611915.1, from coordinate 8,854,473 downwards.
CACATTATGAGATATTATTGTGCAAACAACGTCATACTAACTTATCATAGCTATTTCAAAGTTCTCTACTTTCCATAACAAGGTTCAGGGAAATCTAACAACATTTTGAATTCCGATGTAATGCAGCGTTCGCTACTTGATTACATTTGTAGGTTACGTAGGGTACGTGCGTATAGAAATATTAAATGAAATATTATTCCGGAATAACTATGAGAAATGAGTTTTTTCTACTAACCCTACTATAAAAAGTACCTATATAGAAACCGATAGACTGTGGATAGGATACTGTAGATTCGGATAACTCTGAATTCAAAATACGGATAAGGACAAAGTTTCAAATCAGTTTTCCAGATCCGTCCTGATCCATTTTTATAATAGCTTAAGTCCGGTATAGTTGCCCCACATTTTCAAGAAGTTGAATAACAATCTTGAGTATTAAGTATTTATATGTTTATATTTTTTCATCAGAAAAGTATTATACTGATGTAATTGTGATATCATTTGGGAATATAACTCAATAAAATATAAAGCTCGGCAAATGGCCAACTATCCCGAGGTTGCGGGTTAGTTGCCCAGCGGCTCGGGATAGTTGCCCTACCTTATAAGTAGGTAAACCTAGTATAATAAGTAAACGTATAGCTCGACTCCCTCTATTTTTTATCGCCCTTCTTTCTTTTCTCACTTTTTCCACAAATATTACACCATATTCTGTATAGTGTACATGTATGTTTCATGAAGCCACTTTTGACAAGTGGTACATTTAATCCAATCAGCCGTTTTCTCCGTTTGGTGATAATTTTCACGACACTCCACGCAGCAGTCACTCTCGTATTGGCCTGAGTCTGATGAGTCAAAAGATAATTCATCTTCATCCGGTTCTTGTTGCGTTTTTCTTTTGCGTAGGGTCATTCGGTTTCCACTGTCGCTTTTTCTAGTCGCGACTCTTCTTGCTTCTGGTTGTTTTCCTTCAATGTTTCGAGGTGTCGTTAGAATTTGGGCTTGTTGTTTTCTTCGGTTGTTCTGCCGCAATGGAAGGGTTGGAATGGGACTGATTTTAGACAGATGTTTTGAAGGTGAGTGAACAGTCGATGAAGGCCCCGAGAGACTTGCTGGCAGGACTGGTATTATGATGAATTCCACGCGGAGCGGACAAAAAAAAACCTCGATGTCACGTATTTGCCTCATTTTTGCATGAGCTTTTGTACCCTCAGAATGAGCATTTTTTATTTATATAAGACATATGTAGCTATATTTTTACCTATGGTGTAAAGACTCGACATTAAAGCATAAAAGCTTTGCTGCAATTTCCAATTGCTTGAAACATGACACAATCGCCGTTCACTTATTTCAAGAAAAACTCATCGAAATAACCAAAAACACGATTAAAGGCGTCAAATAACTCATTCATTTCACTGACGGTGCTGCTGCACAATACAAAAATAAAAAAAATGTCATTAATCTTTCCCACCATTACGATGATTTCGGTTGTGCTGCAGAATGGAATTTCTTTGCCACATCTCATGGGAAAGGACCATGTGACGGAATAGGCGGAACGATTAAAAGATTAGCAGCAAGAGCTAGTCTGCAACGACCTAATCTCATTATAAAGACGCCAAAAGACTTGTTTAACTGGGCGAAAACGAACATTCCCAGTGTAGAATGTTTATATTTCGATAAGAAGGAGTATAGCGAACATGAAAAAGTATTTGGGCCATGTTTTGAATATGCTAAGCCCATAACTGGAACCAAAAAGTTCCATTCATTCGTACCAATTAGTAAGAAGCAGATTGAAGTACGCGAGTACTCGTTTTCAAAAAAATATCATGTGCGTAGGATAATGAAATAGACTATAGAATAGATTCTAATTATTGTTAAAATCGGTAATATACTGTAACTTTCTGTATATGTTTCACCAGCTGAAGGCTGCTGAAATTTTACTAGTTCGCGTGAGTTCTTTGTCACGGGTTATGATATTTGGAGGTCCTCTGGGAAAAGTTGAAAAAACCCTTAATTTACCCTAATACAGACTCGGATAGATTTTGCACTACCAGAGCTGCCTCCCTACGGATTTGGGATATGCTAGACTCAACAGACTAGGATAGCAATTATAGCTCTACCGTAGCTGCCTAGAGTCTAGCTCACCGAAGCTGCCTTTTTACAGACTTGGGATATGTGTGTTCTCAGACTAGGGTACCAATTATAGCTATACCGTAGCTGTCCAACACACTCACCGAAGCTGCCTTTTAGCTAACAATGATTTTAAGTTTTGTTGAATTTAAGCGAAGTGCTTTTCTGAAAGAATGATGAAAAATGTGGTTAAGTTGGAAAATGAAAGAGAAGATCAGATTCCTGATTAATCAAATGATTAGACAACCATTTCTGTTTTTATTTTCTACGTTTGTTCCTGCCCGGGAAAAAATGGATTAGATCTGAGTATATCAATGAATTTGATCAAATTTGATCTAGTTAGATCTAATTTTTCCCAAAATTTAGATCTAAATAGATCTCCCAAGATCTACTTGAACCTGCCCGTGCAAAAATTTTTGCCCTGAAAAAGGCTCGCTAAACGCTTGCAGAACCATTGCTTCAAACGCTTGCAGAACTATTGCTCAAACGCTTGCAAATTGAAACAAAACTGTCAAGAGTTTTTCCAAGGGTTTCCCAAGATAAGTTACAAGACTAAAGAAAGGCTTCACCAATGGTTAAGACAAGATTCTCCCAAGAGTTTTGAATGGGTTCCCAATGGTTAGGAAAGGATTCTTCCAAGGGTTTTAAATGGGTTGCCAATGGTTTGGAAAGGATTCTTTCAAGGGTTTTAAATAGGTTGCCAATGGTTTCAAAGGATTCTCCCAAGGGTTTTAAATGGGTTGCCAATGGTTTGGAAAGGATTCTTTCAAGGGTTTTAAATAGGTTGCCAATGGTTTCAAAGGATTCTCCCAAGGGTTTTAAATGGGTTGCCAATGGTTTGGAAAGGATTCTTTCAAGGGTTTTAAATAGGTTGCCAATGGTTTAAAAGGATTCTCCCAAGGGTTTTAAATGGGTTGCCAATGGTTTGGAAAGGATTCTTTCAATGTGTAAAATTTTATTAAAAATTATAAAATTTTATGTGTATTCTCGGGATTACATGACACGAAATTCTACCGAGTCCTTGATAAACATAAACACCTATATATTATACTACAATTATCGATGTGACATAGCTAATTCACATAACCTCAAAATCTCTAGATCCTAAGATGAACGATTGAATAGATATATTGCTTGTTATGATTTACTCGTGGACGCTCGCGTTAAATTGAACAACTATTTATTTCCAAGTGTTGATCAATATTGAAGGAATCGAACCCTCGGGTGTGCGAGCGATAGTGTACTCCGTTTTTGTCTTTCTTTTTGTTGGAGGGATCGAACCTTCAACGTGAGGAACTCTTAAGTTGGCGAAGGAGTCGAACCTTCGTGAATGCGTTTCGTCTTGGGTACAGTGACAGACTCGTCAGTAGGGCTGCGCCACTGTACCCCGCCCTAGACGCGGTGTGTCCGGTAGTGGACGTTAGGTGTTGGCAGACATCGGTATATATACGAACTGAGTGTCTATTTTTAGCACTAGCGAGAGAGATGTAGCTAGGCGTAGCCGCGTAGCGGGCGTATTCGGAATTATGTGAGTCCCCACAATATTATGTCTAAATTCGTTTTATTAATTTCTGATACTTCTCGTGTTTTTCTCATCTGTTCAGTTGTCAGCTCAGCTGCCATAGACTGGCGTATGCGCAAGTGCAGCGGGACTGCGGAGCGAAATATTAGTTTGGTGAACTCTTGGTCCAAAAGCCAATCGTTGACAAGCTAATCACAAAGCTTCTGCAAGCTTGTTTTGAACCAAGGTTTTGCCAATCGTTGAGATCAAGTGTTCGCCAAGGCCAATGCCAACCTTTCCCCAAGGCATGGTGAACTCTTGGTCGAAAGGCCAAGCGTTGGCAAGCTAATCGCAACGCTTCTGCAAGCTTGTTTTGAACCAAGGTTTTGCCAATCGTTGAGATCAAGTGTTCGCCAAGGCCAATGCCAACCTTTCCCCAAGGCTTGGTGAACTCTTGGTCAAAAAGCCAAGCGTTGGCAAGCTAATCGCAAAGCTTCTGCAAGCTTGTTTCGAACCAAGGTTTTGCCAATCGTTGAGATCAAGTGTTCGCCAAGGCCAATGCCAACCTTTCCCCAAGGCTTGGTGAACTCTTGGTCAAAAAGCCAAGCGTTGGCAAGCTAAACGCAAAGCTTCTGCAATGGTTTTTGGGACGCTTCAAGGGTTTTTCAAGCAATGTACAAGACTTCGGCAAGCATTTCTGTTTTGCACGGGTGGCTAGACATAAAATTGCATTTGTACGTTTATGCGAATTCGATCAAAGCAAATGTAGTGAGATCTCTCGAGATCTGTTGAGATCCAATTTTCCCAAAATTTAGATCTAACTGGATCAAATTTGATCTAATCCATTTTTTCACGGGTGTGAACGACTATTTACAAAATTATGAGAGAAACTGTTTGAACATAAAATAATAATTGTGAGTGATTGAATGGATGTGCCAATGAATGATTTTACTTAACCTAACTTATTTTACGCACGCCTACTCAACGGCCGGACTTTGTGTTTTGTTTTATCTAAATTTATCTACACAATATTTTATTTGGTTTCTTTTAATTGAAGTGCTGCTTTAGCAAAGACAACTTTTATGAATTCTGATTTCTACCAAAATGCTATTTTAGCTCATTTTTAATTTTTTAATTTAACCTTATGGATTGATTTTAAATTTTAAATTTAGTTATGAGTCGGTCGGCCGCTTTGGCACAAGTCCGCTCTTCGAAATATTTTGAATTTAGGAAGTGAGTCGGTCGGCCGCTTTGGCACAAGTCCGCTGCTCTGGCTTAAGCAGCTCACCTTTTATACTTTTGCTGAGAACACACCGACGCTTGACTAACTTGGTATTGTATCACGTGATACAATACCTGTGTGTTCTTCAATGTTTGACGTCATGTATAGTCAGCCTATTCGGCTACAGGCTGAACACGTCACAATACTTTTGATGATTGGGAACGTTTCTTACAATAATCTCGAGTGCACATAAGTATAAATAAAATTTGGCTTACAGAAATAAGCGTTTTATTTATAAAATCTAAAATACATACCATTTTTATATAATTTATACATGGTGACCCAGAACTCCCGCACCACCTTGAACAGGCAGGTTCCTTATCGAATTCTGAGACGAAAGTTCCTTTACGAAAACTCTCTGAGGCCAACGGTTCTTGAGTTATTAAAAATCGTGATTGACTAATCAGAGTGTCTTTCTAGTCAACCGCTTGATAGTTTCAGCGTTCCAGGTCGTCCGCTCCATAGTTTTTGGCCATCTAGGTCAACCGCTCCATAGTTATCGGCCGTCTAGGTCAACCGCTCCATAGTTTCAGCGGTCCAGGTCATTCGCTCTATAGTTACAGTTGTAGAGAGACGCTCTGATTGGTCAATTGCGATTTTTAATATCTCTAGAACAGTTGGCCCTACAGAGTTTTCGTAAAGGAACTTTCGTCTCAGAATTCGATAAGGCACCTGCCTGTTCCGGGTGGTGCGGGAGTTCTGGGTCACCCTGTATTGGCTCAAATCAGTTTTTTTTTTGATAATCATTCTTTGATTATTATTTTACATGAACATCATGAACAATATTAAAATATGAACGGAACATACAGACATTTTAACTAATTATAGAAACCTGCAAATCTACCATTACCGTAGGACACCGGGGTAACGCCGGACAGAGGATGAGGTAATCACGGACATCTATTTTTTTCACAAAACTCACATATGTACCTGGTGGGAGAGCTTCCACTGGTACAACCTTCATGTGTCCACTTTTCACACGGAAGACACATCATCCATTCCTTAGCTAGTGGTTCAGCATACTCTTCATCACAGATCATATAAAGACAATAGATGAAATTTCTTTTACATTTGGAACTGATTTTATTATTAACCTACAATAGAATATTGTACTATTTCAAACAAAACAATTTCAATTCAGTAAATAACCATTTTCTAATATTTTCTGCATAAATTCGATTTGCCTCGACTCAAGCCCCAGGACCGGGGCAAATTGAACCTTTTTGACTCATTCATTATAATTGTTTTTAATGATAATATTTACTTAGAATGACTAATTCTTCTGATCGATAAATGTTTATCAAAGGTCAAAGCTCATCTCAAAATTATTTACAAACGAATTGATTGTGAAAATAACTCGTTTGATCACTTCAAACTTTTCATGGTTCAATTTGCCCCGGTCTCTCCTATGACCCTTGCGCGATCGGCTGCATGGCATCGTCTATAATCAAGCGATTCGATATCTTCGAAAACAGGTCTATCTACGTACTAGACTTCAGCGGAGGATCGGTTTCGAACTTCGAAGTATACTATCTGATGCGGAAGCCAAAATCATGCGAATATTTGGCAAAAGTATGTCGACCGTGGATGCAAAAAACCAACTACGTGATAACCTGCTTCAGTATAGCCATGATCAATATGCTGGTAATCTTAATCGCCTACACCATAGTTCCGGAGCTGAAAAATCTCCATGCATTGATATTGCGATCCTATGTAGCGACTTACATTGGGGTTTACGCGTGTGCCTTGGGAGTTATGTTTACTACTGAATTACGAACACATTCTAACTAGTTCACCTTCAACGGTAACACGAGGTAATTAAATTATTAGCATATTCCTTTTGCTTTCTGTTTCCCCAGAATTTATGCGTCGGCACAGTGGCGTAACGATGTCTTCGTGGGCCCGTGTGCAATCATTGATTCTGCCTCCCGCCCCCCGCCCCCCTCTCCCAACCCGAGCTCTTTTATCCACATTTTTATACGCAAATACATTTTTTTCACTCAAATTACGGATTTTAATTGTCTGTAAGCCGCTGATAAACGTAAATTGGGAAGTAAAAAATCAACTTACAGCAAAATACGCGTATTTATAAAGGTCATTCAATAATTAGAATCATTAAGGCCCATCCCTAATTGCTCAACTCCTTTTGGTCGAAAAAGGACACATTTCGATTATTATCCGAGCCCAGGTGTCCAAAACGCGAAAAAACATGCACAACACCCATCCAAATTCAATTCCGAACACATACGTCCAAAAACGTATTCGTTTCATGTGAAAATGGAGTCTGCAGATTGTTTTTACGTAATTCAAATGTCGATTTTCTCGGCGAATTACGTGATTATGATCGAGAAAGACAAGATGTATGACGAGTCCGCGGAGGCGGGCGGCGGGGGTTCTGGAATTGAAAGAAAAATGTAGATTCAAGACGTGAAAAACTCAAGTACCTTTTCAAAATTGAATATCAATAGTATATTTTTTTACTCGGAAGAACATAGTTTGTTTTTATTTTTTTCAGTCTTACATTTGTTTTTTTAAAAAGTCAAAATTGATGATAAATATATCCCAGCAAATGCGCATTGTCGAGCCATTGCTTATTTAGTACAGTCTCCCCGACCCTGATGTGCCGGGCCGCTGGCGAAATGCTGGTAATAGTGCGATACAATAGTGTCACGGTGGCCGACAGCTAGGCCAGTGCCGGCAGTGTTATACCGGCCCAACGTTCGGCCAGCGCAAGGCCAGCAATGGTCCAAATTGGCTGTCGGGCAGTCGTCAATGGCCCAACATGAGCCCAATATTGATCAGCCGAGGACCCGATCATTCTATTTTTGCATATTTTCGAAATTATCCGGACAATAAATATTTTTCTACAACAGCGGATGGAAACCAGCGAGTTTCCATCCGCAAACGAGGATGGAAACCAGTCGATTGCCGGTCCTCGTTTGCGGATAGAAACTCGCTGGTTCCCATCCGCTGTTGTAGAAAATAGTATGTTTACCTCGGAGAAAGCCTCGTGTAAACTTGAGAACGCCTCGGCTTCGCCTCGGTGCTCAACTTTATACTCGGCGCACAATTGACCGTTTTCTCGCTCGGTAAACAATGTACTATTCTTCAACCGATGACGGTAGAAAAGTGCCGGAGTTGCCAATGCCGGGCCATCAACATACAGATGCAAGTGTGTTTGAAAACGGCTAAGTGATGGCAACTCGGTTGTGACAAGATGCAAAATGCCCTGCAGGAAATCAGTACTTGGTAATCAACACCGTTTCATCAATGGTTGGATAATGGTGAAACTTCATCGAAATACCACTATCTTACATGTAGTGGCGCCGCAAAGGCTAGCCTAGACCAGCACATTGCCATCATTGCCAGTGCTGGGCTATCATGGTTTCGGCAGTTCTGTGTTTGCTGGGATATTTGCCAATGAAACTTTTTAATTTCAACATACATTTTCAAAACAGAACATTTGAAATAGATAGTTGTGGAAATTTCAATTGTCAAATTTCACGGTACAATTCGTGCGATTTGTCATTTGGACCGAAATTTTGTTTGGCATTTGAATTGTTTCGTTGAATGAATCTTCAAATGTGATCGTCGCGGTCTCTGAAATCGATTTGATGGCATCAATCTCGTTCGAAATTTTTTGTTATTTCGACTCTATCGCTCGAAGTGCTCCTCGATATCAGATGAATATTTGATGTGATTAGATCGGCAATATCAAGAGATTCGGTAAAGTCTCGCGCCAAGTACATTAAAAAGAATTTTTCTTCATACCTCGGTCGAAAGTACGTACTTTCGGCTCCGATTTCAAGGCAGAAAGTCTAATTTTCATGAATTGGTCAAGCTACACGCACGTCCTCTGTTACAACGGAATAAAAATTTACTCGCGTGCACTAATACTCAATACATGAGACTTCCATTATACTACCGTTCGCGCCAGACTCGCTAACTACTAATACTCTCGCTTGTATAACCTCAAAGTTTGTTTACAATTAATTTGTGCTAATGTTTGTCAGTGAATATAATTCAGAAAGTAATACTCAGTAGAGATGGAACGACGGACGAAGAAGAAGTTAACAGAAATTAACATAGTATAATATATAAACATAATATATTCAGATTTTACTATTATTTAAAAAAAAAAAACTATTACAAAGTAAACTATTATAAAATAAATAACTATAACTGTCATAAAATGAATAATATAATTGTGTTGTAATTGTGATACAAATATGTATAACGACATGTCTATAAAATTGAAATTATTTCTTTTGAAAGGGTGTGCCTGGACCTTCATTTGTAGATGTATTTGATGCCTGCCCCTGACCAGCAGCACTCGCTTCGCTCGTGCCGCAAATGTCGGCAGGCATCAATATCTTTCGATCCACACATGCAATTTTTTTCGTACTTTCGACCAGCTATGCAGAAAAATAGTATACACCACTCAGGCAGAAAGTTGGAAGCCCTGAACTACGCGTGATATGATGCCCGAGGCGAAGCCAAGAAATCCAACTTTCGGCCCTTGTAGTGTAATATACTATGTAAGCGCGCGGCGTGAGGCTCGACCGAGTCTCTATACCTGCATGAAAGCTCTTCGGCCTATACGGCGATTATATTATCCTGATTTTATCCCGACTCAGGTGATACACGAGATTCAAATATTTATCTTAGAATATGGTTTCAAACAGCTTTCATTCAAGCCCAACTTCTATACAATCGGTGCACGGAGAGCTGAGATCTAATATTCCGATCTATAGAAATGCTCGGTTTGATCAATAATTTTCTTGGTCGTCTCCGTCTCCACGATGACGTCACGATGCAGTTGTATGGGTACATAAATAACATACAGAGGCGTCCCCTCGTTTCTTGGGCCGACGGAAAGACTCGGGCTAGGCCGACGGAAAATTAAGAGCATTTGCCCGTCTAGCTGCGAACAATATAGTCTATGGCCGTTAGTGAACGCTTCATCCTACCGCCGATAACGGATTAAGCATACGGATATTTTCCTTTTCATTTTCGAAGTTTCTGTTTCATAATTCTTGTTTTATTCTTTTTTTTTTCTCGCGTTCTTTTGCCACTATACATTTTTTTTTTTTAAATTTATTTCATATTTCATTCATTAATTAATTTGATAATTTCTTTAATTATAAATAATAATAATTTTAATTATATTAATCAAATATTTAAAAATAATAATCAAAATATAAATTTAAAATTAATTTTAATATCAATATTTCTTTCTTTAAGAGGGATACCACCTATATTAGGATTTTTACCTAAAATCCTAACATTAATATTAATATTAAAAAATAATATAATTATAGAAACATTTATATTTATTATTTTATCAACAATTTCATTATCATTTTATATTTATAATTCATTTTGTATTTATAATCCCAGTTAAAAAAGTTAAAACTAATCGTTTAAAAACTAATCATTTTATATTTATAATTTCATTACCATTTTATTTTTATAATTTATTTTTTACATTTCCTATTTTTCGGCGGCTGAATGTCTGGAGTCTAAACTCCGAAAGTTCAATAACGAATTTTATCGTTAGTCGAAAATAAATGTTAAATAATTTGATATGCTGGTAAAAATTCGTGCACAAAACTGTTAATTTAGTTCTGAGAAATATTACATATTATTAACATCTAGATTTGGCCAGTTGTGATGAAGTTGGGTATTATCTTTTTTAATCGACACACCGCAGTGTGGTTTCCTCCGGCGATAACATACCCGATTCATTCATACGCCAACGAAGAGGCTTGTACTTTGTCTAGATATTTCTGTTAGTTAAGCAGCGTTTATTGTCAAAACCAGTTGCTCGGCAGGGTTTTTCGCAGACTCATTAATTGGAGTTAACGGGAATTATGAACAGTAGTTTTCGCATCTGTGTCTGAAAAGGGACTGTTTTTTTTCTTTCTTTCAAAGTTCCGTATCGCATAGTAGAAATTCAATCCAAATATGAATATAGTTCTACGAGGCTCTTCGGGAAACATTTTCTCTAATTTGATGTAATAGTCGAAGTATTCTCAACCTTCTTGAACCCATTTCCTGCGAACTGTAGACTCCGCATCTGCTCGGCGACACAGAAATGATTACTGCTCAGAGTTCGTCCTTACTGGTTTTCGTGTCGGGTATTCTATCCGTGGAAAGCAGTATTGACGGATCCATAAAGTCATGTCCGAAAAACGATATCGTTAACCTCACCGGGGTGATTTCTGGCCGATCAGAGTTCGTAGAAAAGGAAGGCATCATTTTACCGCTAAATTTGACATGGCACAGAGACGGCGAATGGCCCAGTTTTAAAACATGCTTATCGCTATGCTGTTCTCCGGGGACGGCGTGTGTGAAAGACAACAATGCTTCCGGTATCTTACATCAAGTTATTAGATTCATCCACGATAACGGTGTCGAAACAAACTTCTCGGACCGAAATTTTCACACATTCGCCAATGACCCTTGCGAAATCGATTGGATGGCGTCGTCCGAGATAATAAATTTCACTATTTTCGAAAACGGATCGATCTATGCGCCGGACTACAATGGAGGATCGATCTCTAACTTTGAACAGTACTGTCTGATACGACAGCGAAGGACATCTGTATATGTGGCAAAAATATGTCGGCCGTGGATAAAAAAAAACTACTTCGAAATATGCTGCCTGGTTCTGGGTATTCTCATTATGCTGGCAATCTTTATGGGTTATACCATAGTACCGGAGCTGAGAAATCTCCATGGTTTGATATTCCGTTCTTACGTCGCCACTTACATTGCGACTTATGTGTTTTCATTGGGAGTGTTGTATACAACTGAATTGAGAATCAACCCTTTCTGGTTCAGTTTCTTCGGTAATATAAGTGAATTCGATTATCAACGTTTTCCTACTACCTACTCGCTAATGCTTTGTTTTGCATCAGATCTTCATTCTGAAAAATCATATAGCGTAGAATTTAGATTAAATATCAATCACTCGGACTTGTTCTTGAAATTTGGTTCTTCGGCTTTTGAAATTCTGAAACTACAATAATGATATTTTTTTCTTCAGAAAACACTACACGCTATTTCGGTGCAAGCTGCACCCTTTGGCTGAACGCTATGAGCGTCAATATTTGGAGATCGTTCCAGTGAGTAGCAAACCGATTTTTCAGGTATCAATTTATTATGTATTTATTCTGTGAGAATATGAAATCGAATGTCAATGCTCATTGAGAGATTTATACCGACGTGGATATAGGTATGCATACTTTTATAGAAAGAGTTGCTTTTCCGTTTCAGAGACCTACGACCAATCCGCTATGATTCCGAAGAAGAAAAAAGAAGAAAGTACATGTGGTACGCCATTTACGCTTGGTTCAGCCCTGTGGTTTTATTTGTGCTCGCTGCTGCCTTTATGAACCACGAGCAGTACTTTTCCACGGATATAGGCCGTAAGTTTGATTCATCATCCATTGCTAGATAATGGAACCAAAGTAGTTGTACCTAACATTACATTTGACCTGAGAGGTTGAATGCAGTGTTGAGAAGATTAGGTATGATCAAATTTTTATTCAATTACCCGTTACTTTGGTAATATGTAGTTAAACCTGATTTAATTAATTACCAGAGTAATGTGTAATTAAATCAGGTTCAATTACACATTAACAAAGTGAGCATCGAAGTTACTAATTTCCAGAGTAATGGGTAATTAAACTAAAGTTGAATTATTAATAAGATAGACTCGCAATACTGGTTGAATGGTATAATAGTATAATAGTTCACTTCACTTAGTGTGATAATGGACGTTTTACCCACGCTTTGGGTGGGCAAACCCCCTATTTTCCCACCTTATAAATAGTATATTGTGTACCAAGGGCGTAAAGCGGGCTTTTTTAGACCGAGTGTGGAGTTTGCAGTACTAGTCGCAGGCGAGGGTGCACGAGTCGAAGACGAGTGCATCCGCGAGCCGAAGACGAGTACTGCAACCACACGAGGTCAAAAAGCCCGCTTAGCCCTTGGTACACATCATATTTTTTGTAACGCATGTATTGATTTCTGCGGCACTAAGGTGTCCTTTTTTTGACATGGCATCTCACAGCTATGTTACAATTGGATTGCATTTTTTCGACAGGAAAAAGTAAGGTAGTAGGTAACTGGAAAAAGTAAATAATATGATAAAATAAATGTATATATATATATATATATATATATACATATATATTAAGCGGTACAAAAAGGATTCTTTTTGTACCGCTCTTTTCAAATGGTCAATAAACGGCTACTTTAGGCCCTATTTTTAGGTCGGAAAAACGCAGAAATCGTGCATGTGTTACAAAAATAAAATTACGTACAATACTCGACGGAAAAACTTCTTCTGATCTTGTGTGATTGGAACACTCGCCTTCGGCTCGTACTGCAACCTCACACTCGCCAGAAAAAATTTTACCGCACTCGCATCGTAATGTAATATTTCGATACTAGTGCGAAGATTTTAATTTCCGGACGAGTGTGAAGTTTTTCGCCCGAGCGAAGCAAGGGTGACAATCACACGAGTCGAGAATCATCTTTTACACGTGCATCGAACTTTACTTTCCACACAGCGCGCGTTAAGTTGAATTTTAAGCACGCGAAGCGTGCGCAAAATCGAACTTTGCGCACGCAGTGTCGAAAAATTGATTCATGACTTTTTGAGTTGATCCAATGACATTTTTTCAAACGGTAACATGTGGGTAGTTGAAGATGAGTCGTGATTACTTCATTAAATACAAGCCTGATTCACTCCGTACAGGATGACAATCGAAACACATTTCTTAATGATAGCCACAAACATCAGGCTTGTTTTTACTCTTTACATAGGTAAATCTTTCAAACTGTGGGGTTGCGTGGTACTTGTCACCGTTGCTCTCATTTGCAACATCTTCCTACACACCTTGACAGCACTTAACATCAGGCGGCATAAAAGGGACACGGCTTATTTATTTAGTCGAGTGAATCCACATTACGAGATCGATAAACGATGGTAATTTGCAGGATTAAATTGATAAGTAATGTGATCCTGAGAACCATCAGGTCGGAAATTCGTTTACCAATTACGCTGGTAACGCGTTGGCTGGTATATATTAATTTCCAACATTTCATTTCAGGTTCAAATTGCACTTCAAACTCTTCATGATAACGGGAGGTCATACGGTGTGGTGGGTAATTTGGCTCATCTGGTCGACACCCTTCACGACGCATTTCCTCGGCATGACAGAAGTTGTGCAGAGTTCTCTCATATTTGCTATTTTTGTTGGCAATCGAGACTTCAAACAATCCCTTCACGACCGACTCGCTAGCCTTCGTGGAATAGGGGCTGGACGAACATAGACGTTTTTTTGTGAAGATAAGATTTGAGACATTTCAGCTCCATTCAACGACCCTCCGGTTCTGACCCTTCGGGTTTGGACAGAAATTTTGTCTTGCTTCACCAGTGGCACGGAGCGGCCATTCGAGTTCTTCGGACGTGTCAAGTGTCGAAAGCCGGCGATCTATGAAATTGAAACAAAAAAAAAGCAAGGTGATTAATAAACTCGTCTTGAATCCGAATTTGAAATAAAAGGTATTTGGAATTTTTCCATCGAGGATTCGACTGTCGGATATTGACTTGAGCGAAAGAATAAATGATATTTTGATACTTTGCGCATTTTTTTTTTCCTCTTTCTCTGAAGAATCTTCAAAAAGAGTGGCCGATTCTGAGAGCTCAGTGAAGATATAGATTCTAATGTCTTAGAATTTGATTTGGTTAGCGCATTGAAACTTTATGATACAAATGTTAATTTCAAGCGATGAATGTCTTAATATCGGCTGTCACAAATTTTTTAATTTATCGGAGAAACAATTATGTATCATTATAAATCGTATATTATGCTAGTTATATGTTATGATTTTTATTGTTATTAATTCTATCATTCTTGTCATAATTCTCATAATTATTATTATTTCGTTTATTCATATGATTCTTATTTTTGTCATTTTAATCATTTTAATTATTACTATTCTTATTATTCTCAGTGATTATTCTTATCTTCAAAGCCGCAAGACGGCAGTGGGGGAATCTACTGAGGGAATGAATCATCGACTCTCTTTTTCGTAAATTACCGAGGGGGAAATGACTCAAACCTGGATTGACACATCAATTTTTTAGTTTGAATTAATTTGCATTCATATTTTCAATCTGATTTAATTCTTTTTATACGAATTAATTGATTATAATTCAAATGAGTTCACTATGATTCAAATTAATTTTTTGGTAATTCGAAATAATTTCGTTTAATTCGAATTTATGCAATAATTCTAAATAACTTTCTAATCATTCTTATTAGTTGAAGCTTATTCGTAATAATTTACAGAATTTTATGTTGGCACGACCTAACTTGAATTTTTGGGTAATTCCGAATAAATTGGTCCATGGAGATTTTTGATTTTCCGGGCCCGAGGGGCTTGAATCAGGGGCCTCGCAAACAATTCCGAGTGCAGTGAACTTGTCACAAAAGTACTATACCGCCTTATGGTAAATAAACCTAATTTTCCGATTCCTCTGAAAATTAGAGTGAATCGGACACGTTCGAAATCATTTTTGTTAATTTCGTCTAATCTGACACTCACGGTATATTAGCTATTTGTTCGGCTGTGTTCACTGCTCTGATCATTGCGACACATATATCAACCACCTAAATCTAAGGCATGTCGTTTCATGTGTAATTTGAATGGAGAAATAGTACAGTCGATCAGGGTACCTCTTAGAATTTTCACGAGAACCAGATTTTGGCATGTTCAATTTCATACCGCAAACCATCAACTTGAGAAATGAGTAAAATATATGCCTGGCCAAGCCTACGAGTTTCATTCAACGTGTGACTCAATGTCTGAGGAACACACTGTAGATTTTCGTCACTCTTTCTGAAACTAATTCAATTAAAGTAATTATACTGGAGTGAATAATAAATTGATAGGTTTTTGATGAATCGTTGATATGGTGTTCGGTCAAGCGAAGTCTATTGACCTAGTTTCTGCTTCGCTGAATAAACGACAGGAATATCAAAGACCTTGATTCGCTAGAATATTTCTCCTTTTCCAGCAAGTCGGTAGTGCTTTCTCAGTATGTGTATTAGGCCTGGCCAAAAAAGAAATGGTTTTTTTAATTTCGTGTTTCACAACTCTGAACATTAGTCTTGGGTCTAATAATGACTCTGTCAAAATTTGGGCTTCGTCGGATAATTCTGAGTGGTTGCGCATATCGACTCTCAATATTTGCTTGATTAACACGTAAAGAAAAACTTTTTACCGTTCAAAGCTGTTCTAGAAAAATCTAGGCGATCGAGGGGGGTGTACATTGCTGGGCGGCTTCATTTATTTTTTTTCCATCTTAACATTGTTTGTATAGGTTATGGAGTCTGGATGTTAGGAGAACGATCTCCGTATCACAGAAGTGGTCCGAGTTGCTGCGCTCAGTATACTATAGCAAAATATAAACTATCATACGACGCGCCTCTACCGGTAGCGTCAAACACTAAACACACTATGTTCAACCCACGGTTGCCATGGTGACCAAGGCTTTTGCTTAGCGCCACTAGAGGCGCGTCGTATGATAGTTTATATTTTGCTATAGTCAAACGGCAGTTACTATAGCTCGATTAGCGCAATAAACGGGGACGTTTTTCTGGGGAGGGGAGGACTCAGTTCGTTCTCCTAACATCTAGACTCCATAGTATAGGTTAAACCTGCACGGAGAGAAATTTACATCAGCTTCTTCTACAATAATATAGTGACTCTTCTTTAAAATAGATACATCGCGCAAATATGGTAGTCCCTCTCATATTATATTGAAGTGCATATTTTCGTGGACGCATTCATAAGGGATGGTAGAGAAATTCATATATTCTGTGGTTTACACTTATATGAGTATGACTTACTTCCGACTAACCAGTATAGTTGACACTCTCATACTGTCTACGAAGCGCTACAAACTAGTGTGGCGTTGTGAAATATTTCGATCGTTACAAACGCAGTTGTATGATATAGGAAAGAAATTTTTCTATTCTATCGGTGTGTACTAGTTGAGTATGATAACCTGAAGCACAACCAGTATGAGAGAAATGCTCTTATACCGCCTTGAAAATTTTATAAGACTCATGCAGTGTAATAAAGTATGTCGCATGAAGGCAGTTGCAATACTTATAATACAAAATTTGTATATTTATTCTAAATTATGGGTATAGGATTTTTTCGAAAATACGAATGTGAGATGAAAAATGTTGCTTTTATTTGTATTTGAAAAGACATAGTTTTCACACTATCGGTTTCGAAATATAGGTGAAACCATCACTTGAAATATTTTTAGTCGAGATCGAGACACTCCCCAAATCTTCATATTTAAAACACACCCATTCAACCACTTGTAGGTCAATAATCTTAAAGGATTGGGTATGATCGTCAAAAAAACAGTCCAAAAGCTTTTTACATATAAATAAAACCTCATTTTTTGCATTAGATACTATTAGCTGCACATCGAAAAACATAGGACCTTCGGAATCTGGAATGACAGGAATAGAATTTTTCGTTATCCTGTCACCTCTCTGGAGAATCAAGCTGGTCTTATGTACAAGGGCGGCTTCTTCTGGGAACGTCATTTTATGTGGAAGCGTTGACTTAGAATTTACTTACTAATTGCGGAAACGTTCGATGCATTTTACCCTTATAACAATATTATATATTCACCTCGCATGTACGTTGACCATACACAGGACATTCTTGGAACATTTTTTACACTACCGCTTGAAAAAAAATTCACTACAAAATATATTATTCATTTTTGTAGGTACTATTTGACTGCCGGTCGTTTGAGACAGGAACAACCACGCAACTCGCTTTTTTTTCGGGACGGATTTACTATGATATTAATACGATTAACATTACATTTATCATACCCAACCAACACGAAATGGTGAAGAACACGTTTAATATGCGTGATAGTGGTGGAAATGTAGTGTACGGTGTAAAAAATAAACGTGTATCCACGATGCGGTTTTCCACTGACCATTATAACACCTCTATTGAAAACGTTTAGTTCAGACATCCGTGTTTAACACGATTATGTCACGTTGAATTGAGACGTATACTAATTACATTTTTGTCAACATTTAATGCATGTGTTTTATTCGTTTATAGACCAATAATTTCAGGGCTGCGATCGACGTTTAAGAGCATGTCCTTAGTCCTACCTACCGGCTTTAAAAAAAAGTAAAACATCGAAAAAACTCCGAAACGATGGTTAAAAATGATATATAATGGATTTATTCGATGATTAGGGACGAATAGGTTCGATCCAGTACCGGAGATCCGTTGAAATCGAGAAAAATTAATTTTTTATGTTTGTCAAGTGCGTCCGTGTCACCTATTTTGGTTAATATCAAAGTCTACGCGTCAAAAACGCAAAAACCGGCAACGTACCCCTAGTCTACATGCAATGACGAACATTTGTGTCTAAAAATTTTGTTGCTTCACGCAACAATGGGGCGATCAAACCGAAAGTAGAGCGGTAGTCAAGATGTAAATAGTGTAAAATTGTCGATTTCTGACAGCTGATCGTGAGACATGAGATTATAATACAATTATTATAATTGTAATACAATTATTACGCACGATGATTTACGCGCAGAACCATCTGTCGGGCGTTTCGTTAGCCGAGGACCATCTCATGTCTCACGATCAGCTGTCAGATATCTACAATTTTACACTATTTACATCTTGACTACCGCTCTACTTTCGGTTTGATCGCCCCATTGTTGCGTGAAGCAACAAAATTTTTAGACACTAATGTTCGTCATTGCATATAGACTAGGGGTACAGTAATGTTCATTAATGCCTTCCCGGTGGCTAACTGTTTTTTTCGGACTTTTTCGGGAACGAGTTTCCATTCGCATTTCATGTGCCCATGACCGACGAAGCAGTTGACAGGCGATTTTGAGAAACCACGACTGTACTCTGTAACCTCCCGCTGCTGTCATTTTAATAACCTCTAAGTCTGTTATTATTTTATTTCTCCGTTAATGACTTATCGCATAACCTCCAAGTCTGGCTATATTCCGCAAGGAGATTAAAATAAGAATACCCTCTAAGCAGAATACATAAGTCATCAATTCGAGACTCAATGTAGGTCAACTATTCATTATAGGTTAGCATATCACGGAGATCCTGATGCCCAGAGCTTTTCATAACCAACGAATATAATGCCGGTAAAAGAACGCTACTGATGGGGTTAACCGTGCAGTGATTTTGACTGTTCTTCAATTCACCGCAACGAATCTATAATAGTATAAGCTGATTACGTATAAAATTATAACACCGACGCGTAGAAAGAACAATGGGTTAATATTTTTCAAATTCATTCTGATTCTCATCGTCAACAAATTATTATAGGTCTGATCAGACTCCAACTGGCAAGTGGCCTCCGAGATGACTGAGCTTTGGATGCAGATCTTGATAATCGATACATAGGGTAGCCCATCATCGTAGAACTAGACTCAAACTGGAAACTATCCTCGGAAATTAACTAATTGGATTGATAAAGGCAGTTTTCACTTAGCTTGTTTTAGATTTCAGTCAATATTTTATATTATTCTAACTTTTATTTGTTTGATATTTAATACAAGACGTATCATTTCAATTATTTCCAACCAATATAATACATAGGTTGAATTTTATCTATGCCTCCAGATTCTCATTGAGCCTACTTTGAAGTTATCGATCTAGCTAAGTTGATGAAATAAATTCACTTCACTATACAAATACGTTCTACCATCAAATAACTAAGTTAAACTTGACTTCTCTGATTTATAAAGTCTTATCTTGGACTATAATAAAAAATTTATAAAATTTGTTAACATCAATGACTGATTCTTTCATTTGCAAATTCGTATTATATTATATATATTTAATATTATTATAATATTATTTCATTAGGGATGTAGACTTAAATCTTTGGACGCAGATCTTGATAATCGATGTATGGGTTAGTTTCTCATCGCGGATCTAGACTTGATCTGGCAAGGGGTTTTGAATATCACTTCAATCTTCGGAAGCAGATCTTGAAAATCAATATATGGGTTAGTTTCTTATCGCAGATCTAGACTTGATCTGGCAAGGGGTTTTGAATATCACTTCAATCTTTGGACGCAGATCTTGGTAATCAATATATGGGGTCATTTTACATTAAGGATGTGGACTTGAACTGGCAAGGGGTTTTGAATATCACCTCAATCTTCGGACGCAGATCTTGATAATCAATATATGGGGTCATTTATCATTGCGCATGTAGACTTCAATCTTTGGGCGCAGATCTTGATGATCGATATGGGTTAGTTTCTCATCGCGGATCTAGACTTGATCTGGCAAGGGGTTTTGAATATTACTTCAATCTTCGGACGCAGATCTTGATGATCAATATATGGGTTAGTTTCTTATCGCAGATCTAGACTTGATCTGGCAAGGGGTTTTGAATATCACTTCAATCTTTGGACGCAGATCTTGGTAATCAATATATGGGGTCATTTTACATTAAGGATGTGGACTTGAACTGGCAAGGGGTTTTGAATATCACCTCAATCTTCGGACGCAGATCTTGATAATCAATATATGGGGTCATTTATCATTGCGCATGTAGACTTCAATCTTTGGGCGCAGATCTTGATGATCGATATGGGTTAGTTTCTCATCGCGGATCTAGACTTGATCTGGCAAGGGGTTTTGAATATTACTTCAATCTTCGGACGCAGATCTTGATGATCAATATATGGGGTCATTCATCATTGCGCATGTAGACTTCAATCTTTGTGCGCAGATCTTGGTAATCAATATTATGTGGTGATTTATCATTACGTAATCAGCTTATACTATTATAGATTCGTTGCGGTGAATTGAAGAACAGTCAAAATCACTGCACGGTTAACCCCATCAGTAGCGTTCTTTTACCGGCATTATATTCGTTGGTTATGAAAAGCTCTGGGCATCAGGATCTCCGTGATATGCTAACCTATAATGAATAGTTGACCTACATTGAGTCTCGAATTGATGACTTATGTATTCTGCTTAGAGGGTATTCTTATTTTAATCTCCTTGCGGAATATAGCCAGACTTGGAGGTTATGCGATAAGTCATTAACGGAGAAATAAAATAATAACAGACTTAGAGGTTATTAAAATGACAGCAGCGGGAGGTTACAGAGTACAGTCGTGGTTTCTCAAAATCGCCTGTCAACTGCTTCGTCGGTCATGGGCACATGAAATGCGAATGGAAACTCGTTCCCGAAAAAGTCCGAAAAAAACAGTTAGCCACCGGGAAGGCATTAATGAACATTACTGTACGTTGCCGGTTTTTGCGTTTTTGACGCGTAGACTTTGATATTAACCAAAATAGGTGACACGGACGCACTTGACGAACATAAAAAATTAATTTTTCTCGATTTCAACGGATCTCGGGTACTGGATCGAACCTATTCGTCCCTAATCATCGAATAAATCCATTATATATCATTTTTAACCATCGTTTCGGAGTTTTTTCGATGTTTTACTTTTTTTTAAAGCCGGTAAAGGTAGGACTAGGACATGCTCATAAATAATGGCAAACTGTCGTATAACTTACGTATTCAAAAAAACGTTTAAAATATTAATGCTATTCACATTCTCTAAACGCCTAATTAACGTGGTTCTTACGTTTATCAATGACTTTCTCCAGTGTTCCTCCAAACGTTTAGTAAATAATATTATTGCACTAACGTGTGCCACACGTATCTGCAAGCCATGTAAATACCTCAATCTATAGCAGATAATGTTAACGTTTTATGAATGCGTATTCCACGCTCATAAGCGTTTTCGTTAGGGCATTTATCAGCTTTGAATCAACGCTACTAAATATCGTGTAAGTTACGTTTGGAAATAACCGTTCAGATCATTGATACTTTTTACCTTTTTCAAACGTTCAATCAGTGACAGTTACGATTATCTGCAATAACTTTATGCAGGGTTTCTTTGAAAGTTGAATAAATGTTTCCGCACTCACATGTGTGACGCACGTATTTGCAAACCACGTGAGCAACCCAAATGTAAAACCTATTGATATTAAGGTTTTATGAATGCTTATTTTACGCTTACAAACGTCTTTGTTATTTCATTAACCCATTGCGGCACCAAGGCACGAAACGTATCGGTGTGAGGTAAATGGGGGGTCCGTCAGCGTATTATTATTATAGGTGACGTTTCAGTTACGCGAATGCTAGGATATAGATAAGCATACAAAATAAATGTGGATAAAACGCTCTGTAAGTAGGTTCTAATCACGTTGATCGAAAACGTCGATTCCATACGTATATAAGTTGTTTAATAAACCGAATATAAACGTTGAATTTCTCGTTTTGAAGGCGGACATTCAGTGGTATAAATGTAATGGTCTTCGAGGTTACTAAATAAGTCTTATTTCTTTAAAGCAAAATAGTTTTTATTATTGATGAGTTGAATTGTTTTAGGTTTGAATTTTCGGAGTAGAATGTGGTTGAAAGGGATTTTGGATTTTTGAAGTGGAGGCCGAAAAGGAGGTAGGAGGTATGTAAAAAGAAGAGGGGGTGCGAATTGGAAATGAGGGGTTAGACCTTTGGAAACGGAAAGTTTGGGAGTTGAGGGTTTTCTTGGAATCGACAGCGGAAAAAGACACTCGAAGGAAGGGGGTCGTAAAACTATAGAAATGTTTATAAGAACAAAAGTGCATAGAAGAGTGGGTAGAAAAGGAAACAGTTTATGAGGGTCAGAGGATTAGGATTTCATTACGGAGGAACTTATTTTAGAAATATACAAAATAATATAAAATCTATAATGTGTATATAAAGGAGTAGGTACATTACATAAATGAGAATGTATAGGTGTGCACGGAGCGAATAGCAAACGATCTATTAGCATCCGCTACACATTTCGCGTGTGATGCTTGCGCGACTGGCGAAGCTTGCTATACGACGTATAGTATCCGCTGCTATACGAGGCACACAAGGCCTGCTCACTATATTAGACCGCGTTACACAAAGTAAACTTTTTGAGAAGAAAAATTTGCATGAGAACTAATAATATACTATATATTGTAGACATGACGATACCGCTCGGTAATATCGAATGCAATTACAGTTCCTAATACTATAACTGTGGATTATGAAATGTCACATTTTAACTAGTAATATAAGCTATGGTTAGAGTTGTCAACACCATGTTACTGTTTCGTATCTGGCAACACTAGTATTTGCAATACAGTTCAATTGAAATTGCTTATATTTTTATTATACGTATAATACATGATGTTTTACCAAGTAAATAAGAAATGATATTTTTGTGAGATCTTTTTTCATGCTTATGACTCTGGCGCTCAGAGTGCGCGATATCACAAAATTATTATATCAAGTATGGGAGCCTATACCACAAATTTCTCTCCGTGTGCTATACGTTTTTCGTAATATAAAATTGACCATGCATTTGCTTAGTGTTTATGTACATTTAATAATGTAGAAGTCTTGTTTGATATCTAATTGTTTTACGTGGATGGACAAATGTCTAATATTATTAGCTAAATTAGGTGTACAAGATACCCTCATATTATTATTATTTATCAAATGTACTACACATTATTTGTTTTGATCGGAAATCTTGTTACCGCAAGCGAAATCTTTCACGGCCTATAATCGTTGTTTCGATGATCACATAAATCGATTTGTGTCATTGAATAAATTACTTTTTCGGCGTATTTCGTGCTTCGTATGCCCCTCTCATGATCATCAATCTTTTGTCCGTAATGTTTTTATCTTGAAAGAAAACTGGGTTGGCTCTCGCGACTGGAACACTCCGTCTATTTAGTTTTACATATAAGCTACGGTGAAAACGATGCACATTCATTTTGGATCGAAATATTGATGATAAAATAATTTTTGTGAACCCTCAACAAAAACATCGGCTTTTGTATTATACCATCGATTGTTATATGCCTATATCATAGTATTTGCGATGGCTTGTTTCTCAATTTTGTCGAGAAAGGCGAACGATTCAATATTGCTCTTTCATTGATCGGCCTTCGTCAAGTTCCAGTCTTGATACGCGATTCTTCCGGGTTCTCGCGGAAGTTACACAGAAAATTAATCGATCGTCCTTGAATGTTGAGAAAGGCTATGGGAAGCAGAAACGGAGCTATGTAAGGCTGCGTGGGCGTGTGAATCGTGTTCTCCTGTTCGGATTTAATGATCATCAATATGTATACGTATTTATATTCCTGAGAATTAAATATGGTCTATTCCTTGATTTTGTTCATCTTCTCTCGCAGCATAGTATTTGCAATGAATAGATGCTTTCGACATTGTACATAAAGTGAAGATCCACTATTTTGATTCTTGCAAGAAGTTTCATTGGCTTTTTCCTTCCAAGTGATGAGTTTGAACTCAGCTATAATAATTCAGTCTTTGGCAGACTTGTCGTCACATAATCCTTCTGTATAATTCATAGATGCATTTTACTTTCTCTACAAGGCTAGGCATAAAGAATTTTCGGGTCCTGCAGATATAAGATTGTTTATTTGATTTGTGTAAGATAATAATTGGATCAATTGTATGGACTACGCTAGGTGACCACTTTTTGACCTAAAATTCTTATTTTTTGGTTTAACTCCAAAATAGTATAGTGTATACAAAATACTTGAGTACGCCTTTCAAACTTTTGAAGGTCACGCAATAATTTCTGAAATAACGAGCTTCCAAATAAATTTCTTCAATCATGACTCTCGTCATCTATATTGGTTCATCGCCGGATAAGAATAGTGATTTGGCCCACTCAACCTTTCGGGCTGATTATGGTTTTATCATATTGGTACAGTAAAAAAAAAGTGCTCGACACGAATTTTGTCCCACTCGCCCCCTTCTGCTGGCCTTACCAACCCCAGAAAACCCAGTTCTTCGGCTTTATTTCTTAACTTATCGCCAAGTCAACGAATCCTTATGAAACAAATACAGTGTATAGAGGAAATGGAGTTCTTTCAACTAAATTATTTTCCGATTTTTTTTCATCCCCCCGCCCTTTTAAAAAATTCCTAAATTGTTTAGACATTTTTTTCTCGACAACTAAGGTAGACGCGGATGTAAAATTTCTGCTCTAAGTGTATTTTGACTCTGAAAACACGCTCTATTTTTTTCAATTTTTACGAAGTAGTGGAACACACCGAAAATCACGAAAAACCTTTATTTTCGTAATGTTCGGCTGTCATGTATTACAAAATAAACATATGTGTACGATTCATCGGGTGAGTATTAAATTAGGTGGAATAGTATATTGTGCAACTAGGTCGATCGGATTGGCAATGGCGCTGGGGCGAGAGGGAATGTATATTCCCTCCCGCTTGGTACTCACGTTCGAAACACGTGATTTCCCCCACGCCCGACAATCATGAAAGAAGGCTCATATCATGCACGTATTATCAAAAATATTTGGTTCAGTGTTTTTTCAGTTGGAAAAATCGTGTTTTATCAGTCAAAGTAAAACGAAGTGTAGAAACAGCCGAACTTATCCCATCTTACCTTTTCCTCTCATCTCACAATTACCGTACCCTGAGTCTTCTGTCGCTCTTAGCCAGATTTCTTTCTGTTCACTCTTTACACCTGTATTTTCAATTCCTCCCCGTTCTTTTATCAGATGCCACACTCGTAAGCGACACTGTTTCTCCCTCGTGCTCGCGGCTCGACGACCCATCCTCCGACAGAACTGTTTCGACCCGCAAAACCTGTTTTGCGTGAACTTCCTTACTTCTATTCTTTTAGTATATCGATCCTTCACGCTTCTTTGTTCCTCACATCGCCTTTCTCTCTTCGCATTACTTTCTCTTCCCCAACATTTTTTCACCTTTCTTTCTCAGTCACCCTTTACCCCTTGCACGTACTTCTCCATAACGGGATATGATTACTCTATATCCGCAAGAAATTATGCTTGAATTTTTCGGTAAACAATTGCATATACTTAAAAGAGCGGGTTTGGAATCCATATGGGACACTGCACCTCAACTCAACATGCATCTAATTTTTTTGTACACGTATCAAAAAATGCAGCCATTCATACCATTCCATTCGGCGATTAGTCTCATCATTTAGACGGGCTAAATATTGAAATTTCGCAGATTACGTCGAGAAGAAGTTTTCAAATGCATATAGTTTGAAATCTGACAGTCCTATGAAGGTAAATCATTACGTCGAAATTTCCTTTTTCCATCTTTGAATGCACTGATTAAAAATATTTTTTGTTTTATTCTTCAACTCCAATATCATGTGGTATTCACCAATAGAAATGAGAAAGCTATTCTTCGAACCATAGGGTATTTTCGATATCATTTAAAATCTTATACGATATGCTACGTAGAGTCACGTGAATTTCAAGACCTTGTGTGACAAAACTCTTGGTTCGGAAGTTACGCAGCAGACGACCTGGACACCGAAAGCTACGAAGCGGAGTATACGTACGTGGTGCATGACTTATACGGCATCAAGAATCGCAATCGAAGGACCTAGATATCGAGAACTACGAACTAGAAGACCTGAACACCTACAACCACTGAGCGGAGGACCTGGACACCGTCAAATTTGAACCAGAGTGCCTGGCCATCAGACATACCGAGAATTTTCTGTAACACCGGACACCCCTTTCCTACGGCCAAACCAACACAGGCCGCGTCTGTGAGGCTTGGTCGGGACGGGATAGGTAATGCCACTTATAGTTTATCCTTTCCTGCCCAAGCCTCATGCACGCAGCATGTACCTGTGTTCTTTTGGCCGTAGGAAAGGGGTGTACGGTGTTATAGAAAATTCTCAGTATAAATATAATTAAATACTATTGTTATTATAATCTACCTAACTTTGAGCAAGAATATAATTTCATCTAATAACTGCTAATCGGCACTGTTGTTTGTAATTGAATTTTTGGTCATCTCTGAATTGAATACAGTAATTTAACCCATTGCGGTACCAAGATCACGAAACGTATCGGTGTGAGGTAAGTGGGGGGTCCGTCAGCGCTTAGTGCGCCATAAGAAATACACGGCAGCGCATGCACACCACTACAAACGGGCGAAGAGTGGTGTACCGTGAGGTGCCGCAATGGGTTAAATTGGCCTCGTCTGGGAATGTCTGTTATTGTCTTGTGGTCACAGTTGATAACAGAAATCCCGAATCGGGTACATACCGAGAGTTTTCGGTGAAACTGACGACCGCCTTCCTGCGGCTAAGTGCTATCCTCCTCACGGCCAAGCCTCACGCACGCGGTACGTGTCTGTGTTGGTTTCACCGCAGGGAGGAGATCAGCAGTTTCATCGAAAACTCTCGGTAGGTAATTCTTTCGAAAAATAATTCATCATCAGGCTTTATGAAAACGTGTTGTGTACTAAACGTAATGGATTCTGAGCAGAGTGTTTGACAATTCTAGAAACAGCCAATCGGCGTTCTGGATTATAAAAATGCAGAGCGCCGATTGGCTGTTTCTTCAATTGTCGAACATATCCGGCTCAGAATCTATTTCATTAAGCTTACCATGGGATATCGCTCTGAAAAATTCGATGGATTTTTTTTTGACTCATTTGGCTGGCGCAGTGAGAATTCGATTTCTCATGTCTATTGTTAGTGTGCGAAGTGCCCGATTCATGCACTCTGGCGGGCAGTGTGCGAAATGATTCATTTATTTATTTATTTATTTGGTTGCTACTTCAAACAAACCAGTATAGATATGACGTTGGTCTTCTTTTTTTTTCCTTGTCTATATTATCATGAAGGAAAAAAGAGGATAAATGAATCTGGTGCAATTTCATATCGGTCAAAATGAAAGATATTTATATTTAAATTTATTTTCGAAATCGAAATTCGCACACTGAGTTTAAAAAAATAGTATACGACACGCGTGCTCGTACGCGATCCTCGCACGAGTGTAGCTTGTCACCCGAGCGAAGCTTCGCGCACTTGTATCGTAATCTACCATTTTGATTCTAATAAGAGATAATGTTGAACTTCATACATACCGTGACAATTTGAGGATGCGGAACGCCACAGATACCAACCCAAAACTCGTAAGCAGCAGTTTAGTAACTCACTAGATGTTTCTGGTAAAATCACCAGATTTTTACTGGACATCACTAGATTTTCAGTGATCTTACTAGGAAAATCTAGTAAGTTACTAAACTGCTGCTAACGAGTTTTGGGTTGGTATCCGTGGCGTTCCGCATCCTCCAATTGTCACGGTATATTTTCACCATATAAAGCTGTAATAAAGGGCATTTTTTCGCGAGCCTCTGGTATAGGTACCAGAGTGTACCAGAATAATAGTGTGTGTCACTCAAACTATATAGGGTGAGTCGTTCCAAAGGTCTAAAATGGGTGGGACTTGCTTACGACGAAGGCACGCATTCAGCCAATTAGGTAAACAATTATCCGGTGGGAATAGGGTAGCAACGCTTAATCACGAATCACGGCATGCCTTTGCCGCAAGTAAGTCCCACCCATTCAGGACCTTTAAAGAGACTCACCCTGTATATTGGTACCCTTTGGTACCTATACCAGAGGCTCGCGAAAAAATGCCTTAAGTTAAATTTTCAACATGGTCATTATTATTTCAGATTTTTTTAGCGCTTTGATGAAAATAGCACTGATTAAGTACAAACTAGAGAAAGTATTGGGTAATATGAATCTTCCAAACAATGCATTTTTAAGCATGAGCCTGCCTTCCGATATTTTTCAAAATATTTCGAATAAAATTCTCAGAGTTGTTTTTATGTGAAAATTTATATGTTTTGTCGAGAGTGACCATCCAATTATTCAAACCGTAAATTTAATCTAATACAACCGGAAACGTTGATTAAATTTTTTTGTCCATCTTGATGCTTGGTCACGCCGAAAGCTCACAATATTAATAACATTCAAGCAATTGGCTGATGAGTATTCAGATGATAACGTCTTTTGTCTATTCGAAAGTCGAGCTAGTAGAACCATAGAAAACTCGGTGACTATGATGTCCGACCCTATGTTGATTTTCGAAAAAATTACCTATGTATCCAAGACACGAAAATACATGATGGTTCATGGAACTATGACTTGTAATTAGTTTGACAATAAATGTAGAAACTGCAAATAAGAATATAATCTCATATAATTACTGTGAAGCGGCGATTCTAATGTGTTGTTTTTATCCAATTTTTTTGCCATCTCTGAATTAAACACAGTAATTTAAATTGGCCTCGTGTACGTTACAGTCACTGGGACGTTTGAGGACAATCGACCTCATAGTTATCGTTTTGTAAAGTCTGTATGGATCAGCCTTGACAGTCGTGGGATTTATACTTCGACGAAAATTCCACTTCGGGGGACGTTCGATACGAAAATATTGGAAATACATGTTATAAATCAAATATAATTGATAATGATATAATCACTCGGATGTGCGTTTTTTGTTTTTTTGCGTGTGAACACCTTTCATATTCGTTGCCTTAGACAACTAATTGTGCACATTTAGCGGCAAGGAACTTGTATTGACTGCACATTGGGGACGTGAGAAATTAAACGAAACAATGAAACCGTTTACTGTTAATTGCAACTGACATTAATTAACTTATCCAATAATTAATATAATTTACCTGAAGGATACGTTGGTTTGGCTGATACCACAGAATAATTGACGACCAAGTTTTCAATTATTTCGGCGATTCTCTTCGGCTTAGTTAATCATAAGCTCGAGACGGTGCAATTAATCAATTGTTAAATCTTGTCATGATTCATCCCTCAGCATACCACAAACTGGTTTTGCAGTGTTATATTTATCATTGAACCCTGAAATTCAACTTTCATGTCACTCGTGTTCGTTTCTTCTTTCTTTATTGTTTACTGTTAGCTTCATCTCAAAATGAAGTCAGATCAAATAGTAACTAGCATCCAAACTAGTCTGAATGATTGTTAAGGCCCATCCCTAGTCGCCCACCTCCTTTTGATACAATGTGACACATTTCGATTATTATCCGAGCCCAGGCGTCAAAAACGCAAAAAAGGCCAACGCTCCGCGAATTGAAATTCAATGCCGAACACATACGTCCAAAAAAATGTTCGTTTCGTGCGAAAATAGAGTCTACAGATGGTTTTTACATTTTGCGTGGTGTAATGTTTTTCGTAACAATGTGAAAACCATCTCTAGTCTCTATTTTCGCATGAAACGAACATTTTTTGGACGTATGTGTTCGGCATTGAATTTGAATTCGCGCAGCGTCGGCCTTTTTTGCGTTCTTGACGCCTGGGCTCGGATAATAATCGAAATGTGTCACATTGTATCAAAAGGAGGTGGACGACTAGGGATGGGCCTTAACAATGTTTCTCTATTCCCTCACATTTTGTCACTTTTTTTACTCGCCTATTTCTGTCTTTGTTAGCAAACTGAATACACGAAAGACAATTGGGAATCGGATCATATGCATACCTAATTCAAACAGGTGTGAAGAAATGGCGTCTCATGTTCACGCAATATATTCTCCAATAAAAATTTACTTTCAGGTATACATAAAGTTGAAAGTCATTTTGATAGTTCAGCAATCACGGAATCAGGAGACGCAAGGGTGATTTATTGGAACAGTTAATCAAGTTGAGTTTTACAATAAGGTACAATTAAATTATTGAAGAGAAACTCGTGGAAATAAAAACGCGATCTTCGAACTCCTAGCAAAGGAGTCACAGTAATTCTGTGCAGAGATGACGAAGCAAGTCTTGATTATTAAAGTCAACGCTTCAGTGAATACGAACGTGGGAGTGACGGCGTATTGTAAATAGGTATTGCTCATATTAGTCCCAGTTTTGTTTGTATTCTTCTGCAGTGGCGCGAGGCTTGTATTTGACCTATTTCCTGCTCCGACCTTGAGCCTTACAATGCAAGATTGCCTAAATAGTGGGTGACTGTTATCGTTTTCAAGTGCCTAGAACAATGTCAGCAGCTATCTTAGTTGCCATTTTTCATAAGATTTACTTTCGCCCCGGAAAATACACTAGAGAAATATGCTGTGATGAGTTATAGATGTCGTGATAGATCTTCAAACAAGATTCGATTGAACACATGATTGTTTCAAACTGGAACGAAACCGGGATAATTCTGTCTTTTGTCAAGATCGGTTTTGTATTTTTTTTTCGTCAACGTTTCAGTAATGTTGATTTTGTTCGGATTGTGATGATATTTTCATCCAAATATTGATGTTTAGAAATAACTGAAAGGTACATTATCCATTGAAAATCAGATCTCCATATGCCCCATGAGTGCAATTATGCGCTTTGTCCCGAGATTTCTCGATTTATATCACTAAACTTGCAGATTTGAGTCTGATCAGTTATACAGTAATGTTCATTAATGGGTCGCGGTGGCTAACTTTTTTTTCTGACTTTTTTGTAAACGAGACTCCATTCTAGTCGTATTTCATGCGCCGATGGCCGGAATTATAATGATAATAATTATGACCCCTTATAAAAATAATATAATATCGTTCGATTGTATCCGAAAAAGTCCGAAAAAAACAGTTAGCCACCGTGAACCCATTAATGAACATTACTGTACATGTGAATTTGTATGTATTATAGCATTTTCGACTGGGCCACACCGAGCTACACTGGTGTAGTGTAGCTATCTTCATCCTCTTTCTTTTCTATGAGGAAGAGAGAGACAGACATGGCTACACTACACCAGTGTAGCTCGATGCAGCCCCAGTCGAACATGCTATTAATTGTTCATTGATGGTTTATTGAGAACTAGTGACCTATATCCTATGGCAAATTTCATTCCAGTTCTGGTTGCAACCAATTTCAGTGAGGACAATTCATTGCAAGCCTGCAGGGAGGTGGCTATGCGCACAAATACTATGTTAAAGGTATAGGAGATAGCATGTTCTTGAGGGCTCACATACCCCTGCGCGCGCTGAAAACCGAGTAAATTGGAAGATTTAATATAAAGGTTATGTGGTAAGAAAAAAAATCAAATTGTTGATTTCACATTTTTTATCAACTTTTCAACATAAGAAAAAAAAAGTAGCAATAATGTTAATATTAAAAAAAAAACTAGTATATTGTGTACCAAGGGCGTAAAGCGGACTTTTTTGAACCGAGTGTAGAGTTTGCAGTACGAGTCGGAGACGAGTACTGCAACCACACAAGGTTATAAAGGTTAGGTTATAGAATCACAAGAGTGTATAAATACGAAAAAGATTTGGGTTCAAAAACCGCATCTGCTATACGGTTTTTGGGTCCGGATCTTTTCCGCAACTATACGAGTCTATCAGTTTCTATCTGTCATTTTGTGCAGGGAGTGCTAGAGGAGCCTAACCCACATTGTCGATAAGGTCCATTTTAAATGGCTGATGCTAGTGCACTGAACCATTCATATATCTGTAGCAAACCTGTGAATTAACAGCAGTTCTGTGGTACCTTAATCATACTATCAACTGAAGAATATAAGACGAACCAGTGTAAAAAGGATATCCCATTATTCTGTGGTTGACATCACGGTTATGATATTTTAAAATGTGGATCATTCACTCACGTGAAAATCCTCCTAACTTTCAGGGTGAAACCACCAATTTTCGGGGTTGTTCCTTATTCTGGAAGTTTACCTCCGAAATTTGAGTGTAAACCTTCAAAAGTTGAGAATTTAACACAGAAAATCGAGGAATAGATTCCTGAAAGTTGGGGCTTCAGTTGAGGGTTTTTATTTATGCGGGTGAGGTTCGTAATTTGCATTTCGCGTGGTGTAAGAACAATTGACTGAGTGGCAGCCACAATTTTATGATATTTTGTAGTGTAGGAAAGGTCCATTGCTGTGGGTCACCCCGATAATGAGACATTGAGTTACCGTCAGATCTCAACATTTTGAAGTTTAGAGAATCACCTCAGACATATTTTGTTATGTAGGGAAATTATTGTGATCAACCCGATAATGAGAAGTTGAGTTTCCACCAGATCCCAACACTTTAAGGTCTAGAGAATCACCTCCGGCCGTTTTTGGATAGACGTCTATTGTGTGTGTGTGAAATAAATTCTTTTCCGACGATATCTTGAGAACTAGTAAACAGATTTTAAATCTCGATGAATTGATGAATGCAGTTCTGCGTGAAATGGATTGTATTTTCAATTCAACCGCCGCAGTAGTTTTTGAGTTACTCAAAGAACAAAGGTAAAATAGTCATTTGAATCAATGATATTTTCAGAACGGATCGACATATTTTGATAATTTCTTTTCAATCGATAGCATTTGATGCAGCTTCAATCTGATTGAATTTTGCAATTGATTACGGTTGTGCGAATAGTGTTCGAATCGAATCGAATAATTCGAGTTTTCGAATAGTTCGAATCACGAATAGTTCGAGTTTTTGAATAGTTCGAATGATTCAAATGATTCGAATTATTCGAATTATTCGAACTATTCGAAAATTGCAGAATAGAAATATTCCTATATGCATGGTGACATTTGGTATAAAGTATAGGAATGATCGTCATGTTGGCAGTATATCCAACCATTACTCTATTAGTATGAGAAAATTTACTATACACTTTTCTCAGTGTTCCAAGAAACTAGTTAATTTCTACAGCCAAATTATAGGTTATTCAAATATTCTTGTGGGACACGCACGCAATTTTCAATGCTGTATAATATTTTCGTCCTGGGAATGAAAAAAAAGAATGAAAAAATCTGACGAATCGACCGAGGAATCCGAGGCGAGAAATATACCTTGATTTTTATCACAATTTATTTATGTCTTCGATGCAGCCGTAATTGATACCAGACGTGATCTATTGCACACGTGCTTGACAGCACGAGTAAAGACTTTAGATTTTTCCAATTAAAAGTCAGGATCTAATTGCTTAGGATTTCTATATCCAAATGAATTATGTATCTATGATTATTGGTAATTTGCTACAATTATTGCCTGATCATTAATGGGGCGCAAAAATGATTATGACTGTTTTCGTCTCACCTTCAGGAACATATTTTTCGCACCAGTTTTGCGAGATAATGATCTAAGCAAATCTACTGCTAATAGGGTTAAAAAAATTTATGCGATTGGAAGGTTACAACCTTGCTTGACGTATCTGGTTTCGTATTCCCTAGATTCCGATCCCCTGCCGGAAGCTATATTTGTACACGTTCTTAATTAACCTGCATTGATGTGTACCGCTTTCATTATTAGTTATGATATACGGGGATCAATTCTCGGGGTTGACAGTTCCTCGACAATAAACAATCGTTACTGATTAATCCAGGAACTTGCTGCCTTTCCATACCCACACTTATGTTTTCATACATAGAAGAAAAATGAGATTAAATGTATTCGTACATACATCTACTTAATGTATGTCGCTCTATACGAGCCTCAAGGCAGAGAGAAAAAAAAAAAAATGAGGTGACCGAGAGGAGAGTCGAAGATTGAGAGGGAAAAAGAAGGACGTGAAACTTATTTGCGAAATTAACAAGATTTTTAATAGATCACCGGTTTGTGTTCATGTCGAAGTATCTGCAATACACATATATATTTATGTATATGGGTATAGGTAATCGAAAGTTGTTGAACTTGGATGAAGTTATCTCTCAATCTTTTACCTGTATCAATAAATTAATATATACTTGAGCACCCTGCCAATTAATGAATGTGAATTTCAAGGTTGGAAGTATGGGTACAGTACAGGGTCGATCATCCGAACTAATTGGAACCAGGTAACGTTTGGATGACCGAACGGCAATATCTTAGAGAAGACAAATGTAATGTATGAGAAAACAATAAACATCAATATCTTATCAATGGGAGGTTTTTTCTATTTCTTTGGAAACAATCAACGATTTTCTTCTGTTTTTCAAATGAACTAGCTCATTGTTTCGCCACCAAATCTTCCAATCTCTTCAAAGTCTATCAGTTTGCTACGTCGCGGTCGTGCACCAACAATGTAACGACATAATCGTTTGAATGAGTGAACATTCGGATAAACCAAATCATCGTTCCGATAATTGACGATTCCGATAATCGACGTCCTACCGTGTTATTTTCTTATTTCATTTTTGATTCGGTTTTTTGGGTAGATGTACATTCGGAAGTGAAAAAAAACTGCTATGGTCTAGGCAATCGTTAAAATTATTTAATAACAAAAAGTAGCCTTCTAGTAGAATGCTTAAATTTTTGTTAAAATTGTCAAAATTATTTGCAGACTGCTGTTTCCGTTTTTTTTTTGCTCAGTTCAATGGATGACACTGAGCTCATGTCCTTTGTCCTGAGTTTTCGAAATACGTCAAAAAAAAACTTGATCAGAGCTTGTACTTAACTGAACCAAACTAATATATTCTTGATTCTGAAGTCTTTGTTCATATTTTTTTTCTCGTTTTCTTTTATATCGAAACTAATAAAATGAATAATCTCGACGAGGGCTCTTCGTAGTGGGTTCTAAAAATAGAGTTTTTTTTTCTCCTGGATTTACCTATTCGCCAAGAATTCCATTTAGATTGCTACGAAGTCCAACAACATGCAACACATTAGTAATTAGCGATTACTTTCATTGCTTCTTGCTATAGACATTCGACCTTGTAGTCAACTGTTCTCAAAGGAATTACTAGCTCTAGGTGATAGCTAAATAACTCCTTAGGCTTAATCTTAGCTCGTACCCATAATACATACGTTAGTATAAGATTCCATCAACCTATTGGTATTATATTCCGTGCAAAATCAGCCACCCTAATTTTTCGCCCTCAGGCTTGTGTATTACAAAAGTACAATACTCTTGTTAAGGTGCTTCCCTACCCAGTTCCACCAGACCTCAAAATTTGGGAAAAAAGGTGTTATTAAACGGAATATCTCTGCCTGGGCACCGGAATAAAAAAAACAAAATCCGTCGTGCAATTCTATGTGCGATTCCGAACACGTACGGCCCAAAAACATGTTCGTTTCACGCTCAAATAGAGACGAAATCCACGTAAAACGCGTTTAGTCACATGGCTACGCTAAGCAAAAGGCAGTTTCTATATTTAGCATGGTCCTGTCATACTAGAGCACGTATATATAGAGACTTTTTGCTTCTTTAACCATCACTTCCTTCACTTGCTTCCGACCATCTTTGAACTTATCACGTAATGAGCAATGCCTGCAGTCCAGTATAATGCATATGTGCGCAATTTTTCGTGTATTTATTCAATTGATTCGAAGGAATATTACTGAATTGAGGATATTATTAGAACAATCCTTTTACCTGTAAAGAAATACCAACGGAATAAACAGATCCACCCGTGCTGATGAAAAACTGATATAAAAATTATAATTTTTCCGTTTCGTCGATAACAGTGTAACCGCAACGATGTAACTCATTATCAGTCAAAATCAGTGTAGGAAATTGATTATCAATAAAGCTTCAAAAGCGCTCGAATGAATAGAAGGAAAATCAGTTCCAATTCCGTATTTAGCTGAAAATGATCGTCGTGTACACAGAATTTTCGAGATTTTGATTGTTGAAACAAAAAAATAAAATGCTTGTTTTTGTTATGGTCTAAAAAATTCAGAAATAAATAACTGTTTGTGTGACAAACCGGAGAAAATGTAAGTGTCTCTTTGAGTTGGAACACCGATATGAAAAAAAAAAACATGGATCAAATCTGAAATAGTCAGACGTTAACCGATTCGGCGTGGAATACCTCATATGTGCTGTAACATTGCATGTTACGACAGGCTCTTTACACCCAGAGAAAATATTTATTCAAATAAAATAAATTACCATATTTGTATTGTGTTTATTTGCGTCAAAGAAATATTTACTTGAATCAAAAAAGTATTCATTTGCATCAAATAGGATGACTTATTTCTCTCTGAAAAATTAACATATTTACAATTTATTTATTTGAAATTCCAGGAAGAAAGATACAGTTTATTTCCCGCAAATGAACTTTTAATCATTCTAAATGAATTTTAATTTGAACAAGGATTCAAACAAACAATATATTAGATATCGAATAAGCTTTTCATTTCATGAAATTTGGTCGAATATAATCTTATTTGAACCAAAAAATAAGCATATCCGTTTCTAATCAGAAATCAAATTGGATTCGTTGACGCATATGCGCCATCTCGCTGCTGCTGCAACCACGTGTTGTAACTTGCATCAGTTGCATGCAGCAGCTTGTTGATCGGAAGTGTTCAGTGTTGTTGCAAATATCTGTGTCGAGCTGAATTAAATAAACCGGGACAAAGTTTTCTGCGTCCGATGGTTATTCACAAATTTCTGTGTCAAAATCGTGGAAACCGTTATAATCTCCGAAAAGTTAAAAAACGTCGTTTTTCGGAGTCCATCGCCATACGTCAACTTAAACTCGTCACCGTTTGTCTGAACTAAGTTTCAAAAATCTGTAAAAATTCAGAAATATTCCCTAAACATTGACGGGCATGATAGCGTTTGGTAATTTCAAAAATATTCAAAAACCTTGACGCCAGGTGCAAAAAGGTCCAAT
This sequence comes from Tenthredo notha, assembly GCA_914767705.2. NCBI lineage: Eukaryota > Metazoa > Arthropoda > Insecta > Hymenoptera > Tenthredinidae > Tenthredo > Tenthredo notha. Next base: position 8,817,008 of record OU611915.1, on the reverse strand, counting down.
GGCGCGATTTGCGGAACGGATTGGACCGGCGAACCTGAGCTAGCTCAAAATTTTCGCCAAGATATACACTTTTTGATTCCGTAATCAGTTTTTGGTTTGCGAGAGTCAACTTCCAGTAATCGACGTCAACAGTTTTCCAAATTCGCACGGGGCCACGTGTGTCCAAGCTGCGATATTCGTCGCTGCATTTACATTGTTGGTTGCATTAACAATTGAGTCTGCGACGGGCGCGGCAGGAGGGAAATCCAGCAAGGAATATCGGGGCTGGGACACGCGCGGCCCCGCGCAGATTTTAAAAATTGTTGAAGTCGATTACTGAAAGATGACTTATGCGAACTGAAAACTGATTACGGAATCAAAAGGTGTGACCTTGCCGAAAATTTTGAGCTAGCTCAAGTTCGCCGGTACCAATCCGTTCCGCAAATCGCACCATTGGACCTTTTTGCACCTGGCGTCCACGTTTTTGAATATTTTTGAAATTACCAAAGGCTATCATGTTTGTTAATGTTCAGGGAATATTTACGAATTTTTACAGATTTTTGAAACTTAGTTCAGACAAACGGTGACGAGTTTAAGTTGACGTACGGCGATGGACTCCGAAAAACGACGTTTTTTAACTATTCAGAGATTATAACGGTTTCCACGATTTTGACACAGAAATTTATGAATAGCCATCAGACGCAGAAAACTTGGCGCTTTACAATTTTTTCAGACTCGATCCTCTATATCAATTTTTCTGTAGAAGTTATGATCACTCAAACAGAGGGGCCAGACCTTTTTGCGCCGACAGTAGACTGTCGGAATCCTTTTCGATGAGCGCCACCGAAAGCTCTGGAGGATAGTACTGTCCAGGCTACCTCCAAGTATCGAATGAGAGGACACGGGGAAGTGCCGAGGGCATTCTACAACGTGGGATATCGGTGGTGGAAGAGATTCCCGTCATCCAGGAGAGCCTGCAACCCGTGATCCTCCGATTTAACGAGCTAAAACCACCGTGGTGGACTTCGAATTACGCGCGTAGCGACAACAGGTCGCCACATTTAGGGATCCTTAGGTCGATGCGAAAATCAAGACTTGGCCGATAATGAGGGCGCTGAGCACCGGCGCCATGCGGTCTAATCACTCTGCGTTAGGCTAGCGTTACGAACACACGAGAATATTATTTAATTCACTCAGTGTGATTTTGGACATTTTCACACCTCCTAAAGTAAAATTTTGTACACTACTCGACGGAAAAACTTCTTCTGATCTCGTGTGATTGCAAAACTAACCTTCGGCTCGTGCTGCAACCCCACACTCGTCAGAAAAAGTTTTACCGGACTCGTACTGTAATGTACTATTCTGCGTTTCTATTCTAATTTTTTTGTTGCTGATTTGTTGCATTTGAGCCCCGTGGGTATTTGGTTTAGTTGTGCGATTTTTGAGAGTGAGTGTTTTCCCCGAGGAATGGCTGACTTTGCGTAGCAGCGATACGATGGATTTTGGCCAGGAGAAGATACTTCTCCTCCGGTGGGTGGAAGACGGTAAGCGTTAGTCATTCTTACTCACGCTAATTTGAATTCGGCAACGGCCGTCTGCCATATTGCCATTGTGCAGCCACGAGGCTATTCAGTATCTTTGGAATCGAATCAAGCCGATCTCAGAAGGGTAGGCCGTCACCAGTGTCCCGGTGTATTAGAGTTTTGAGTTCGAGTCTATAATTTATAGAGATTTATCGCGTATTTTGTAATATTATTGAGTCGGTACTTGTCGTACACGGGTGGCAACAGAGATAGATAGTCGGTCACTGTCGATCTCTCTTTCCCCTGCGGGGAGAGACGTAGTTCGAAGCTTAGCCGAGCCTCTGTTGTATTTAGATTTTTGTAATTCGATTTTATTAATCTCAAATATTTATCACGCTAGGCGCAGAGTCAGGTTAATATTAGAGAATTTTGTAAATAATAGCTCTTTTGAGTGGACTTTTAACCGGAGGCTTAGCCTCGCAGAGGCGAGCCAGTGGTCGAAAAACGTCTGGTGATGTCACGTGATAATTTTGATTATTATATTTTGTTGTAGGCCGTTGGCCTGCCTATTTTGTTATTTTATTTTGTTATTTAGAGCCGCAGGCTAATTTATTTGTTACTTGTACGATTGTTAATTATAATATAGCGGCCAGGTCGCCTTCTACACGACCTGCAGCCGTTTTATACCCGCGGGGAAGTACCCTCGGGTACAGGATTTGTTGATTTTATTCATCATTGAATTTTATACTCGAGTCGTTACTTAACGCCCAGCTAATCCTTCATTTAATCTTGACCTCTCTCCGTGGTACTGTTGCTAGCCGACGCTTCAGTACTTATAGTTGTTATTCTGTTCAAATTTTGAAAGTGGCGGTTATCCGCCAGGCGCCCAACTTTTGTTAAAATCTCAGTTTTTGGCCAATTGTCGAGTGGATGGTTCTCGGAGGCTAGTAAGCCGCGGTCTAGTTCCGAGGGCTAATAAAAATTCACGTCACAGCATGCATTAGAAAAAAGTGTTGATATTCTGCCATGAAAGAGCATGCACAAGGAACTTTTTGTGAAATATTTCCTGCGTATCGCTGTCGAAATTGTTTTGCGCCTACACTTTCATCGCAGAAGATTAACATTTTTGTCAATACATATATCATGATGTGAATCTTCGGATTTTGGAAGGAATTTTCGAATAGATTTTTTTTTTGTAATGTGACGTTTAGAGCTGCGCACGAGATCGAGACTGTTCTCGGTATCGTCTCGTCTCGTCTCAGTTTTTCGAGACGATACCGAGACGATATCATTCAAGAATTATCGAGACGATGCCAAGACGATACCAGCTCTGAAGCGAGAGTCTCGGCGGGTTTTTTTTTTTCATTGAAAGAAGTGAATTTGAGACGTAAACTCTTGATGGATGACATCGAGTCAATAAGGTGCTTGATGAGAAAAATGAAAATTTATAATTCAAAATATCGTGAAACATTTTGTTTTCCTTCTTTTTATTTTAAACATCGACGAGACCAAGACCGAGCTGAGATCGAGACGATACTAAAAATTCAGCTGTTTCACGAGACCGAGACGATACCCTTCAAAATCTCGTCTCGTCTCGTCTCGTGCGCAGCCCTAGACTAACGTCCGAGATGTGCAATTATGAGTTCAACCCTGTTTTACACTTGAAAGCAACTGGAGAGGTAAGTGAAAAGGCTTAATGATTGCTTAGAATAAATTTGACTTATGATGATCTTTTATTGATTAAAAGTCTGAGTGTGTGGTAGAACAAGTTTTGAGGAAGGTGAGTGAATGAAAGATGATGTAGTGGGTTGAGGGAATAAGGATGGACTAGTCATGAAAGTAGAAGACTCTCTCCGGGGTACTGTGCAATACTACATATAAAGTACAGAGGAGTTATCAAAGGTTGGGATAACGCTTAACTGACTCCTTCATTCGGCAGTGCCGAGCGCACAAAGCAAAAATGTGTTAGCGAAGAAATAGGAGGATAGGATGTGTATGATTAAATTATCGGTAATATGAGCGGAAAACGTTTGGAGCGAAGCTCTAGACGTAACAGTGATTTAAAAACTGTCTCTCTCTCTCTTTTCCTTTAAGGTGCTTCCCTACCTAATTCCACCGGAACTGAAAACATTGGGATAAACGCGTGCAGAAGGTGCTATTAAACGGAATATCTCTGCCTGGGCACCGAAATCAATGAAACAAAATACGTCGCGCAATTCTATGTGCGGCTCCGAACACGTACGGCCCAAAACATGTTTTTTTACGCGAAAATAGAGAAGATATTCATGTAAAACGGTTTTGAAAACGACTACGGCCCACATAGCAGTGACACTCAACATTGGTTAGGTAGGCTGGCCGCATAGCGGCCGTATGGCTGCCACTTCAAATTGTTACCTGGGTAGTGCTTGTACGACGGTCATGTCAGACTGATTGCCTGACCAGAACTTGTCGGAGTGCCTGATGGTAAGACATCCTGTTTTTGTAAAATTTTTGTACCCAATACGATCCATTTTTTCTTAAAAATCCAGCATATCCTGCAAATACAGGTAGCAAGATTTTGCATAGAAGATATGACCACTTGCATGGAAATGAGGAAGCATATTTTGTATCGTATATCACTGACACTTTAAATTTTACAAATTAATGATTCCTAATAAATGACCCTGCATACATTAAATAATTTCAACTGTTATTCTTGGGTGATGTTTTTTTATTTTTTTTAACTCTACATCTTTTTTCTTCAATACGTAATTATTATATTTTGATTTAATTTTTGTTTTCATGAAAAAATTTCAGTTTCATTCAATGAAATGAAGAAAATATTGTTATAATTATAAATTAATATAACTATAGCTGAAGCTGAAATCAAGAAACAAAAGTGATTCAATTCTACGGAAAGCTTAAAGTTAAAATTAAAAAATTATTTTCCGAAGGGAAACCGCAGGAAATCAACGATTTAATCAATGTACGGACGATGATGTGAATTACCTTTTCACTGGCACAAGAGGGTCATCATCAAGTAATTGGGATGTGGTAGCCACGAATATCCGATGTCGTGCCAGTAGATACCAATGTGAGAAGAAGTGGGAGAACCTTATGACCAAGTACAAAAAAAATCATGGTACCCCCGACGGGTGAAGGACTAGAGGGCAAAAATCATAAGTCAAAAACTTGGCCGTTTTTTGACGTGATGAGGAACTTCATGTCAACTCGTTATGTGATGAATCCCATACTTTTAATTGAGTCATCTTCTACTGAAATCCCTGCACCATCAACATCTCCTATTGATAAAGATGCACCATCGGCATCTTCAACTGCAACCACTACAACATCGTCATCTTCTATTGGTGATCCTGCATCATCGACATTTTCAACATATCAAATGCTTGCAATAATGCACAACCATCGACTTCAAAAATCTCAATTATCACCCATCTTCTTCCACTTTGAATGACTCATTAGATTCGAGCCCATTGGAAAGTAGCCTACCATCACCGAGGAACAATGTGAATAATCAATAGGAAAAAAAAAGCTGATTATTTGGAACATCCAAGAAAAAAACAAAAAACACGAACAACAGGTTTTTTTTTATAGCCTAAGGCTTGTCTCCTGGACTGTAGCCTACGAACAACAGGTGACTAGATCTCAGAGCTATTAAGCGTAATGAAAGACGACATGAAGAAACAGGAGCAGCAGCAACAGCAGGCAAGAAGGATTGAGGGAGGTTTTTTTGAAGTTTTTAGAGAATTTTTGTCCAAAAAGTAAAAGATTAAAAAAAGTTAATAAACTGAAAAACATACCGCGAGGACCAGGTGAAAGAGAATGGTCCGTCCGCCCAGACACCTAATATTTCGTATTTTCATGGGGATTGCCACTCGTTCCTGCCTGATGATATGTAACCGAGGATACATCTTCTTTCGAGTTGGCAAGACCCTATAGGCAATAGTAGGTTTCTATTTTATGGCCAATAGCTGGCTCGAAAGCCGCCACGACGAATCGAAAATTCAATCTGTCAAAACGTCAAAACGTCAACCTACACAACCATCCAACGCATAAATCATTTCTCTCAAAACTCCATAACCTCAGGAGGCGAGAATGACTGTGAAAATTTGCTTCCACCGAAAACGACGTAATTTTCGAAAAATGTTATAAGGGTTGAAAAGGTGATGAGGGTATATCTTAGAATTTGCCATAGCGTTTGAATTTTTTAATAAAGATAACAATGTAGTTATTTATTTAACAATTCTAATTTTTAGATATGCCATATTAGCATAAGACTCTTAAAAATTTTGAATGAGCATGAAACATGCATTAATTAACAATATCTTTGGGAGGAGCTGTTAAATAAAACATGCTACAATTTAATGTAGTCGTATAACAAATTACCTACACAATTGCAAACTATATCGCGAGACTAATGCCATAAAGTCGTAAGCGCCAAAGAAATTTTTTTTTCACGATATGTCCGAAAGATGCTATCTTGCATGAAAAAGATTTTGCCACCAAAAAACCGAATTTTATTTGTTTGGCGCTTACGACCTTATGGCATTAGACACGCGATATGTGAAAGTAATTTTGAACCTATTTATAAGAATGCAATGTATTCGGGTCTTGATCGCAGCTCTTCCCATGCTGCGTGGGCTTGTTGGCACAAACCCTGGTGCTTCTCACGCTGGACCGGTATCCATTCCCGTTCCATTTTCGACCAAAACTTTACAATCGGATTGAGATCCGGGGATTTCGCCGGCCGGTCAAATCATTGCACTTCTGGATGCTGGGCATACCAGTCGCGCACGATTCTCAACCTGTGGACTGCGCTGTTGTCTTCAACAACGCGAATAATAGACATTTCATCTGTCTGTTGATGAGGCGAACAATGTGAACTTTTCAAAGACGATTTTTGCCCTTACGCATTTGCGACTTACCCTTAACCCTTTCGATTATTGTGTAAAGGTCAATACGCACTGTGCACACTCTAAATCCGATTCCGTCAAAAGTCACTAATAGCAGTTATAAGTATACCAAACCACTGAAAATTACTAACATATTCACTGATTTTCAGTGATTCTGGTATAATTGCCAAAATAACTGCCTTCAGTGACTTTTCACTGATTCGGATTTATAGAGCAGAAGCGAATGGAAGCAAGGCGAAGGTATCAGAAGCGGTCGAAAACGGATCGAAATATTTTATTTGCTATCGTTTTGAATATTCCAATCAACCGGTCCTACTGTATTGGGTACCTATGACAAATTTGATGTATTTTTTTCTGAATTCTATTGATTTTTCACTTTTTATGATGTGAAACCTACTCCAGATAAAATATTTTGATCCGCTTCCAACCACTTCTGATACTTTCGTTTTGCTTCCGTTTGCTTTGGTTCGGTTCGGTTCACTTCTGTACAGTGCGCGTTGACCTCTAATCGGTTTTCGAATTTCTTGGAATGAGATGAACCATCAGTTTTCTTTTAGATTCTCATCTGATTTATTCTCCGCGATATGGCTTTTCCAATAATGAAGATTTTAACTGTTAAACCTTTTTTCAATCAGCCATAACTTCCTGTGGTTTGTTTTTCCCTGCCTGCATCAACTGTTCATGTTGGTTTTATAGTTCAAAAATTCTTAAAAAATTCTCAACATTTTTAATTGAAGGCAATTGACTGTATTTCAATGCTTGCTATAAAATCTTCAAAATTGACGGAGTTAACGATTGCAGTTTCTAAACCGGAAGTGGGATCGCGTCGTCATGGTCACTTGTACATCTTCGGGGCGGAAACAGTATTGTGTGTAAATTTCATTAGAATCGATTCGGCGGATTGACTGTAATCTTATTTATAAGGAATGGGGATCCACATTCATCCACTATTGAAAATGCTCGAAAACGACCTCTCGGGTGCCGAAACGTAATCCCTATATTGTTTGGGAATTCTTTTTGGATCAGACGTCTTCTGCGATAGCGAATGATGAGGCACTCCGACTTTGAGCGCTCGTGCCCGAAAACTGAGTTCGCACAAAAAGTAATTTTTTGATCATGCAAGATTTCTTGAAATTTTCAGTTCAAAAACACATTTGACAAGCCCATGAGCGAAGTGGCTCAAATTTCGATTTTTTTTTTTTGTAATGAACCCTTTACCGATGTTTTATTCATGTATTTATCAATATAATTTTTTTAACTGTCGAAACTGTGGAACACATATTGGCTAAACTTTAGATACACATTTCGTGTGCAAATTAATTACGAATAGTGAACAAAAGTGCAAACAAATATATGAGTTTGTCGATAATACGGTGCGCGTACTGCGGCTTGCGTCTCGCGGAGAAGGCCGAAACCGCTCAAGACTAGTTCCTCCTCAGTTCCTGCGCCCGAAGCAGTAGCCAACCTCTCATATACATAATCCAATTAGCAAAATCTTGAAATGGCTACGCGCGATTCTCCCGCTCGTTTTATAAACCTTGACATTTGTCTTTGTTTAAAGTACCATACAACAATATTATACCGTGATGGTATTGTTGAAAGTAACGCGCAAGCTGAATAATATACGTGATTATTTCATACGGAAATGACGTTCCGCTACAGGATGATTTAGAATTCGTGATGAATCTCTCGAGGGGTTAATCCTCTTCGAAATTGGAATCGAAAGTTCCTCAGCCATTTTTCCAAAACATGATTTTTTTTCTTGGAAATTTTTTTTTTCCGAAAAACGATTTTTTTTCAACAATTTTATTTTTTTTGGTTTTCATATCATTTGTCAATTTTAAAGAATCTCAAATGATGCCAATGAGTTTTTTTTTTTTTTTTTCAATATTAGAGAGATGCCTCGGTGAAAGTTTCTTATTTGGTGGAAGATGTTGGAAAAATGAGTTATGTTCCGAAAGAAAAAAATCGTTTTTCGCAAAAATAGCAGAGGTACTTTCGATCCCAATTTCGACAAGGGTTAACCCCTCAGGAGATTCGTCATGAATTCGGAATCACCCGGTATATTTCATTAACTGAAAACTATAATTTTCGACTCAGGCTCCTTTTCCACCTGTAGTAATATCGTGTGCGCATTCCGCGTTCCTCTGATGTACTCGTAGGCGGACTCGGCTTCTCAACGTTCAATGCCAATTCATAAGCATTGAATATTCTTCTGGACACAGGTAGTCGAACGGCCGCGTAGAGGGGCGCGATAGAGTGGCAACAGCCTATATATTCGGACGCGCGTCTATCTTATACTGCAGTGCTGCTCCCTTTAGCTTGGATTTGCCCAGACGGGGTTAGTCTAGCTTCTCTGTAGCTAAATTAACAAAATTTCAACGAAAAAATTCATAATTGATAATAATAAGAATTTTGAAACAGAGAAAAAAAAACAAAAACACAAGTAAAAATTGGTGACATTTTCAATAATGTTTTCAATGTATTCGTAACTATTTGTGAAAGTATTAATATTCATTTTATAAAGGGTGCTGCAGCCAGTTTCATTATCTAAGTAATATAAAAATGAATCAATGAATTAATCTGTAAACTAATCTATAAACTAATTTTTTTGCCATTTGAAAGTGTCAGTGAAAATAATTGCCGAAGAAATCTACTCTGTATTTATGTTATTCAGAAACCTCAGATTCAGTTGGACTGTAAATTTTTATTCATTCCTCATTTCCATATAATCGATAAAATAGCTTGAAACTCAACTATACTCAGTCTACATTACATCAAAAGTTGACTATACCACTCAAACCTAACTGTACGTAATGAAGAATGCTGACAAGTTCACGAAAATTCGGATATAAACGAGAATAAAGAAGATAATAAACATAAAAGTTGACCTTTTTGAGCATCAAACAATCGCCATGCCTCCACAGGAGAAATTTGAAGACAATGTGCCAGAATGTGTTGCCGAGGACAAAGAAACTTGCCCAAATCTTGTTGAAAATGCTTGTTCGACCTCTCAAGAAACGATACGCCAACCTAACGAACCGACAGAATCGGCAGTATCAATCAGTGCTAATAAGGATGATAGGGTTAACAGGGATGTGGACTTTGACGACTTACTCCCACACGTTGGAGAGTTTGGGCTTTATCAGAAGATACTTTTCATCCTTATGATCCCTTTTGCCTTCTTTGTCGCTTGGGTATATTTCGCACAAATTTTCATCACTTTAATACCCGAAGAACATTGGTGCAAAGTTCCAGAGTTAATGAACGTGACGGTTGAGCAAAGGTATGCAAAATTATCTGATCGCTATACCGAGAATCTTAAGTTTCTGATCGAATAACGCTTTGCTCATTATTTATACCAATATCAATTGAAATAGGTAAAATATATTACAATACGTGTTAGGTTTTTCAGTAATTTTATTGAATATTTTTATACTGCGGATACGATTGTTCTTATTTTGCTACTCTATACTCACATAAAGGGCTCATTTCACAGGACAGATACCTTTATTGATGAAAATTGGGACAGTTGATTGCGAAAAACGGAATATTTTCTAGACGAGCTGTAGAACGCTTTAATAAACATGATTGAGGTCTTGCGATGTGTTGAGTACTATAAAAATGGGCGAACCGAATGTTTCTAAATTGAATCGCCTACGTTTATGAAAAGTATGGAAAATATCCGTAAACAATTGAAATAAATGAAATTTACGTTGCATTTTCACACGGGATTGCACGGACTTTTTATCACCGGTCAGCTCTATTTGTGTAAACGTAGCATATCTTCGGATGAACCAACGATTGTATTGATGAGAGACGGTGCAAATATTTACATTCATACGACTGGGTATTATGTGTTAACAATACTGCAAACTAGAAACGAGAGAACAATTTAAACTTCTCGGTTGGACACGAGTTTACTGATCCGTAAAGTACTTTTAAATGCAATTATCTGAATAGATGTTTTAAAAACATGAAAGTGTTACAAAATAATGATATAAAAAGTGAAAGAAAATTCAAGATTATGTCTTCCAGAATAATAATAAAATTCATAATTCATGAGTTTTCCTTGCCGTTTGCTTATATTCATGTAGTGTCCTCAATTCAAACGAAATGGTTAAATGGATATTCAGATCATGGTACTTTCCGGTCCCAATTTCTCATGACTGTATTGCATTGCGGCTCATGCCGACATACTGGAATTGAATTTTTATACTGCGTGACAGAAAAGCGTAGCGATCAAATTTATTATTCCAATCTCACAGGTTACACATTTTAATAGCTTTGCGAACGAATGTGATCTGCCTTTTGAACAAGACCGTATATCCCTGTAGTGATTAACACGTCATGTAGTAAGTGACTTCGTGTTCAAACTCGAGTTTGTTATTATGAACAGCACACGCTTTTGAGATCATATCCTCAACTTCAGGTATTTTTTTCACCTAACTCTACGCATTGAGTTGGATGTCATTGCAGAGGCACATGATAATTAAGGTGTTAAGTTTGTTGCACAGTTAGTTACCTCGAATAAGTTTTACATGAATCCGTTTGTGGTCGTCTATCTAGGTGCGGATTGTTTTTGGGCTTTGATATAATTTGTGCTGGCGTTTGATGAATTTTCTCTGTACCGGGTGATTCCTCGCTTACATCACAGTGATTTGGGCAGCGGACCGTCAGAGCACAGAGTTGTATATCTATATGGGGCTTTCTACACCAACTCGACCAACATCTGACCTTGACCATCTCGGATTTTATCGACTCTATTTTAAATAGTGGTCTGCAGGTTCAGGATCGCGAAAAAAAATTGTTTCAATTTTTTCTAATGGCCGTTATTTATTTATAATTTTTTAAATGGTCTCAAAGTTCGATCCATTTTAAAATTCTGAAAAAATTCATAAGATTTCTTTCAAATATGAGGATAATTTTAAGCTATTATATAGAGTGGTCAATATGATAGAAGTACTTGAGAAAAATCAAAGAAAATAATTGAGATTTATTTTTTTTTTTCCACCGTCATTTTGTATCGAAACAAGATGTAGCTCATAATTGGAAAAAAAGAAGAAAAAAAATGGAAGATTTTTCATTTTTTATCTCAACCCAACATCATGATATAGAAAATTCCTTTTCAGTTAATCAATGAGGTTCAAAATACAGAAATAATTTCACCTTTCAATGTCAAATATCGTGAAAGATACATAACTTTTACTTCAAGTCCGAAAAATGTACTTATTTTGGAGCTTGTAACTGGTTCACATTTGTGTATATCTGAACTCATTAACCTACTAATTGCCCCAAAAAGTAGGTATGAACTTCAAAACCTAAAAATAATGACGACATGGATGAAAATATTGTCCAAAGATTTTATTATGACGCGTGTAAACAGAAATGTTCACATTTTCTATGATCAATTGTATGCAATTTGGATATTTGAGATTAAGAGAAATTTTTTACTTTGACTTTATTATTCGTGCAAGGAATTAGGCAGTGGAGTATCTGGGTATCGGGTATACGTTTTGCAGTTTTATGTCGTGCACCCTGATCAATTTTTGCCAGTTCATAAGATTCCTTGGTTGTAATTGAAAACTCCAAAATAAGTACATTTTTCGGACTTTAAGGCCCATCCTTAGTCGCCCACCTCCTTTCCATACAATGTAACGAAAACGGGGCCGGGGAGACACATTTCGATGATTATCCGAGCCCAGGCGTCGAAAACGCAAAAAAGGCCAACGTAGCGCGAATTCTATTTCAATTCCAAACACATACGTCCAAAAAAATTTTCGTTTCATGCGAAAATAGAGCCAGCGTTTGGTTATTTCTTTTTTCCACTGTCAAAAGCCAAGGACAATGAAAAACCATTTAGACAATGGAAAAAAGAAATAACCAAACGCTGACTCTATTTTCGCATGAAACGAAATTTTTTTTGAACGTATGTGTTTGGAATTGAAATAGAATTCGCGCTACGTTGGCCTTTTTTGCGTTTTCGACGCCTGGGCTCGGATAATCATCGAAATGTGTCTCCCCGGCCCCGTTTTCGTTACATTGTATGGAAAGGAGGTGGGCGACTAAGGATGGGCCTTAAGTAAAAGTTATATATCTTTCACGATATTTGACATTGGAAGGTGAAATTATCTCTGCATTTTAAATCTCATTAATTAACTGAAAAGGATTTTCATACATCATGATGTTGGGTTGAGCTGAAAAATGAGAAATTCTCCATTTTTTTGTTTTTCTTTGTTTTTCTCCAATTATGAGCTACGAGTTGTTTTGATATAAAATGACGTTGAAAAAAAAAAAAAAAACAATCTCAATTATTTTTTTTTTGATTTTTTTCAAGAACTTCTATTATATTGACCACTCTATATAATTGCTTAAAATGATCCTCACATTTGAAAGAAATTTAATGGATTTTTTCAGAATTTTGAAATGGGTCGAACTATTGAATCCATTTAAAAAATTATAAATGAATAACGGCCATTAGAAGAAATCAAATTTTTTTTATTGCAATCCTGAACTTGCAGATCACTATTTAAAAAAAAGACGATAAAATCCGAGATGGTCAGGGCCAGACGTTGGTCGAGTTAGCGTGTAAAGTCCCATATACATCATGTACCTATATATAGCGGGCCGTCAGAGCACAGAGTTGTATATGTGATATATATAGATATACAACAATGTGCTCTGACGGTCCGCTACCCAAATTACTGAGATGTAAGCAAGGAATCATCCGGTTGACCCGCGTAAGACACTTTCATGTGCGAATCATGTTCCCTTTTTTTTTTTGTTACAATCGGGTTGAAATTTACACAATAACTGAGAAATTACTATATCGTGCTGCTTGTACGAGGTTCCAGGCTTATGAATCGATCAAAGTTTCGATTTTGAATAGGCATGCTTAAAATGTGCGGTGCGTATCTGTTTGTCAGCTTCCGATTGAAATTTATCAAACGATGCACATCTTAATTGTGTAATGGGATGTCGGCGAACCATTTGACAGAACGGAATGAAATTTTCGAGATTTTCTGGCAAACAACTCTTCTGTTACATTTTTGTGCAAGCTTATTGAGATAGTCATGTGTTTCGAAACTAAATGGAATTTCGTGTGAAAATATTTCAATGGATGTGAAAGAGAAGGTTCATGACAATTATAGCCTTTGAAAATGGTAATCGCAAGCTTTTTTATTCTTAATACACAAATTTCTACGGTTTTCTGTCAGCGTGCAGTTTTGTAGTAAATACACATTCACTACAATGTACTGATTAGAAATAAAGACAGAATTCTAGTTGGTCAGCCACGCAAAAATTGAAGACTAAACGTAAAAAACAGTTTTGTAGTTGCATGTACCTGGAACAATTTAATTAAAAAAAAAAAAACAGACAAAAACTTACTGATGACATTGAATTTGCCAATCTAAGACAAGGCTTTGATGTAAAAAAAAAAGACATCGATTGTTTGTAGAGTTGAAAAGAAAGTCTCTCTCATGGGTTGGACAGAAATGATAACATGCGGTACCAAAAATCTTGTTCATTCAGTTTTGCACTGACTTTTAAACCCCACAAAAATTAGTGTAAAATTTCAGAGTCTAAGTCAGGTACGTCCAGTAATAAGGCTACGAAACATGAAAGTACATCTTTACGCATAACTTAGCACGACGCTGTAGTACATAGTCCAAGAATTATGCAACTGACAGAATGCCAGATTACTTTAGACGTTTTAAAAGCACTTGGGATACCTTGTAAGTTTAGAAACTTTCTATAAAGTTTCAGAGTTCAAGTCTGAATTAAACGCTCGTTAAAATCTTAATTTTCTCCTTGGACGCATTTGTTTTAAAAATGTCAATCTAAGAACTGTGTCGAGGCGTACACGATTAGTGGAATACTTGCGATCTTAGAAGACACCTTTACTTGAGATTGGCAGTTTAGTGTTTCGAAAATCCAATCTCGAAGACTTGAAAATTCAATACTTGGGGTGGGCAAATACTAGAACTCCAAACTTGTTATCATAAAATGTCTTCACAATGTTGCCATTACGGGATTGGCGTGGTTAGGTGTGTCAAAAGGAAAGAAGTACGACAAACAAAAAGCGAGAGTAATTATATAGTGAAATGAAACTGAACAAGTTTGAATTGATGCCGATGAACTCTGCAGTGCATCATCTTCGCGTAATGCGACTGAGATTTATGCAGACAACGTTACGAACGCCGTTCATAGCCACCCGCTCGAATGCGGAGCTTTCACTTCAGGGTCATTTCAAATTCTTCGCAAGACCCGCCTAACGTAGCGGTTATGAACAAACTATAGAGGTGTGAGTGGTTAGATGAGATACCGTCTCATTGGAATTCCCGGACAGTAAGTGATTACGAATAAAACTTCTGCCGCAATACAAACAATTGGAGTATTTCCAATTTGAACTCAAAGTATAGATAAGATTAAATCTGTTGATGGTAGTCAAAGAGTTACAACAGAGATTGGGAAAGATATGAAACAAAATAAGGCCATCACACTTATCCTTATACCTTGACGGTCTAGCGCGTACCGGACGATCGTGAGCGACACTACGTTACTTTTTAGTTAGATTATGGAGTTTTTTACGTAACCTCCAAGTGGTCATCTACTAGACGGATAGACCTAGTCACGCTTTTGTATACAATATCTAAATGTACATTTTACCTACATAGGTATACATTTACGCAATTTCCCGTTGTTCAGAATCCTAACGGTCTTCGTATCTAGAATATCATGTTTAGAGTTAAAGGACAAATGTCACTTAGAAAGTGTCAAGTTTGATATTACCTTTACATTTACTACCACAAGTCGGTATAGAATTTAGACCAAACCAAGATATCATGATATTGTATCGGTAAAACGTCGCTATATCCAGGAGAGCATCACCTGTTGCAATACCTTGCCACACGTGCACTTTACACAACGTATACGTACGAGGCTTTCTAACCTTGCTTAGCGCGCGCTTTGTCGATTATTGCGTTTGAAAATAACATTCGTTCTGACGGAACGTCACGCTAATGGCTTGAATATACTAGCTGCACCTGCAGCTCGCGTTAAGTCCATGATTCATCTCGTGTTTTTTATAATCTATCGAAAGTATTTATTTGAGTTTCTCGCTGGTCTAGGTACTGTAGATTTTCCTGCATATTCTTGAGTTTGCGATATCTTGTCGGAATTTACATCGCAAGTTTGGAGAATTTGAACTTCACACGTAAATGATGATTTGCGGAACAGAACCAACGCGTGGCTTCGGGAACACTTAGAAAGTCCTGCGATTTTTTAGACATTATATAAACTGCAAGCCATTGCATAATAACCGCTTCACAGATAGCAAGTTGATATAAAAAGAGTTGACGTTACGAAAAATATATGAAGTTAATATTTGCTTCAATATCTATGACAGTATATCAGAGATATTAGGAGGTCTTCATTTCAACTTGATGATATTTCTGATAAAACTCTTTAGCATCGTTTAAGAGGGTGCCAACCGCAACAAAATGTTTTATTGCGGTGAGAATAAAAGGCAGAAAATAATTGTGAAAAGAGCATTTGAAAGCTACGAATTTCCGCTTCCAACTGAAAAAAAGAAAAATCTAATATCACAAGAATTTGAGTAGAGCTCTGCGAAAAACTATTTGCGAAACGGTGACCACTTTCATAGGCAAACGGAATATCGGAAACACAAAAACCAATACTTTTTGGAATTGTCAATGTACTCTCCAAGCTTCTATGGAACGAATTTCTCATTTGACCTTTCGTTTTTGAAAAATTGATGAAAACGTTTGCGAAAATCCCGAAAAACGCGATTGAATGCAAAAAAAAAATGTAACTCAACCACGTTTGGGGGGATCAAAAATCCGTTCCATAGAAGCTTAGAGGGTGCATTGACAATTCCAAAAAAAAATTGGTTTTCGTGTTTCCGATATTCCGTTTGTCTATAAACGTGGTCACCGTTTCGCAAATAGTTTTTCGCAGAGCTCTACTCAAATTCTTGTGATATTAGATTTTTCTTTTTTTCAGTTTGAAGCGGAAATTCGTAGCTTTCAAATGCTCTTTTCGCAATTATTTTCCGACCTTTATTCTCACCGCAATATAACATTGAATGCGATGACCGTTTTATCCTTCTCGTAGATTGGCACCCCCCTTAACACTTTATATTTTTGAATAAGTAAAATGTTAGTCATCTGCAGAATTCTAGTTGCAAGTCTCAGTTGTTTGTATCAAATTTATGATGTCAAGACTTTATCATCGGTTTCGTATCAGGATTACCCTCTGCTTGTGATTATGATGTGACGCAAGGTGATGGACTTACGAACTTATAAATATATATGATACTAATTTGAATACCGCTTGTAAATGCAGAGCTACACCTTTTATAAGCTTTCCACTCAATAGTATCGTTTATTGCTGCTATGAGAGTCGAACACATGGTCGTGAATAGCGTAGGCAACGATATAATAGTTCCGAAGAACCTTCGCAGAAGTAATGAGAGCGTGAATGTAGATACGTATTCGCTACAAATATATTCCTTTCGTCACTACAATATCCTCGAGCACTTTATCCACTGCTTTGCTATATCATGAAACGATTTACGTATAGTTAAGAGACAATAAAAGAAAAAAGTATGTAAAAAAAAAACAATCATGGCGGCAACCATGCAAGTACTCACTGCGTTCTAATTAATCGTCTATAAAGAACCGACATTTTTAATTAAAAGACTGCCAGTTTCGATGTGTTTTCATACGCGTAATGTACAGTCATGAAAATGGATTCTGAAGGGCCGTATTGGAGCAACCGAACATACACTTGGTTTTAATTTTTGTCAAATTGGTTTGAAATTCAAGCAACCTCTGCTCCCGCGATGAATGAGTGCTCTGCTCTGGGCAGAATAGGGGACTTCATTTGTTTTTTTCCCCAGAGAACATCAATTCACATAACTTTAAATAATTTATTAAGGATAACAAACGAAGTCCCCTATTTCGCACAAAGCAGAGCACTGATTTATCGCGGGAAAAAAAGTTGCTTTAATTTCATACTAATTTGTTTCAGAATCCGTTTTCATGAGTGTACTCATAGTTCTCACTGATTTGTACTAGGTTAGCACTGGCTATACCTCCGGCTGCCACATCTGGAAATGGCGAAGAAGCATTTACAATGTATTCGAGATGCTCCGTGTATGCCGTGAACTTCACCGAACTGTTAGAGCAAGGCGTTATTGTAGCTGATCCATCTTGGCCGATTGAAAAATGCCAACATGGATGGGAGTTCAATTTCACCGAGATTCCGTACGCCAGTATTGCAGCTGAGGTAACGTATCAAATCAAAATATACAGAATGAGTAGAATTCGAACGATTAGGCCGATTTCTTGTTTATTTTGTTTCTTTCGTACACGGAGAAAAATGTTTACTATGCGCTTAGGTGGATAAGTGACAACACCTTTTTGCAGTAGAAATTACCACAATTCTAGTATTTGGTACATTGGAGCTGAGTAAAGGTTACCACTATTGTTGTCATTTCTACTGCAAAAAAGTAGCTGTCACATTTACAGCTATGCACGTCCAGTAAATTCAACAGCATATTTTTCTCCGTGTACAAAACTAGAAGGATGAGATTTTCATTCAGTCTTGAAAATAATGAAATCGCTGTTCGATACGAAATATGGAGGGTTTTAAAATTGAAATTTTGAAAACACCGTTGCTGGGCTACAACTATTATGATAAAACCAGTTATCGAACTTAATTCCTTGAGTAATTTTTGATCATAGTTATCATTTTCTGTATAGTATCAATTTGGCAAATTCGAAGTAGTGAAAATAAATGAAGGGTAATCTGTTTTTATAAAACGTAAGCACGGTCTACGGCGAGTAGGTAACGTTAGGCTCTGTACGAGAGTAAGTACAGACCACAAGCTATAGGCCTCTTGGATACCTACACAGACGAAGTAAACTCAGCTTGTGTGGCGTATACATTCATAAAATTGACGTCCAAGTTTCGCTAAGCGTCCAAGTTAGGCAGCACTGTCGGCCGTATATGTACACAGCTTTTACGCGCACTGGTAGCGCGTCTGTAGGTTATCCAAGAGGCCTATGAAACGTGCGAAAATAGAAAGACTTGGAATCAAGTAGCGGCGGCATCTAAGCTTCTTCTGCTTCGTTAAGTATATAATTTCATCCCAGCAGCAATGGTTTGAAAACTCATTTCGTGCCTGTTGGATTCTTCGTACGGAACCACGATTTCTACATTGAGTTACTATTGGTGTTCAAGATACTTCACAAGTATCTTGAAACTGACTGCTTCTCTACCGAGCCCCTTTGTCGGTACATATTCAGCCACCACGAAAATACGAATTTCCAGTGTTATTCGATCAAAATCCGTGTTAATACAACTGTCGATTCGATTATTATGAACTTAACTTCAAGGTCGATATTATAATATTGTTAGAAAGGCCTTACAACCTTTTGAAAGAAACAAAGACTTCCATTCATTCCAAGATCTACAATTTCATCGATTTTCTTCTAACAATGATACTACAGCTTATTGCTGAATAATTTTAATTACGAATTGATTTGAGATCATTGCTTCGGCTATCGCCGTTGTGCATATCGAAGGGCTTATCAATATACTTAGGAATAAATAATATAATTATTCAAACGAATAAGAGAATGTTTTGTTTATCGAGGAATCCGTTTAGTTGATTCAAGTGGAATTTATTATTTTTTGTAAGATTTATTGATTAGAATTTGAGACAAGGCTCATTCATATATTATCTCATTAGGAAATCATTTCGTACCGAGCTTCGGTTGAATGACATTTGTCAACGGGCTTGAAAATTGCCGAGCGCAGGTGAGTGGATATTCTATCTAGTTCAAGGCCGAGTGAACCAGAATAATCATGGATACTTATATCTTTGACGGTCACGTGGCGTTACTTCAAGTTTATCGCACAGGCTCAAGCCTTGAAACTAGACGCTCAGATGCCGCCTTTCGTTCCAACAAACGGACAAATCATACTGAAATAAAACATTGATATGGGATGTTTTTTTTTCTAACATTACGCAATTATTATAGCATTTAATTGCAGTCAGGTTGAAAGTAATAATTTCTAAACCACGCAGCAGATAAAAACTGACACGGTGATACTATCCTCGGATGGAAATCCATTTCAAATCACTAGCTCCTATTTTGTGTGATGTCTAATATTCTCAATCTAACTCTTATGTTGCATTGACCATCATCTTTTTTTTTTGCCTCTTTTCCAGTTAGAATGGGTTTGCGATAATGCGGCGCTGCCATCTCTTGCCCAAAGTATATTCTTCGTCGGAGCAATCTTTGGGGGACTGATTTTCGGATGGATTGCTGATAGATATGGAAGAATTCCGGCTCTCGTCGGCACAAACATGGCTGGTTTCATCGCAGGAATTGCTACAGTGTTTGCCACTTCTTTCTGGGAGTTCTCACTTTGCCGATTTTTTGTCGGACTAGCTTTCGATAACTGTTTCACGATGATGTACATCCTGGGTAAGAGCTCTTAGCATTACTTGATCGTGCAAGTCACGCATTTCTTGTGGCATATTGTTTTGCAGCCTACTAACGCCACAGTGGCTAAACTGAAAATTAGGTATACAATTTTATTTGCTATATTGATTGACGGTCATGAAATTAATTATAATCACCTAATGAAATCTCTTATTCTCAATTAGCCAGTCTCAAGTGACGAGGTGTCAATCAGGTGCAAATAAATAAGCTTCACATGTTTCATACCGTGAACATTCGCTGAGACTACACGGCAAAACCAACACTGGCGCGCACTGCGTGCGTGAGGCTCGTTCGGGAGGGGATGCAATGCTACTGGCACCTCATTCCGTCCCGAACGAGTGTCACACACGCGGTGAGCGCCTGTGTTGGTTTTGCCGTAGAAAGGGGATCGTGTAGTCTCACCGAATATTCTCGGTATATACTGCGCACAAAACGTGGTGCCTCCCTCAATTTCTGCTCGGGAGAACGTCCCATTTGAAAATCTCATAACTCAGCTGAAAATAGATGGAGAGAGACGGCCGTAAAAGCATTTCAAAGCTTGAAGCTTCACCTTTCGCATGCTTCTTGCTGATTGGATTTCTGTTACTTGGTTCACAAGTTATGCTTTATCAAGACATTTTCTGTCGAACCTGTGAAACGAACTTTCAACTCTGGAATAGTGCACGGAGACTACCGGAAGGGGAACCAAACTTTTATGTTAACCGTTTCGAAGCTTAAAATGACATTTGCAAAACGCATTCTTTTTCGATCAGTTATTCAATGTTTAATCACAAATCGTCCCCAAATTGATTAAACGCACCAGGCGAACAGACGGTTTCCAAAACACGGTTTGAGACTGAAATCTTAATCTTCCTGGAATAGTTTTCCCTTTTTTTTTTTCTTTTCATTGCAATAGCGAATTTTTTGAGGCGTGGTTACCTCCCAAATAGGGCCCGCTGAATTTGAGAACGGAAATTTGAACTTTGACTTGATACAACTTGCGTGAAAATGGCGGCACAGATGGCTCATGATACAGTCTCAAAATTTAAAGTATCCCCTTCAAAATATTTACACTATAATAAATGATTGTGAATTTACAACACATTTACCACACAAAAGTTTTGCCAAATTACAAATGTGGCGTAGCAAAGTAAATTGCCAAGCTTGTTCTATAAATTCACAGACAAATTCTTGATTTCACTGAACTTTCATAAGAAAAACACAAAATTGTGTTTACTTTACGGCCTGGGTACGAAAAATACTATTACAGGAAACGTCTTGTAAATTCACTATTCATGTATGTGAATAAAACTCCCAATACAATTTAAGGAAGTTCACAAAGAAATTTTTTACAATGTACTTGAGATTACGATTTAGGCTTCAAAATCATTTTTATAAAATCTCGATACGAGGTCCATTCGTCTGGGACATTTGCTTTATCATTCCGGGACAATTTTCGCTTCAACGTCGAATAACTCATCGAAAATAACTCAAAGTGCGAATTGAAAAAATGCCGTGTCAAGCGGACATAGTAAACTTCAAGAGGACTATTACAAAAGTTTGATTCCTTTTTCGGCAGACCCCGTGCACTATTCCAAAGTTGGAAGTTCACTTTGTAGATTCGACACGAAGTGTTTCAAGAAAACATAACGTATAAACGAAGAAACAGAAATCCAATCGCTAAAAAGCATCCCGAAGGCAAAGCTTTTGCGGCTGTCTCTCAACATCTATGAGACTATGAAATCGTCCTTTTTTCGGAGAAAAAATTGGGCAATTCGCTAAATTTTATACGCAATGTATGTTTTTTCCTTCTGTATTGGGTGCCACTGTAACGTAGAGTAAAATATATAGTTGAATTTTCATGGTAATCATTGACGCTTAAATAAGGTACGAGGGAGTAAATTAGTCTTTTCTTGTTACTCATATAGTAACAAACCGATATCTCTGTTCTTTTTACACAGCTTTTTTTTAATCACACATTGCCACAAAGTTAAATATTTGAATTACGTTTTTATGCGTTTTCTTTAGTTAGTGTTGAAACCGTACTAGTATGAATTAGCTAGTTCTTATTGCAGGCGGTTCTGAATGCTATATGACTCGGTCATTACTTTTTCGCCAGTCCGCATGTCATAAATTTTTAGTTTCACTCAGTCACCGTTTGCCACCAGCAATAGATTCAGTAGTACAACTTACACTACAACTTTTTTTCAAGCTATAAACGTACTATTATTAGTTTTTTAGTTGATGTGTATTTGGTCGGTATCCAACATATACGGACTGCACGTTCAACTGAAAAAAAGTAACAATATTACCTACTGCACAGTAAACACAATGCTACTCACAAATACTTATAAAATTAGGCCAAGCTGGTCGTATTTGAAATCCGGTATTCTCAAGATTTTGTTAACATTCCAATGGTCCTATTTATTGTACAGCTGTTAAAGTGTAATTTGCGTCGAAAAACATCCGTAAGAAATGTTTTTCGCAAAGCTGCTTGAAAGAAGTGTTCTTTGTTGATTAATTCCACTTACAAGAAAAAAAACTTACAATTAATTTACTCCTTCGAAACTGTCTATATTTACTCAACTGAATTGGTGTTACATGATTGTATGTAATATGCCTGTAACCTGTTTGCCGGATCCTGCTGAAACTCCGATCATATCATTTCACACGTACTCTATTTGTACTTGTCAAATACAATCGTAAGATACAAATACGTCAAGCTTATTCATGCGAGTAGTTAGCGCCCCTTTTATTCGCATTATATTTTGAATTTTACACAACCATATAACTTACTATTTGTCAGTGAGTGACGTACCTGATGGTCGGAAGAGTTTAGCTCACAATCAGATAAACTCCGCTTGAGATATTATACACGGATGTAAGTCTAATTTATTAACAGCCGGTCTTCTAAAGCGATAACCTTTTTTATGTTCCGAATATTCAAGTTTTAATACGTACAATAAATTGCCGATTCATTCTATCGCAAAGGTTTTTAGTATATATACATACATCCTGAAAGATCGGGGGGGAAGGGGGGGGGGGGGGGGGGGAGACAACGACGATGATTATTGGGATGGTTTAATTAATAATTGGCTCTTCGCGTGTGCTGGCGATTTTTTTAATTTATCGTTGATTCAGCAACACAAGACAATTATAAAGATATCTCATCATCAGTATGGTCGGATGGCTTTTCTTGGAATGAACTAATGATGATTTCATACAGTTAAAAAATGTAATTAACAATCCAATTGACGGTCTTTGGACGTACACTGACTCTTTTCGGGATTTACCCCTTTTTGCTCTGGAACCCTAGCTAGCTTTCGCTCTGCATACGTCAGTGGACTTTGGACTTTCACACGCTTCCGATAATTCCATTCACTTCGCTGAGTATTCGCAATTCGATCGTAAACATATATGGATCCACATTTTTCACTCATCCATCGACGTATTCATGACTCAGATATCAAACAATAGAATGGAATTCTTCAAAATTGCAAAATTGGACTGTGAAATTGAAGTGTCATTATGAGGAGATTTAATGACGACTGGTTTTCTTAGCATTTCTGTCTTCTTTCTTCTAGTTCTCGAATATGTGGGGCCTAAATGGCGAACTTTCGTTGCGAACATGTCCATCGCTCTATTCTTCACCTTCGCAGCATGCCTTCTACCCTGGATAGCTTATTTCTTGGCAGACTGGCGCTTAACTTGTATCGCGACATCCACGCCTCTGGTTCTGGCTATCGCGACACCATGGCTGGTTCCAGAAAGCGCGAGATGGTTGGTCAGTCAGGGTAAAGTTGACAAAGCCGTTTCAATCATGAAGAAGTTCGAACGTATCAATGGAACGACTGTCCCCGAGAGCGTTTACAAAGATTTTAAGGTATATTTGTAAAAGGAAGAAGTATAATATTGATAACAAAGGAATTTTCCCATGTTAGCTAATAACTATAACTCATTGCAATTGCTGCTACACACCACACCAGTGAATTCAATGAATTTCCTACAGTGTGTTTGTTCAGCAGTTTTCCTTAAAAAAAAAGATTCGGGGCATTTCACCAAATTTGACATACTTTTGTACTTTGAGATTGGATACTATCTTGTCGCTGTGTGGGTGGACATTCAGTTCACATTAAAGAACACGTTTCCAAATGTCTATTGTATAAGATAAAACAGTTTTTTTACCCGAAGGTATCTTCCGCGAATGTTTATACCTCTTGCCCATTACATAACATGAGAACAGAGTTAAAAAAAAAAACTACATCGAGGAAACAATCAGAGTTTCCCAAATTCATAAGCAATTAGAATTCGCGTCTTCAAAAATGTATGACCATCAACTCGTGAGATTACAACCTATGAAAAAATCCCAGACGCATAAATACAAAAGTATGGCGAATTTAGTGCTCAGCCTCGTACACTTATTCTGAAAGTAAATTCAATAATTTATTGATGATTTTATCTTTAATAGGATACCTGCGCCAGGGTCCAAAAGGAAGAGGAAACTGACAAATCATATTCTGTGCTGGATCTGTTCAAGACGCCGCGACTTCGTAACGTCACTATACTTCTGATAGTGATCTGGTACGACTGCAATTCTTATACATTCATTTTAAACTGATATTTTTTTTTTCTTGGGGTTTCCGGTTTGAAAGCCTTCACGATTCGGCTGAAAAGTAATCCTCGCAAAGAGCGAGCTGTTAATTTTAATTCTAAAAGGTCCGTCGCTCGATTATGAGTTTTCCCGTACAACATGGGAAAATATTTTCGTGGATATTACTTACTCAGATGATTTTTGTTTCCAATTCTGCAGGATATTATTGTAGGGAATTAAATTTTCTACAAAATTTTCTTGAGAATCAGGTCAGTAAATTCTACAGAAAATAAATTTGGAACCCCTATAACTCTTTTATTATTTTATTAATGTTACAGACTCGATTTTCAAGACAATTTCGTACAGAATTTAAGCCCCTATTAAATCATCTGCGACAGAATAGTACGAAAAAAAAATTATCGGACTAAGTAATATCTATTTGAATTGAACAAGATTTTATCGTATTTTTGTGCTACGGGTAAACAAGTAAACAAGTAAACAATGTAGTTGGTAGTTTACATCAGAATTCTATTCGATATTATTGGAGCGTTGATTTTGAAGTTATCATGAATATTTGTCCAGGATGGCGATATCTCTAGTTTTCGACGGCCATGTCCGGAACGTTGGTAGCCTGGGTCTGAACGTCTTCATGACTTTTACCATTGCTTCTGCGACAGAACTTCCAGCTGACACACTTCTGACTGCTGTCCTGGACAGGTGGGGTCGCCGGTGGCTAGCCTGTGGCTCGATGGTTTTCTCGGGAATTTTCAGCCTCTGGGCTTGCGTTGTTCCAACAGGTAAACAAATCTGATGATGTTTTACTTTAATAAACACGCGTTGGTAGATTCTCACCGTACCAACATGTGAGCCATTCGCTCACAGAATAACCCAAGTCGATTTAGGTCGTTTATTGGATTCACTTTTCAATTCGTAGACATTACCCCTAGGAACATGGATGTAAAATTTCGTAATATTTCATCAACTTTTGACTGTTTCGTAAGTGGTCAAACCTGTGCGCGCTTATGATATTACTTTGCGATGCTGAACTTTTGAATCGCTTTTTCTCGAAACAACCGAAATTGACTTAGGGTTATTCTTTGAGCTAACGGCTCATGTATTATACATCTATTCTGTAACGACCCTGTATCCATTGGTACAGTATTCCTAATCCATTCCCGAAACTGTTTTCAAATTCAGATGTAGAATGCAATAGGAGCGGAAGTGAGAAATTAATTTTTTTGGTGAAATGTAAAAAAAAAAAACACATAGCCGAGTAATTAAATAAGGTTTCACAAAATTGAGACGAAACTTTTCGGACTACTTTAACGGCCCTACATACAGAGCGATTCTGTGGCAAATCAGGCGGCTGAAGGTAGGCTAACGGGAAACACCTGAATTGAGCAGATCAAACATCGACGATTGGGTTTTATTTATTTCGTGGGTTTTGAGGTTTGGTGAAAATTCAATGCCAAGAGTGTTTTCATTTGAAATTCGTAGATTTGAAAGTGTTATGTTCCGCATCAGCGTTCGCGCGCGCTTGTCAACAAGACTCCTAACCGTGATTCCTGTGTACTCGGTTGCCTACATGCCGGCGCTTACGGGATTTTTTAACCGGCCGTATCTCGCGAACGCGACTCCGCAGACCACATGTTCTTCGGGTTAATTCACTCAGTTCGACCCCCTCTATTACTCCTATCATTTTTTAAAGTTAATTCTGGAACACCCTGTATATATACTCACCAATTCCTGTAAGTGCCACTCGCGAGAATATCGAAAGCGGTGATCGCCGCCTTACGAGAAAATATTGAAGTAATACATTACATGGAAACCCGACAGGAACGGACAGAGCCCCGATTCCGACTTAGAAAATTTCATGTAAATAATCACGTTATGATTTACGGGACCGAAACCGGAGGGGTACGGACAGAGCCCTAATTCCAACTTAGAATATTAGCTGTGTTGATAATCACGTTATGATTTGCGGGACCCAAACTGGATAGATACGGACGAGTCCCGATTCCAACTTGGAAAATTTGATGTCAATAATCACGTTATGATTTTCGGAACCAAAATCTGATAGAAATGTACCCAGTTCTAGAACCGATTTGATTGACGGATACTTTCCGAATGAAGTCAGTTAGATAACCGAGCCTTCGAATGTTCGTTCCGACGAATTAGGGACACAAACGTATAGGATCCGGACAAGACTTTCGTGGCCGATGAAATACGGATGGAAACAGATGATACGTCTATCCGGAATCCTATCCGATAATCTGTCCGGTTCTATCGTTTCCTATCAGTCATTTTGAGTAGGGATTGGTATCATTTATATTTTTTATATTCTACAATTGAAACAAAAATTCCGTGTAAAATCATATTATGGAAAAGCCAGCCGTTTCAGAATTACGTTCTCCTTAGACAAAATCCCTCCTTAAAAGAACGGTTGTCACGATTATTTATCGCATTTCCGTCACCGCCTTTCCGCGACGCTGGTTGGCCGGCGGTGACGTCGTTGACTTCGTGCGGGCCCGACTTCGCGCCGTTTGAAGGTATTCCGGCCGGAAGTACGCGCGGCGCGCGAAAAATTTGACTGGCAGCCGTCACGCTCAGAAGTTTCTAACCCTGGATTTTCACAGTGAAAAGTGTTTACGAAAACTTCTGACGGTCAGAAGTTTACTCTGATCGAGAATCCGTGAAAATTACACGTGTGCTGTGTGTTGTGATCAGCTGAGATCTGACCCTGGTGTCCGAGAGATCGGCATCCTCGAAAAATTACACCGTATGCAATGCAAAACAGATGTAAGTAACCTCATACGTGTAAGTCTTCTGTGTCAAATTACAAGAAATTATAGTGTTAATTCTGATCTTTTTTTTTTTATTTTTTAAACAAGGTCTCTACTTCATCTCTCGTCAATATTTCTATAGGCTAGCAGTTTACGGCGAACAGGATCGAACCAAGCCAATAGGTATAGCTGAAAGCTGAACTTGCATCGTACAAGCGTCCGAAGTGTCCGAGACTTCGCAGTTGCGGAAGATACATCGACAAAGTGAGTAACCGCGTGTGTATTGCGATTGAGAAAATGAGTACCAAGTTATCATGATAATGAGTACCTATATAATCGCAATGAGTATCTAGCTATCACAGAGTTAATTGATGAGTTAATTGGCACAAGTATAGCCTATTTTATCGAATGCTAAAGCATTGATACTTTTATGTAAGTGAAAAGTATTTTCCACCCACTGTTAAATAGCGTACTCGATTGAGTCCTTGAGAATGCCGCGTCGGAAAATCGATCGAACTGTTGAAGAAATGGAAGAGTTTGAACGTTTGCGACGTGAAAGAAATACTTCAAATCAACGCCAGCGTCGTGCACAGCTTGCTATAATGAATACCGCAAGTTGTAGTCGCGAGGTGGATCAGGATGTTGAAATAGTTAATTTCGTTGATATCTCAATTTTCGAAACGGAACGTAATACTGTCAGAAATCAGAATGATTGCGAAAGACAGAGAAGGTCTCGAATGAGACGAAATTTTGATATTGAACACGTGCATGAAGTATCGGAGCATTACATTGGAAAGATGGATGTAGTATGTATCCATTGTAATGCAAGACATTTTGCCGCAGAAAAAGTGGCTAATAAGGGAAATTCTTTTAACGATTGTTGCAGTCACGGAAAAGTAATTATTGATGCATTACCTAATTTTCCAGAGAGCCTCCGTGCACTTTTTGAGGGAACTCATCCAAAATCGATTGATTTTCACAAACAGATTCGCTGTTATAATAGTTCGTTTTCCTTTGCTTCATTCAACGCGAATTTAGTCAATTTTGGAGAACGACGACCGGGTCCGTACTGTTTCAAAATTCACGGCCAGATTTACTATCAAATTAACACGGCACTTTACGCTGCACCGAACGAGAATCCAAGTTATGGTCAACTTTTCATAGTCGATGCCAATGAAGCTCTAGAACATCGCCTGAATCATACTCAGACACTAGATATTGAGATTGTTCAGATACTCGAACGAATTATGCGAGAGCACAATGTGTTTGCGCATTCCTATCAAATGATGGGTGAAGAAATTGAAAATCAACGACGGTTGACATTGGAAAATAATACTGTTCTACCAGAATTACAGTTGTTGTTCAACCTTAAGCCCGGGATGGATCGACGTCGATACAATTTGCAACGAACTAATGAAGTTGCTGCTATTTTTTCAACAACTGCTGATGGAGAAATTCCGGAGTCCTATGTGTCTATACGCTCACGAGATACTAAAGTATTGCAACGTGTTAGTACTATGGATCCTAATGTCGAGCCTTGGGTTTACCCATTATTTTATCCGCATGGTTCACCAGGCTGGCACCGTGATTTAATGCGTGTGAACTGCAACAAACGTATATCACGTATGGCGTATGTAAAATATAGATTAGGCATACGCGATAATTTCAATGCCTTCCTCATGGGCGGGAGGTTACTTCAACAATGGACAGTAGATAATTATGTCAAGATTGAAAAAGATAGAATGGAATACTGTAAAGGACATCAAGAACAGCTACGTGCCGAATCATACAAAGGGCTTGTCGACCATCTGCACGATGTAGCGGATGGTACTAATGTTCGTGTCGGAAAAATGGTGATCCTCCCGTCAACATTCATCGGATCACCGCGCAACATGCTGCAGAACTATCAGGATGCAATGGCAATCGTCCGTAAGTATGGAAAGCCGGATCTTTTCTTGACAATGACGTGCAATCCGAAGTGGTGTGAAATCGTAGAGAATCTTCTTCAAGGTCAGCAAGCATGTGACAGACCGGACCTTTGTGCGAGAGTTTTCCATTTGAAGAAGAATTATTTAATTGATTTGATTGTAAAGCAAAAATTTTTCGGCGAAGTAGCGGCGTTCGTGTATGTTATTGAATTTCAAAAACGAGGCTTACCACACATACATCTGTTGCTGACTTTACGACAAGATTACAAAATAACAACTCCTGAAGTAGTCGATCGCTATATTTCTGCAGAAATTCCTGATCCAGCTGAGGATGAATTTCTTCATGATATTGTCATGAAAAACATGATTCACGGACCCTGTGGCGATTGGTGTATTGTCGATGGGCAATGTTCAAAGCATTACCCTAAATCTTTTCGTGAAGAAACAACAATGGATGTAGATGGTTATCCACACTATCGTCGGAGGGATACCGGTATAACCTTCGAGCGTCCTGGTAGGTTTACCGTTGATAATCGGAATACCGTTCCATACTGCCCAATGCTGTCACGTTTAATTAACAGTCATATTAATGTTGAAATTGTCTCAAGCATCAAATCTGTGAAGTATTTATACAAATACATATATAAAGGGCATGATGCCGCCAGTATCACAATTGAAGAAACGTCCGCAGATGGTGTAATAGTTAACCATGATGAAATACGTGATCACATTGAAGCTCGTTATGTGGGGCCAGTGGAAGCATGCTGGCGTATTTTGAGTAAGTCTCTGCACGATAAAAGTCATTCTATTGTACGTTTGCCGGTGCATTTACCAAACGAACAAAGTCTGACCATACCTGCAGAAGCCACCGAAAACGAGATAGTTAGCGCATTAGACCAAGCAACTATGTTAATAGACTATTTTGCTTTGAATTCACGAGACGAAGAAGCCACGCAATATTCCTACGTTGACATACCATCTTACTACACGTACAAGAAAAAAAAGGATAATAATGGTAATACTACTGCTCGATGGGAAAAACGGAAATCTCACTATAACTGCATTGGGCGCATGTACGCGGTCAGCCCTACACAGATAGAATTATTTCATCTGCGATTGTTACTGTTAGTAGTGAAAGGGGCGAAGAACTTTGAAGACTTAAGAACTGTTAATGATCAACTTTTCCAATCGTTTTCAGCTACTTGCTTAGCATTAGGTTTGATAGAGGACGACGAAGAATGGAAACGTGCAATGCATGAAGCAGAAATTTGGATGATGCCTCGCCAATTGCGAAGGTTGTTTATTCGAATTTTGATACACTGTCATCCGGTTCATCCTGAACAACTTTGGGAAGAATTCAAAGATCAAATGTCCGAAGATTATGTGCGGCATTTAGGTACCATATCGGGGCAACAAGAAGCATACGCACAGATTAATGCAATGCTTTGCGTTGAAGGTTCGAGTCTATCCAAGTTTCCTGAAATGGCACAATTAATAGATATGGTTGAAATTGAAGATAATGTATCGATTCAACGCGCTCAGGAAATTGGAATACAGCAATACGAGAAACTTAACGATAAACAAAAAGAGATTGTTGATGCCATTTTAAATATCATTGATATTGAAAATGACGTTGAACAGAAATGTTTCTACGTTGACGGACCAGGAGGATCTGGCAAAACTTACTTATACATCACACTATGGAACTTACTGAAAGGTCGAAATAAAGGCGTGATTACAATGGCATTCACTGGTATTGCAGCGACATTACTACCTGATGGAAAGACCGTACACAAGACGTTCGGATTACCCGTGCCACTGTTTTCAGATTCATCTTCCAATATCAAATTACAATCTCAAGAAGCGAGAGTCTTAGCGGCAACTGATGTTTTCATTTGGGATGAAGCACCGATGGCACCACGATATGCTGCGGAAGTGATGGACAGAACACTCAGAGATATTATGAATAACAATTTACCCTTCGGCGGGAAGATTGTTATTTTTGGTGGAGATTTTAGACAACTCCTTCCAATTAAGATGCATGGTACACGTAGCGAAACAGTAAATCTGTCCATAAAATTTAGTACCTTATGGAGATATTTTGTGAAATACACACTGACAGAGAATATGCGAACACTGCCGGAAGAAGTTGAATTTGCAAAATTTTTGTTAGATTTGGGCGATGGAAAACTGAATGATGCAAATGAAAATGTAACCATTCCACGTCGTTGTCTTCCATCGACTGCAGACGCTGACATAGTCGAAGACACATTCGGCTGTTTGATTAAACAGAAACGGCACAAAGACGCATCAAAATGTGCCATATTATCTGCACGCAATATTGACGTAGATGAGATCAACCAAAGGACGGTTAAACTTCTAGATATCAGAACTGAGCGAATTTATACAAGTGTCGACAGCGTCGACGAAGGTAACATCACCGAAGCTCTTCTACCGGAATATTTGAACTCGCTGAATCCATCCTCTCTTCCTCCACACGAACTACGATTAAGGGCAAACAGTGTAGTCATGCTCATAAGAAACCTAAGTATTCACGAAGGTCTTTGTAACGGAACACGATTACTGGTCTTAGATTTGAGGAATAATTTGCTGCGATGCGAAATTTTGACCGGTGATAAGGCAGGTGAAATCGTGTTTTTGAATCGTATCACATTGTACTGTGAAAATGTTTATCCGTTCGTATTTAAAAGGCGACAATTCCCAATTAAACTAGCTTTCGCAATGACGATCAATAAATCGCAAGGACAGACATTTGATAGAATTGGGCTTGACCTTCGTAAGGACGTATTCAGTCATGGACAATTATATGTCGCATGTTCGCGAGTTCGTTCGTGGGATTCTCTGAAAATTTACATCGGCAAACAGCGCGAAAATAATGTAGCTATTAAAAACTACGTGTACAGAGAACTCTATTAGTCCAACAATTTTGGATTAAATTTTTATTTTAAAAGTATTTCAAATCTATGAAAGGTGATTGAAACAAAAAAAAAAAAACACTGCATTCTGGCGTATCAAGTAATTTTTCAGTCTTTCCTATTATTTATTATTTTGAGTTGAAACAATACGAATTAGTGTTTTTTAAACTCATTATTACAATCTTGACGATAGTGAAAATCACACTGAAAAGTTTTAGACCCCCGGTACCACTGATATATATAATAACTGGATGGATGAACGGCCCGCGAATCTGGTTCCGATTTGAACCGAGAAACGTCGCCATTTTTTCAGACAAAAAGTGCGGTTTTCACTTTTTCTTACGTATCATGGAGCCACATGAAACTGCATTCAACGTGACGTACGGTGTACAGCTTATATTTTTTCAAATTACACGTCGCTTTTTGTCTTTTTGTCTGAAAAGATGGCCGCCGCCGGCCTTCTAAGCAGCACACCGTCATCCGTATACTGGCATGGACTATCCTCTATCCAGTTATTATATATATCAGTGCCCGGTACCTATGAGTTAAATTTAATAATCGATATCAAACAAAGGAAAATCGTTAACAAAACAAAAACGACTCTCGAAATCAGGTTCCTTTAGCAGGCCATGATTGAAAACAATATTAGTTTGCATTTGGCATCATCCACTGCTGGTTGGCGTCAGTTTGTCCTTGTAAAAAGAAAGCGGAATAATTTCTCGGAGATCAATCTCAAATTGAAATGGCAGACATACGTAAGTACACGAAATTGCCATTATATCATCAGTATAGTTCCGCACAATTGATCGTGAGTTTTCTAAGGGCTAATTTAAATTCTTCAACAAATTTCTGAAATTTATTAGCATTTTACAATGGAAAACACTTTTTCAACCAAGAAATCATTGCAACTTTCATCCATTAATTATTGTTCGATTAGGTGCAGAATGTGGAAACTTAGTCAATCGTATTTTTTAAATGTTTTTTTGAGTTGTAAGGTATTATCATTTTTCAAATGATATCGTATGATTTTAACTATTTTTTTTATAAAAAAAAAAAAATATGGATAACAAGCAATATAACAATATGGCCAGGGGGATTTATCGTAATCACGTTGCAATGCATCGTTGCTATAACGATTTCATAAATAATAATAATCGACGATCTAATCATTTGTTTTTATAACAGTTTACTCACGCGGGTAAAAAATTTGAAGATTCTTCCTCATTTGTCCTGAAATTCAATGCTAATAATGTAAAGGGTGTATTACAGTATACATGAGAAATTCCACGCCAACTCGACCAATGATTTTTTCACAACATTTTTAATTTCACTCCTGATTTCAATCTGAGGAGATCAACTGGGGAGACTCATACAGTGCTCTATAGATCTTGAATAACAATTTTTAACATGTATTTGCAATGTATGTAGATGAATTAGAAGCGGAAAGTATTGAGTATACATCGACAGAGGATTTAGCAGCGATCAAGTTATACGATTCCACTGTGTGAGTATTTTTTTCAGACAGATATGACGTAAATTTTTTGCACGAAAAAAATCGAAAGTTTAATCATACATATAATAATAATAAAAATAATAATAATAATAATAATAATAATAATAATCATAAAAATAATAATAATTAAGACGTACCATCATTATTAAGGTCAAATCTTTCCATTGATATCTTATTAACTAAATATAATATTATTGTACACACATGCAGCGAGATCATTGGATTCGTCGAATCAATCGAAAGCACCAAAATCGTCGGAGTGGAAAAGCATATGATTTTTAAGTTCTGCCTAAGCAATGGAATGGGGGATAGAGTACAAGTAGTCGTGTGGAACAAAGAGATTAAACGAATTGAACCACTTATCCATATAAATTATGTGAGTACTTTACAAAATTAAATACACACCCTTTTCATATCAAAGTAACTTTTTGTTAATCTTGAAGACAGAATTTTATTTATTCACTTTCGATCAAATA
This sequence comes from Tenthredo notha, assembly GCA_914767705.2. NCBI lineage: Eukaryota > Metazoa > Arthropoda > Insecta > Hymenoptera > Tenthredinidae > Tenthredo > Tenthredo notha. The sequence goes on along the minus strand of OU611915.1, from coordinate 8,782,846 downwards.
TCAGCTATTCAAATTGAGAATATTAGCAAACATGTCAAAGAATATTCTGTTTAAAGTTTAACCGAACCTTTTTTTGAATTTTGAACTGAGATAACAAAAAAGTAATAATCTTTCTCAGTTTATAACTCAATTGATAAACCTCTGTTACAGATCGTCCATTTAGACGGAGCGTATTCCAAACCACAAGTTCACCGAAATTTCAATAAAGGAACCGTCGTCTACGTTCTGACAGTACAGTCGAACACGATCGTTAATATTCTTGGCAAACAGAATATTGAATCAAACCCCGACACAACAAGTGATCTTGAAGTGGTCGAAATAGAGAATGTCTCTCAATTCACCAAATGCATAAGTAAGTAACTGCGTTACACATTTTGATTTAATTATTATTATTTTATTATACCTGTAAATTTAACATAACAGAAAAAACGATTAAATTGGTCCATAAAAAATTATTTTGTCCTAAGAAAATTTTCTGCAATTCGCACCGTAAACCGAAAATTTCTTCAGTCAAGAAAAAAATTTGCTTGAGCCAAGAGAATTCTCTTGGTTCGAGAAAATTTTGACTTAGCTCGGTAGATTTCTCGGTCTTCAATATAATTTTCTTGGCTCAAGTAAACCTTTTTTTCTGTGTAGTCACGAAATATCCCATACAACACACATATCGGACATGTGTGCTGTCTGGGATTAGACACGTGAAGATATATATCTTGCAATTTTATGCAATCGGTATAAAAAGATTTCAAGAAATTCTATTTCTTTTTTCCAGGGACAAACTAACGCCAACCAACATACAGGGTGAAAGTCTAAGATCCGGCCACTCGGAGCAGCGTTGAGGTGGCCGCGATCTCGGCGCGCGTATAAAATCTTATGACTTTCACCCTGTAGAATAATGCCAAATGCAAACTCCTCTTTTCAATCATGGCCTTCCAATGGAACCTGGTTTTTATTTTCTTTATTTGAATCAATTAATTGGTACATACAGGATGTAGAAACATCACTTGAATATAATTTTAAAATACATTATCATTACACCGATAAAATAATTCAATATGATATTTCAGAAGTGCAGGGCTACATCAAGAGCAACTTCGGAATGATCGAAAAACAATTTGGAAAAAGTAATGAATTTAAATGCGGATCCATTACTGATGGAGTTTGGAAACTGGAAATCCATATTCCAGTAACTGCCAATACAAGTGACGAGAGGGACGAATTTGATTTTGAAAAGGGCGATCATATTCAGGCGATTGGATTTGTTCAAATCAATGGTAAATCCACCGTTTTTGCAACAAAAAAAAGAGTGACAAATCAGCTTCACACCTAAGAATCATAACGAATCATAACTTAATAACGCGATGAATAGCGCAGTTTGAAATACCTACCCCGTGTAGTATAGATTATAATATTATAATCAATACAGCAATTCAAAATAGACAGAAAAAAAGCCTTCTATTTCAACTTATCTTGCATTGAAGTATTATGTACCTATATTGAAAGAGATGTTTAACACCACTTAATAACACTACACTTTATTTATTGACAGCGAATCCGATTCACTTAATGGTGAAAACTATGAAAGATATCAAGAAAATCGACACAAAAAAGATGAACTTAAAGCAGCTCCTGCGTGGAACAAAGCAGGTCGAAAGAGTTCACGAAATCGAACAAGAAACCTCAATGAAAAAACAAAGATTGACCAACTAATTGGACGTTTGAAATATTATAATAATATAACCCTATATGTACCGATATAAACATTGAAAAAAAAAAATAAAGTTCCCTTGGAAGGCCATAATCATATCGTTAAACAATCAAGTTTCAAGTTCACATTTTTTACATTAAAACGTAGAAACTCGAAAACTACAGTGAAATATTCATAGACATTTAGTAGCCTCCCTACTGAAAAAGATTTTGTAAAATATCACGTGAAAAAGTACCTGATAAATTACACACTAAAGTCTAAGAAATTATGACCGGATTCCACTTGCAATTTATAATATAACTTTAATTAGATTTTTCTAATAACGTTAATTAGATAAATTATTTTCACTCACCTTATATACTTAAGATATGCTTTTCGCAAGCATCAATTCGAGCAGGACCCTGATTCTAGAAATTTATCGAATCGTTTCACGGGCGGTATACACTGTTTGGACCAATCGGAGAACAGCGTTAAACGGAAAGTCGGCCGATACGCCTGTTAAACGATTCGATAAATTTCTAGAATCAGGGTCCAGAAAGAAATGAAAAAGTGGATGGCCAGCCTGCAATGAACAAACGAAAAACCTGGAGCGTGCGTTGGCTATGACTGAGTGGAAACCATACCTGTAACATCCCTGTATATACATACCACGAAGCCTACTAGCGCAGTGGCAGTGTAAGACTTTGTAACACGAGAGGGCCCGTGTTCGAACCCCGAGCGAAGAGTTTTTTTTTTTCTATCACCATTCATCAATTAATGATAAATCACGTGATAATTTACACAATAAATTATATTATGAATTGCAAGTGGAATCCGGTCATAACTTCTTAAAATTTATTGTGTAATTTATCAGGTACTTTTTCACGTGATATTTTACAAAATCTTTTTCAGTAGGGTTACTAACTCGTTTTTTTTTTTATTTCAGTCGTCTACTAACTTCATTTCAGAAGTTTTCATGAAGTTAGTAGACGACTCAAAAAGAGTTAGTGGGCTACTAAATGTCTATGAATACGGGTGATATGAGTAAATAAAAATTAATCGTTAATTAATTGTTTGTTTCAGCTTTGAGTTTACATGTACATTAAAACGTAGAAACTTGGAAACTACAGTGAAATATATTATACAGAATGCTTCAGAATTATAAATTGCTGATTTATTTTGGTTTGTTAGCAATACTTGAAGATCCACAATTATATATCTTCAATACAGATTAGGCATATGCGATAATTTAAATGCCTTTTCTTATGGGTGGGAGGTTACTTCAACAATGAACAGTATGATTTTAATTGAAAGAAAGAAGAAAAAAAACCAATGAAGTCAGTAGAGAATTAGCAAAAAAAAAAAAACGCAGAATGAATGCCCGTGATGATTAAGGCAAAAAAGCGGTATTAGACGCGCGCGAAGCGCGCGCACTGTGCTAGTTTCAATAAAAATTTGACATTCTTCCGAGACGGTTTGTTTTCATGTTTTCTTTTTTTCAATAATCTTCTTCAGTCCTTCATTCGTTGAAAACGTCTGCCACAGCTGAGCTAGGAATTATATCCGTGTAGATCCATGAAGAATACATCAATTTCCAAACTTTCTGTGAAAATCGATAAAAAAAAAACCACACTTGGTTATTTTAGGATAGAGACTTGGAAAAAATATCGGTGACTTATCCGGCGAGAGTACGCGGAAAACGTTATTCAATTACAAACCGAAACTGCAGTTCTTAAACCGATCGCGATTCCATCCATGTGCTCGAGTCATTCTAATTTATTGTGAACTTTAACGCCCGCAGGTATCTATTCGGCTAGTCTGGCTGTTATGGGACGATTCTGCGTGAACATATCGTACAACATCGGGTTACAGTATGCTGCTGAACTTCTACCCACCGTTGTCAGAGCTCAAGGTGTCGCTTTGATTCATATCATGGGTTACGTCGCGAGTATTGTTGCACCTTTCATCGTTTACATGGCTGTGTTATCCCCGATATTGCCGCTCCTTGTTCTCGGTGTTCTTGCTATCTTTGGCGGGGGACTGGCTCTTTTCTTACCAGAAACTCTTGACAAAGAGCTTCCACAGACGCTGCAAGATGGCGAGGACTTTGGAAAGGATCAGGGTATATGGGATATGCCCTGTTTCACAAAGTATGTGAAAATACTCATACAATTCTGAAGGATTCATTAACTTGTTGAGTTCAATTTCAATTTGTGACTGTGTTCTAATTCTCATATTTTATTTTCCGTAGAAAAGCCGACGACGAAGAAGCTCCGCCACATTTGACGAGATCGTCCACTCGTGGAAGTGTGCGAGGCTCCATGCGAGCGTCTCTGCGTGGCGAGGCACTTAGGAGCAGTATGATCCAAAGATCAAGCATTAGGTCACGTCGAAACGTCGTTGCACCGGTGCTGGAAGAAAGGTTGTAAGGCTCCAGGCGTCATCAAAGAGCATACTTCGAAATTTTCAAGGCCTCAAATTCAAATCTAGATGACAAGAGATAATCTTGACGGATGGAAAAAACAGTAAACAAAGACTACACTCGAAAATGAGTATTCAGTTTCCAGAGCCCTCGACAGAATTCGAAGTATAGGAGTCTAGTGATATTATGGTGATACTCTTGGTAGTTTTTTAACTACAAAAAATGTTATGTATATATTGTACCACATAAGCAAGACACTTCAAATGAGGGATGCATGATCAGAGTTGCATCACTATTATTTATTTTATGGAAAATCGTTTATTTGGCTTAAACTGTTTGATTTTCCTCCGCTGAAAAATATACTTTTTTTCCGCATAGGCATTGAAAAGTCGCTTTCTGACGCCTGTTTTCGATCCACAGAGTAGCACTTTATCCGGTTGATTTTAGAACTGCCCTATAAAGTCTTTATACGGCAGTCTGGATGCGCAGTTCAAAGTACGCATTCCAAAGCTGCCGTATGAAGTCTTTTTACCGCAGTTTCGATGCGCAGTTGAAGTGCGTGACAGATTTCACCATAACCTCACTCTTACTCTGCGAATCTCAAGTGGCGTCAAAGTGAATTTTCATGCCTATTTCGAAAAAAATAAAGTATGGGGCGCACCCCTAAACCGTTTTTGACTCGAATAATGATTTCAGAACTCGCTTTGGGCTCGGCTTTAGCTCGTTCTGAAACCATTATTCTCGCCTATAATATTAAAGTAAATCTTATTTATACGTTTGTATTGTGGGACGAGAGATTAGCTCATCATGTAGTTCCTCTGAATAGTTCTCGAGTACTTATGCGAGTTGTGAAACTTTGAATCCAACATTCTATTTTTCATTTTGTTGGATTTTTTCAGACGTTTAGTGGAAGTCTGTGGACTTTGGTCAGACTTTTCAAAAACTTTGATATTTGATGTCATTAGATCGGAGTTTCGCATTCAACCTGATCGCAGGTTTCAGAGATTGTTAAAACTCGCAGAGTACTGAGTACACGAGAGCTTGGCTTCGATGTGAGAATAATCCTCCCCACAAGAGATCTATTGTTGTTGTAATAGTTTGTAAATTATTTGAATTAGTAAAGTAATAATATATTAACCAGATCAGTTTAATCCTATACCTCATATTTATGTCATTGACCTATAATAGGGTGACAACTTATTTACCATGAATCGGAAATTTAAGATCTGTGCCAAAATAGTACATTGTACAACAAGGGGGGGAAATTGGTAATTTCTAGCGAGGGTCAGATGATGTTGCACGACTCAGAGTCGAGGGCACCGAAGGTGCCAGAGACAACGACGAGTGCAACGTCAACAACCTCGCTGGAAATGACCCTCCCTCCCGTGTTGCACACCGTGTTTTTTGTAACAGCACGATTTTCGCGTTTTTTTTTCATTGGTGATAATTTTCTTGAAAATATTAAAAAATAATTTAGCGGGCGTTTTCAGTTTATTATTGCCCGCTTATGCTCGAATGGCGGGCAATAATAACCTGAAAACGCTCGCTGCTCGACGTTAGCGGGCAATTAAAAACTGAAAACGCCCGCTGCTCGACGTAGCGGGCAATGATAAACTGAAAGCGCCCGCTGCTCAACATAGCGGGCGTTTTTATTTTTTTTGTTTGCTCGCTCGTCTGAAAACCGCCACTTTAGGCCCGCTTAATGGGTAAAAAAAACGCAAAAATCGTGGATGTGGTACAAAATAGTATATTGTGTACCAAGGGCGTAAAGTGGGCTTCTTTAGACCGAGTGTAGAGTCTGCAGTACGAGTTAGAGGCGAGCTAGCACGAGTCGAAGAGGAGTATATATATTTTTGTCAAAAAAACGCGAATATCGTGCATATGTTACAAAAATTGAATTGCGTCTGATATTTGAGCATGTCTCTCAAAATTTTGGCAAGATGGGAAAATTTTTAAAAGTCGTTCAAGAATCAGGCAAATAACTAAATTTCAGAAAAATCGTTGGTCTCATATTCTTTTTATCACGACTGTTACCCTCAATATTCTTGCATCGTCAATCCCCACAGAAGTAAGCCTCTGAGGTAAAAATATTGATATTTAGCGGTCGCTGAAGAATTTCGAAAAATATGATTTGAAGAAAATATTTGGAAGTCTTCAGGCGACCGCTGAACACACACACCCTTCGTTTTGCGTGGGATCCATTCAATATTATTGTCGATTGCTGGTCTAAAGTTAAGTATGAGGACGAAATAGATGGGTCTGTGGATGAGAATATGAGTAAGAAGGTAAATGCAGCAAAGTTTAAATAAAAATAGATTATTTCTTTTGATATTGTGGTCCGGGATCACATGGAAACTGAAATGAGTAACTACGGATACTCTCTTAGGTGAATGGTCGAGAACTATTGAAGCAACTGATGAACTGAGAGGTCTTATTGACTGTTAGTTGATGACTGAAATTAGCTCATTTGGGAAGACTCATGTGTTGACCTTATTCAAGCGAATTCAGAACAACTTCTGAGAATTAATATTAGGGCTGGACATTTCTGGTGGTTCCACAGATGTGGCTCATAAACAAATATAAAAGGTGAAATTGAAAATGACCTGAAAAAAATCATTATTTTAAAGACAGAAATTTTTTTTTTCCTAAAATAAACATTTTTTGTCGTCACAACTCTCACCTGTTAGATCCGTTCATTAGCCACACTTACGAAAGCACAAAAAAATTCACGTCTTGATATCAATATTTTGCGTACTTTGATGCATGTTGATGAACAAATACAGATTGTGCAAGTCACGATTAAAAACATTCAAACACTCGGGTTATCGCAAATTTTTCGTAGAAATGTTGTTCTACTGTTTTGCTTCATTGCAACAGGTAATTTTCTGTTTTACCTGGTATAGTATTATGGGATGATTCAAAATCCCTGCACCACAAGTCATGGGTGCCCGAGTCGAAATTTAATGCCTACTTAGAACCTCAAACTTCTACCGTTGAGGTGCCACAGCAGTGGCATGTCCTATATATATTTTGTGACGTCAGAATCGTGAAATACGAGGAATTTCGTCGACAAATTGAGCCCAAACAAAGAAACGAATTTCATGGGAATTATTTTTTTATGGAAGCCTAAATTAATCTGTACTGCGCTTGCTTAGTGATTTTCAGCGTAGATTACCCAGTAATGTGTATTGCGAATAAATCGAAGTGACAGGTCTTTTAAACATATCCAACATGGCAGCATCAGAATCCCTGCAATTAGCGACTTGTCGTATTATGATCGCATCTGGGAGATGAGAACATTCATCACTGAATCCAGGGAGCAAGCGCAGTGTAGGAATACACACACTTTTCAGGAAAACTCAGTTCAACCGTCTGCGTCCCGTAAATAAGGCTCAATTTGTCGACGAAATTCCTCGTATTTAACGTCTCGGTATGACATATATCTATCGAAAATCTGTGAATTGACGGCAGTTCTGTGGCACCTTAATAGGCAAAACTTTAGAAAAATATACATCTTGTATCGAAAAGTACTATTTCGTAACAAGCGCATGGAAAGTGGGGTTTGTCCTTATTTAGAAGCGGAAAATGAGTCTTTGAGTCAGGATTCAATCAACCCACTGATATACCGGGTGTGCCATTTTAATCTTACACCTGATTTATCTCGGAAAATACGACTCCGATTGAGTATTGAGTGTAATGATACTTTGCAGGTTCGAAAGGGGACGTTCAAATTTTTTTTTTGTTTTAGTCCAAAATAAAAAATGGTGGAATTAAGATGGCCAATATGTTTTTCTTAAATGGAAATGTGACTTTTCTTTCGCACCAAAAAATTTTTCAAATTAAAACGAACAACTTTTGTGGGAAACATTTTTCCATTCAAGTTCATAATTTTCAGGTGAGAACAATTTTTGGTGATGGGTTCGAGAGGAGAGTTCGGGCATGTTTGAACATGAATGGGGGGATATTTGAACAACTTTAGGATGTGTTCAGAGTACACTCACATGGAGGGTTTTTAGTCTCGAAATGTTGCGAAAGTGACCTAATCCATGTGAGTGTCACACGCACACGCGCACCAAAAATTGTTCTCACCTTAAAATTATGAACTTGAATGGAAAAATGTTTTCCACAAAAGTTGTCCGTTTTAATTTGACAAATTTTTTTGCTGCGAAAGAAAAGTCACGTTTCCATTTAAGAAAAACATGTTGGCTATCTTAACTCCGCCATTTTTTATTTTGGACTGAGACAAAAATTTTTTTTGAACGTCTCCCTTCAAACCCTCAAAGTTTCATTACACTTAATACTCGATCGGTGTCGTATTTTCTGAGATAAATCAGGTGTAAGATTAAAATGGGACACCGCGGGTATATTCTAAGTGGATAGCCGATCGACCAAAATCGACCAAAATCAACCAAAATCGACGTCGCCGCATGGTGGCGACGTTCGGAATTTGAGGACAAATATTTTCATTTTTGACCAGTATTTTTGTCCTAGGACCTAAAAAACTAACGAATTGTATCCTGACTCAAAATGACTCATTTTCAACTATCAAACGAGGACAAAAAACCCTCACTTTCGGTGCACGTGTGACGACAAAAATATATTCCACTATATGAGCGCAAATAGATAAGATTTAGTGGTTGCGCAAACGCGTTTTCTGCCTAAATTTGTAACTTTTCTCGTTCTCGCGTTTTTATTAAAAAAAAAGGTTTTCTATTAGAAATATTTTTAATCAAGGGCTGCTAATTTTTCGCCTATCAAATACACCATAGAAACATGGGACAAAATTCCAAAACCGTTCCTGAAACCATAGATGATGAGATCAACAATCTTTCGTTTCATTTTTTTGTGATTTTCACTCAACCTGCAAAACATCCCCCTCCCCCCACCCGCCCCCCGAAAGCATAAGAGGCTACAACTCACGAAAAATCCGCAAGTCGCCGGCCCTGACCTGCGGGTTATCTAAACCATCGGGTGACCCACGTTTATGCAATCGAGCATAAGTTAGGTGAAATCTCGTAACAAATTAATAAAAGTGTTCTGGAAAAAATTGTGATCATGCGTTACTGTGAATGTGAAAATACGCTCTTAATTGGTTTTGCCTCAAATATCGTATCACCAATATTACCCTCCATAAAATTTGCGATAGAACGATAGAATCCGGGTACCATATACGGTTTCTGTACCCGGATTCTCTCGTTCTTATCGGAAATTTTATACAGGGTAGTGAATTTGGAACTATTTTTGATAGGCACATTGAAGGATTAATATTGTTTACATGGTGTACGCTGCCCCTCGACCTCAAAGTATCGTAACTGAGTTAAATGTGTTGTCGCTTGTCGCGTCCTTGTATGTTGCAGTTTATCGCCGCTGCGTGGTATTTTGCTTGAAGAACGACGCATTAGCGTCTGGCGCCCAAGATATCGAATCTGTAGTTTTTGTTTTCGACTCGATTTGACTCGCCGATACTTCACTAGAATCTCCACGCATGGGAGAGAGACAGCAACTAACACAGGCCCTCTCGCTTATTCTTTCAGGCGAGCCTCGAAACTACACTACTGTTGACTATATGATCACTTTTCCTACTAGAAGTTTGGCTTATTCCACCCGCGACTTGAGAAAAGTACGGCCTTGTGGCGGTAATCCATGAAGTAAGGAAACAAAATACGCCCTCGTGGTGCTGGCATTAAGGCCCATCCTTAGTCGCCCACCTCCTTTCCATACAATGTAACGAAAACGGGGCCGGGGAGACACATTTCGATGATTATCCGAGCCCAGGCGTCGAAAACGCAAAAAAGGCCAACGTAGCGCGAATTCTATTTCAATTCCAAACACATACGTCCAAAAAAATTTTCGTTTCGTGCGAAAATAGAGCCAGCGTTTGGTTATTTCTTTTTTCCATTGTCTAAATGGTTTTTCATTGTCCTTGGCTTTAGACAATGGAAAAAAGAAATAGCCAAACGCTGGCTCTATTTTCGCATGAAACGAACATTTTTTTGGACGTATGTGTTTGGAATTGAAATAGAATTCGCGCAGCGTTGGCCTTTTTTGCGTTTTTGACGCCTGGGCTCGGATAATCATCGAAATGTGTCTCCCCGGCCCCGTTTTCGTTACATTGTACGGAAAGGAGGTGGGCGACTAAGGATGGGCCTTAAGACCCATTCTATCACACCTTCCTCGTATAGAAATCCCCAGCCTCGTGGCATCAGTCTGAAAATCTCAGGGGCCATCTATCTTCTATGAACACCCAAAGCAGAGTAGTCGGACAGCACGGCTCCGGCCTTCGCTGTTATCAGCGCTCAGGATTTGCGCATTATCAACCTTTGATCCTCTAACTAATCAATGAGTTGCCCTACACCAGGTGCTCTAGTATCGCCACGATCGTACGACGCCAATCTCTGGTGCACCTCGGGGACCCTGCAGATGGAACGTAGTTCGCAGTATCTTGAAGGTGACGGAAACCTCTGCGATCGCCGATGTCCTACCTAGCTGAGTGCCGTGCCCCCCCCCCCCCCCCCCCGCTTTCCTTCGCCACCAAAGGCAATTGTCGGTGGTTTTGGTGCCGGCTGCACTACCGTATCAGTTGGCGCTCCAAGCGGGTGTCGTATATGGAAGGGTCCTCGTAGATAATAGAGATTAGGGAGGAAAAGAAGCCGATTCGATTTTTTTGTTGGTAATAATTTTGCGGTATATGAGTCAGTCTACGTCAAGCGGGACGGATTTAGCCAAAAATATTCGTCGATGTTTCTGATTCTTTTGTAATTTTTTAAAAATATTCTCTGGGCAAAATTGAAGGATGTAACATTTTTTTTTTTTACTCAAAGGGCTTAGAAGCTGCAAGGGGTTGAATTTTCGAAAGAACCACCAAAAATCGGAATCGCGCTCTCCTTTAAACTTCAATATCTCTGGATCCGTTAGTCGTACAGACGTCAGCAGGAACTCATTTCAAAGCTCTTGAATTGTACTTTCGTGCTATTAATTTTAAATCCATCGAATAAACAATTGTATTTTTTAAGCGCGATTTTCGAGATGAATGCCCCTTCTAATATTCTGAAAAAAATACAATCGTGTTCCTTGATTCATTCTCTACAAAATCTGTAAGTTTTGAAATGGAACTCTGATGGAAACTTTATTTAAAAAGCGATTGATCCGTGCGAGACATCGTGCGCGGCTGTGTACTTAATTACTTAAGGTGCCACAGTAGTGGTGGTGTGCTATATATATTTTGTGACGTCAGAATCGTGAAATACGAGGAATTTCGTCGACAAATTGAGCCCAAACAAAGAAACGAATTTCATGGGAATCATTTTTTTATGGAAGCCTGAATTAATCTGTAGTGCGCTTGCTTAGTGATTTTCAGCGTAGATTACCCAGTAATGTGTATTGCGAATAAATAAAAGTGACACGTCGTTTATACATATCCAACATGGCGGCATCAGAATCCCTGCAATTACCGACATGTCGTATTATGATCGCATCTGGGAAATGAGAACATTTATCACTGAATCCAGGGAGCAAGCGCACTGTAGAAATACACACACTTTTCAGGAAAACTCATTTCAACCGTCTGCGTCCCGTAAATAAGGCTCAATTTGTCGACGAAATTCCTCGTATTTCACGATTCTGACGTCACAAAATATATATAGCACACCACCACTACTGTGGCACCTTAATCATAAACTATGAGAACTATACATTCAAATGAAATCTTAAGGGGGAAAATAAACCTTCAAAATAATTTCTTTACGAATCACTGGTACACTATAATAAAATATTTCATTGACTCACAATCAGTTTTTTTACAGCAGACTACTAATATTTTGAACCATAATTCAGAAATATTACAGAATATTTGGACTTCGCCGCTCATGTAGTTTTCGTAGTTTATGATTAAATAATTTTGAGTTGATTAGTTGAGTACCTAATTGATCGAATAATACGGTGACGTATTCCATTTGATGTTATACCACGTTTGAATATTATATTTGTTTATAACGAATAGAAATGTTCTTTATCGTGAAATTCAATCAAAGATAAAAATGACCCGGAACTTTTTTGTAGAGCCTTCGATTCTCTACAAAAATATGTCTGTAGATTCTCTGTGTGACGTATCATTTGCTAGTAAATCAAAGATATGACCGTTTGAAGGGGAGTATGTTTTCGATTTTTGGCTCCTTTTCCTGAATTTCACCCCTATGTAACTTGGAAATAGGGGCCAAAAATTATAAAAAAAAAAATAGTTTGATGATATTATTTGTTCCATTGAACCCGTAAAAAAAATTATAGCGGAATCGGTAACATCGAGGTCATTTTTTGATTTATTTTGTCCAGTCTGACGTGGAATGGCTCACATACGTTCGTACATTTTAATGAGTGTATACTGAATCATTTATATTCCACAATTACCGATATAGGATAGGGGGTCTCATCTGATATCAAATTCTTCAGTTTTCTTATGTGATATACAACCCACCGGTTAAGATGTTATCACATGTCGATGTCAGTCGGCATTATAACTTTTTAATTTCATCCGTTACTACATTGCTTGAATGTTCTCACGGGAGTCTGGTCTTAGAATTTAGTCATCTATATCTATTTTTTTATTTGCGGCTGTTCTCACATGGCTCTGCCCTCGAGCACAGTTAACTGTTCTACATATATACCTCTTCTCATCCAATGGTGAATTCGATTCTAGGACACTCGAAATCCAATAGGATTGTTGCAATGGTCCCGCCATGCAGTCTGTAAGCTCTAGACCTAAGACTGTTATACATACATAGGGTGTACCAGAAGATCTCATACTCCTGTAATGGGTGTATACCTTGGGACCATCGAGAGTACAAGAGTTTTCCAACCAAAACAAATGATAATTGACCAATTACTACTCAATATGTTGGCTAGAATCGGAAGCTGTACATCACTAACTCTATGCTTAATATTGGGGGTCCTGATTGGTCGACTTCACTAGCACCTCATACTGCAACTTCGTATCAGTATTTCACAAAGAATACAAAAATAGGTCTTATATGAAGAATTATATTACACCCTGTATTCTATATTATTATGTCACGTACGGATTGAATTCCCACTCCAGGCAGTTCACGCAACTGTTCATATGTCTGGGCTGTCGATATCTGCATTCGCTCATCTTTCTTCAGTCTATGGAGTCGACAAGCCATTCAAAGTCAGTTCGTAAATAAGTTGTTGACTGCTGTGAGTTATTAAACTGTTCTTTAAATTCAACGTCAGTGAAATATGTCCGTAAGTCTTCATTTTCTTATTAATTCACGTAAAACAGATAATCAGGTTCTAGCCGTGCGGTGTATGAGTTCTTGCTCCGTTGAGCAGATTCAAAAATGGATTACGTTCTTTCATTTGAAATGACTCACATTCAAGTGTAATGATTTAGCGTAACTATCCTATTAGTTGCAATTGCAACGTGTATAATAATTCATTCTTTTTCATTTTAAACAATATTCGTTTCAGAAATTAGTTATGATTCTGTAATGTAATACACTTACGTGAGAGTATGTATACCGTATTAAATTACTTGTACGAAACGTGAAGCTAGACAAGTTTACTAATATAATCCGATATTACAAACGTTATAAGAAACTTGATCTGGGCTGTACTTGGGCGAATATATGCAATGAGCATGACTATTTTTCAATATCTCCAAGCACAATGGACCATATCTTACAAAAATGAACTAATAACCACTCGCAGACAGAAAATTCTGTGCAGGTTACATAGTCTGGTCATATTTGGGTATGCAAGAAAAGAACGGTAATATAAGGTTTATTCAAGCTGAAATTTGTGGAAAAACAAGTGAAATAGCACATCCGAATTCCGTCAGAATTCTCCATTTCGAAATATATATATATTTTTTTTCAAACAGTAAGGCGCCAATATCAAAGAAACAGTTTTGAAAAAGAAAATATCTGAAATCAATTCTGTATCAATTCTGATGTTTACACAAATTTAAAAATACAGGTAATATGCCGACTTTTTGTCACTGTAGTGACTAAAACCAACATCTTTTATCATGCCGGAAAGATTGCCACTATCACCTTCGTCACAGTCAATTTCATGCTGTAAGCTGTAAGCCTATATATTTTCAAATCATGGAATGGCTAGTGTACAACAATGACATGACATGATACATGAAGACTGGGGAAGGTTTTGTCCCACAATAATCGATGCAGTTTCGGCTTGGGATAAACTTTTGCAATTGTTCAGATAACAGCAGAAATTTTTTGAAAGCCACTACGTTTTCTTTAGGCAAGCATTATACAGCGTGGATTCCTACCTTTTAGGCAGGTGGAATTGATCTGAGTTTCCAGTTGCGCATCGAGCGCTGGCAAATTTGCTGTGCGGCTATCTCAATTTATTCATGACAGATAGCCGCGATGTGTATAACCCCTCAATATTTTGACAGTTTGGCTGGGTAGGAAGTTGGCCGCACTGAAAATTTGCAAAATTTGCGTGCGCTCGAACCTTGCTCAGAAATTCAGCTCAAGTTCACCTGTCTGAAAGATAGGAATACACGCTGTATACTGGAAGTATTCGTGAGAAAGCAACACAAGCATCTGGTAAAACAATCGAAAGGTCGGTTTTTGTATACAATCCGCGTACCCATTGGCTATGTGGGAACTATAACCTAATCATTCAACGTTTGAGTTGCCAGTTGCACCCATTTTCACTTCCCTATGTTGTGTTTCGACATATATAATAAATTCCATGTGAACTAGACCAAAACTTCTACTGATATCAGCTTTGATTGATACGGCAAGTTCATTGAATGGCAAAAAAAAAAATTAATCAACGTTATCGGTTATCTTGAATTATTTTGTGGTTTAAATAATTGTGATCCTATCTTCGAAAACACATGTTTTCTATGTTTAAAAGTGGGGGGATTTCGATATAAAGACCAAAAAATATCACATGGTTAAAAATGCATATTTTTATTTCTTCGAAAAATCTTGGTTTTTATTGCTATCCTGAATTCGCATTGAAAAACTGTAACCGTCTAAAACTCTTTCTCGCAGCTTTATATAGCGAAAATATATGAAGTTCAACACCAATATGTCCTGAAAATCAAAATCAGAATTGAATGATGTAATCGTCTGGCGGATAAGTTGAATATTCCATAAAGATTTTTTGGAGTGATGTATCATGGTTCGAAATTGTTTTCCGAAGTTACAGAAAAATCGGCGACCATGAGTTGCAGATCTATACTGTTTACCGAAGGAATGGCCCACGAGTTAAAAAAAAAAAACGTTCAAATAAATAGTAGAACTGTAAATATCAATAATGATACTATTTATAATGGTGATGATGGAAATGTTTAAATTTAAAATAAAAACAAAAAATGCTATAGAATATAAACATAAGATTTTTCAAGTACAACGGATGAAGTTTTTGTGACATCTACGTCCTTCATCCTGGGTAGTGCAAGATATAGAACGTTCACCTTGATTGATTTTATAAGCTGTTGTTTCACTGAAAAAATATCGGTCAATATAAGTTGTTGTGTATTTAGTGGGAAATGAATAACGTGACTTCTTTTGACTTCGTTCGAAAAACATATGCATATCGGTCGAGAGATAAAACAAACTTTTTCTTGTTATTTTTTGTACCTTTTTATTGGAAAAACAATTTTTGGCATACTAGATTTGCGCAGATTTAAACATGTCACTGTACGCATCTTCACGCACGATAGCTACTTTAGGGTGATTCAAAAAAAAAAAATTCTTTTTTCTTCTCACTAACAGACTCAAAAGTTTCATTCAGGTATAAAATGATGCCTGTTAGAATATGAGCTCTTAATATTAATATTGAGTTGCTCCTCGTGGCACTTTTCGATTTGCCGTAAGAATAACATGGGATAAATCATTTTTGTTTCCTCTGATTTTCATCACTAGCAAATGATACGTCACATAGAGAATCTACAGACATATTTGTGTAGAGAATTGAATGAATATTTTAACAGGCATCATTTTATACCTAAATGAAACTTTTGAGCCTGTTAGTGAAAAAAAGGAAGAATTTTTTTTTTCTAATCACCCTAAGCTACATGCATCGTCAAAATATACAAATATGTCGGTGTATCATCTGAATACACTGTAGAGGGAAAACCCAGTCTATTGAGAACAACATACTGAAACAGAGCCGTACAATGAACGATGATTACGAATTATCATTTGTTTGTTTGGATGGCGACTAGCTTTGATCCAGATTGAGAATCATGCGAAACTGTTGACGTCTTTTTGTTTCATTTTTTAAAATGCTGTGCAAGTTATCCATAAAGCTAATTCGGCAATTCCGGTGGATACATAAATTCACGTGATACAGGTAGATGGAGATGTTTCTTGTGAAAAACTAGGCTGGGTAAGTTTAGTCAAACATTTGTCAGGGTACACACATACAGAACTATGAAATCACGAAGTACAACCAATAAGATTTCAGATTCGGCCAAAATAGTACCAACAACAACATCGAATATCAAATACGCGCTAAGCGGTAGATAATCAACGAGAAAAATGGTAGCGATGATTTATTGTATTTTATCAATCTGCAGAGTTTGTTGTTGATTCAAAACCTGTTGTGATATCTTTAGCAATAACACAATTCAGTCAACAATATGTTTCATCACATAGATACAACTAAATCATTGATACAGCAATAAATATTGCAAGTCAATACAGAACATCCAATATTGCTTTTGTAGTAAAACCGCGATTTTAGACCGGACTCGGAGATAGTGCGACCTAAATCAAGACTGCTCAAACCCCAGCTATCAAAGCGCTCGCCAGTACTGTACTACGGTAGCGTCAATACAAGCCAACCCAGTCTGCTGTTGACAGCATGGTATCTTGTTTAGTTACGGACCTGTCCGATCAACTTTGTATTTCCAATAACTGAGTTCACGGAGTATCAGAAAAAAAAGGACAAACTCTAGTAACAAATATCGTTCTTATTTCACATGAGCTCCAGGGCACACGATCGCACGTGTGAAGGGAAGCTTTTGTGGCGCTACCCGAGCCTATAGTAGTGCAAGAGTTCTATTTATTCCATGGCAAAGCAGCGGCACTCTAGATGTTTGGATGTGGAATGTAAGAGATATAAGTCATTAAATGAGTGATTGATTGGATGTGGAATGTGAACAATATATAGAACCGGAGATGTCAACATTTGGGGCTAGATTATCGGGCCCAATGACAAAGACGGCAGTCAGTAATGAGCCTTTTTATAACGCATGCATGAATAAGCCGCTTGTTTGGGGCTCTGGAGCGGTCATATAGTGGCACTTTTCTGACGTTTCCGTAAGGCGATGCCAACATGAAACAATATTGCATGCCAAACGTGCACACTACGTTCTGCGCACATCGAGTGTGCACAACATGATTCTTGTTACGCACGGCGTGCGAACAATAGTATTCGATACTCCCGCGAAGTGAGGCGTTTAGGGTTGTCCGATGTCTTCAGCACCCACCTTCGTCTCGGCTGCCGCCTTAACTACGGTTCGTGCTGAAAACATCGGACACACCTATAAACGCCTCACATTTCGCTCTCGTATCGAGACCTTCTATAGAGCAGAGCAGATGTGTTCTCAAACTACGATCTCAGTCAAATATGATATTGTATTATTCGAATGAAGGGTTTCAAATCTTTTATTATAATCTCATTTACTACACAAGGAAGCTTTCGCAATTGCGACAGTTATGAATGCTTAAACAAAAACATTGTAATCTCCTATTACTATAAATTAATTATAAAAAATTATAAAAAAATTTGAAGGATACACTTTTTCTACTTGATCCCGAACAAATAATTGTTCTCCTGTTTGATACTCCGTAATTGGGTCCAGGGCGTTGTACGAGGTGATGTTAAAAGCAGGAATAGATTCCTAGAATCGAAGCTGCTGAAATCGGGATTCTACTTTATACCTGGTGATTGTAGCAGTCAATTCACTTTCGTGTTGGGAGACAGAAGTCGACGATTAAAACAGGGAGCGTTTGAAGCACGAAATATACTCGTTGGTATCATTCAAATTTAATTAATCTCAAATCCGTGCTCCACCCCAATTATTGATATTGTTTCAAACTCATTACTTTTAAGAATATTTTTGTATTATAGAATAAAGAAAAACTGTTCTGTCCTGAGGAGGGCCCACACTTAGGGCCGAAACGTTGACACTAATGATTTAAATCTTTAACGTTTATCTGACCTACATTTCCAAGAATTCCTTCTACATTGTTATTGATTGTTAGGGGTGTACGGTTACCCGATTTACTCGGGTATTCGGTGCTCGGGTCGGGTCCAGTACTCGTCAAGTCGAGAGTTTTTCGTGACCCGTTATAATCGGGTACTCGCGAAAATTTTCGGGTATTCGAATGTTTTCGTGAACTCGAATTTTTTCGGGTACTCGAATGTTTTCGGGAACTCAAATCTTGTCAGATACTCTAATGTTTCAGAGTACTCCCATGTTTACCGGCACTTAGCTCGGGTACCTGTCGGGTTTTAGAAGAATATCTCGATGCATCCATGTCGTTGGGTAATTCTAATTTAGTTGAGTGTTGGCTATGACAATTCTGGTCATTTATTTGAGTATTGGCTATGGCAATTCTGGTCAGAATCTGCCCAGAATTTACTGGTGAGTGAGCAGATTCTGTTCAATTCCCTACCAAGGGATTTCCAATTTCAATTTCTATGCAATTTACTAATTTAGGCAGTACGTTTAGTAGCTAAAAATGAGGACTAAGATGCAGGGTTGTATTTAAAAAATGCATCAATCTGTTCATGAATTTTTATTTTTCAAGTACATCCCGTATCTTGATCTTCATTCTTAGCTGCTGAGCGCCGGCAAGTTATCAATTTTCCGTGTGTGGAACAGTTCGCCATCAGGGGGAGGGGGGGGGGGGGGGGGGGGGGGGGGCATTAAAACTTGACAAAATTTTATTCTTTTTAGAATTTTAATTGGGTCATTGCAAAAGTCGTAATCCCTACTTTTTCGCAAATCATTAACTACCTAATTTGCGGTTAGACTCTCGGTCATCTCGCGGTGAACCCGCCGAATAGCAATGCAATTCAACCTTTTCTGAGTCATTATAGTTGATCTCAAGTCTCATGGCCGAAATTGAACTTTTATCGATTCGCGATTTCATTCGTACTCAAATTTGTAGTCTGAATTGATGAATTTTGATCGGTCACGATCGAATTTCGTGTGTGGTAAAACCACACACCTGAAATCTCGAGTATGGTCGTCTCCTTCACACCACACTATACTTGCCGGCCATGACTGAAATTCTTATATACGTATGGAATCGACGTTTTCGATCAACGTGATTAAGACCTACTTACGGAGCGTTTTACTCACATTTATTTTGTATGTTCAGCGCCGTGCGAAGGGGGGGGCGAAGGGGGCGCCCGCCCCGGGCGCCACTTCGTGGGGGCGCTAAAATTTTAGGGCGCGAAAATCCTGAATCACGCGTGAATAGCGTACGAATAAAAATAAATTAAATTTTTTTGCAAATAATCTTTTTTTCGATGAGCTATCTATAAATAAAAACTATTAACACATGAGAATTTTATAATTGATTTCTGAAACGTTAAAATTCCTCGTGAGGATAAGCTTTTCAAGACGATTAATGAGCCTAGTTGCTCAAGGCCCTAGATATATCATAGCAGTGCAACGGAGCTCTGAACGTTCATGTTACATTGTATAAACGATGCCGAGATATGAACATTTGGGCCAGCCGGAGAAGAGTCAAGACCTATATATTTTGATCAAGTTACATAATTATCGTCGTGGCTTATAGACTAATAATTCCTTCCATTGTGATTTCTGAATGCAAAATTTGATATTCTTCCAAAAATACTTCTTATATCTGAGAAATTACTTTGTACCGGCGGTCGTCCACTGCGTGCAAGCGCATGTTTACGAATCGTTGCGCCGCCTTTTCATAAAATCAGTTTGTTGCATCGCTTTGCTCGCGATTGCCGCCTATTTAAACTTTCAAAGGCAGTGTTGCATTGAAAATTATTGTAGCAGCGACTAGCCAGCAGGTATGTATATTCTTATAGTTTTCATCGCCACTTATCGAAGTTTCCGATTAGCCTTATTTTAAATACATGGCATATACAATTATTTTTTTCGTCCGTGTTTGCCAAACTAGGCATGCCAAAAAAATCGGGGGCGGAAAACCGGAAGCTGAAAAAGAAGCGAGAGCAGGAAACAAAACAACTTGCCAGCGTTTGGCAAAAATGGCGAAATAAAGAAACAAATGCAGAGGCCGGATGCTCTTCGTCAACTACTTTTCCTGCGGAAGTAGAAACAAATGTCAATCAACAGGATAATGATGATGGGCTGGAGCTGGATATTGAAGAACAGAAATCACTTAATCATCCAGAGACTACTCAGGAAACATACATTCTAGAAGAAAAGCTTATCGAAAACACAAAATTACTGAATTTTTTGGATCCAGCCACATGGAAACGTCCTTACAGTAATTCTTTGATTAGTGCTCTTGTAGAGAGAGGTCCTGAACAGGATGAAGCTGCCGATTATTCAAAATCTGTGGATAATGAAGGACGGCAGTTTTCTATAAGGTGGTTTCATAAAATTATGCCAAATGGAGAAACGGTAAAACGTGATTGGCTTATGTATAGCAAAAATAAGGGGTCATTATTTTGCTTCGCGTGTTTATTATTTGGGAAATTTCACAATCACCCTCCAAAGTTGGCCGATCCAGATTATGGATTTTCTAATTGGAAAAAGTTAAATCCTAAAATTCCTGACCACGAAACTTCTCAAGAGCATAAGAATTCATACATCCGTTGGAAAGAGCTTGAAAAACGATTGAAGACAGGTCAAGTGATTGACTCTGAATTGGAGAGAAATATCCAGGCTGAAGTGATTAAATGGCGGAACATATTGAAGGCAGTGATACACACTATTCTTTATTGCGCTGAGAATAATCTGGCGTTAAGAGGCTCGTCAAATGATATTGACAGTAAAGATTGCGGCATTTTTTTAAAAACTATTAAATTAATCGCAAAACATGACCCAGAAATACGATGTCACATAGCGGCCGTGAAACAACCGGGAAAACATATCTCTTACCTCTCAAATAATATACAAAATGAAGTGATAAACTTACTGGCCAATGAAGTACAGAAAATCATTGTGAGTGAAATTTTAAAAGCGAAGTACTATTCCATTTCTTTCGACTGTACTCCAGATATAGCTCACAAAGAGCAAATGACTGAAATTATAAGGTATGTTAAGGTTACAGAGGAAGGAAAATGTTCTATTGAAGAAAGGTTTCTTGATTTCATAGAATCGAAACAAAAAACTGGCGAAGGACTGGCACAAGAAATCTTAGAAAAATTACAGGCCGATAACATCGACATAAAAAATTGCAGAGGTCAGTGTTATGATAATGGTGCAAATATGGCTGGTAAATATAAAGGAGTGCAAGCCCGGATTATCGAAGTAAACGAATTTGCCTATTTTTTACCATGTTCGGCACACTCCTTAAACTTAGTTGGAGTACACGCCGCCAGCATATCGCCAAAAATGATGACATTTTTTGGTATCATACAAAATTTATTCGTTTTTTTCTCTGCTTCGCCTGAAAGATGGGATATACTCATGTCAAATTTAACAGTTTCTTTGAAGAAATATTCCGATACTCGGTGGTCGTCGAAAAAACAAGCTATATCGGCAGTGTACAAACAGTTGCCGAAAATCTTGAAAGCTCTGGAAGATATTTTACAAATCAGGAGGAATCCGGAAACATATTCAGGAGCCAAGAACTGCATAAAGCAGATAAAAGACTTTCACTTCATCTGCAGTTTGATAGTGTGGAACAACATCTTAGACGAAATAGAGAAGGTTAATATTCTTCTTCAGAAAAAAACGATTACTGTTTCGATTGCCAGCAAACTCATTGAAAGCCTAAAAAACACAATGATAGAAATAAGAGATGAAAAGTTCCCGACTTTTCAGCAGCAAAGTGTAGATCTGGCTAAGTCCATAAATATCGACTTCACATTTAACGAGGGTAGAAAACGGAAAGTTCGGAAACAATTTAACTATGAAACTTCCGATGAAGGTGCAGATTTGGATGAGGCCGAAAGATTCCGTATTACATACATGGAGGCTCTTGATACAATCATCGGACAACTCAACTGGAGATTCGAAGAACTTCGAAAGGTGGCTCAAGATTTTGACTTTCTCACCGGGTCGAGTTTAGTAGCGATGGATGAAAATACTATAAGTAAGCATTGTATGGACCTGACCATCAAATATGCGGCTGACTTGAATGGATCGGAGCTTCTAAGTGAAGTCTTGAGCGCGAAGAAATTGTTTCCGGCTTTGGCCGAAAATTTTGAAAAAAGGAACCATTTAGAAATGCTTCAACTAATTCATGATTTTGATTTGACAGCAAATCACAAAAATATGGAGACAGCTTATAGGATCTTTCTGAGTATTCCTGTAACCTCCGCATCGGCGGAAAGATCCTTTAGTAAACTCAAATTGGTAAAAAATTATTTAAGGTCTTCAATGGGCCAGGAGAGACTAAGCGGTTTGAGTTTACTTTCCATTGAATCTGATGTCACGCAATCATTAGATTTGGAAAAGATTATTAATGATTTTGCCTGCTTGAAAGCTAGGAAAGTGAAGTTAAATTGATTTTTGTCTATTCTTATAAGAACAAAAAAATACACATGTATACATGTGTTTCAACTTGTGAACATTAAAGGAAGCAGTCTTGTGTATATTTTCAGTCTCATAATTAAAACTGATGTTTGTATCAACTTTCTGTCTTTGTTTATAATAGAACTGATTTGTGTTACATGTGTTTAACGTAAATAAAATGTTTTTTTCCAACTTGGACTTGTTTCTTCGAAATCTAATTCTATCCACCCGATCACTGACAAAGAAAGAACACAAATTTTATATTCTATCTGTCGGGAAATTTGCGTATACGTACGTAATTGCTCAATTTCGAATTTTTTTTGGCATAAAAGGGGGGCGCCAAATTCAAGTTCAGCCCCGGGCGCAGGTTTTCCTTCGCACGGCGCTGTGTATGTTTATCTATATCCTAGCATTCGCGTAACTGAAACGTCACCTATAATCCCAATGAACACCAGTTCGTATGAAAAACGTATAAAAAGGTCATATACTCTACGTTCATTCAGAGGAAAAATGTTCCTCAGTTAAACGCATAAGTAGCGTTTATTGAAAACGTTACGTCTATACGTCCAACATTACGCAATGAACAACGTTGAATACACGTGTACCGCTTGAATATTTGGCCAAATTATTGTTGCGCGGACAAAAAATTAAGATTTTTGAAATGAATTCATTACAATATATATGAAGCGTTGATCAACAACTTTTAATCGCAAACAATCGCACTTTCTTCCGAAATAAGAATTTTAAGATTAGAAAAACTTCGCATTATTGTTGTGGCCGGGATTCGATCCGGGGACGCTTGCATTCGCTTGTATTACTATTCGCACGCTCTATCGACTACGCCAAACTACCTATTGACAAAGTCAGTCACTTTCTCGTGATTGTCTTGGACTTTGCATCTGTCGCAATGATATCAGTGTTTTAATGCAACCGAGATATGTTAACTAAACATCCGAGTTGCAAATATGTTTTCAATTTAATTTCTTGCCTAGAGTTCCACACGTTCTCGCTCGATTCAATTATATTGCACATTCATTATTATATCGGGAAAACGTATAAATGACGTGTAGATATGACATTTAAGGGGACCAGTACAGCGACTTTAGAGAAATTAACATAGTCTGAAATCAATTTATTTCATAACTAAACTTTATTTCACATCAAAAAAAACTTTTTTTCAAAATCATGTGTCGTAAGGATTTTGGCCCACCGTTGGTCTAATTCAATCTTCCAACGTCTCAACTTCTTCGGTGAACCATTTCTCATCTTGTGAATGTAGGGATCTGAAAATAAGAAATTAAGTCATAAGTTATGATCATTTTATCAAATTTCCAAAAATTATTCCCACTCATTTCTTAAATAACTTGGCCAGAACAAAAAATGTTCAAAATTCCTATATTCACATGATTAGGGTTCGTTTTCTGAAGAAAATAAATCCAAGATGACCTGATTGTAACACTGTATGGAAAGTTCTTACTTCGTGTACCGTAAATTGTACGCAAAATGGCAGATTCCTGATGATTTTACAAAGTGTGCGGAAATCAACATCCCCGCACATTTGTCCATTCATAGTGGCCATTTATCCATGCGGGAATGTTGATTCCCGCACACTTTTCCGATTTATCCGTGCGGAGTGTACACAAAGTGCGAACTTCCATACAGTGTTATAAAAAATAGTATATGATACACGTGCGGGTTGTTGATTCCCTATTCGTGTGAGATGCAGCACTCATCGGGAATCACCAACTTTCCGCACTAGTTTCATGATTATACTATTAGGTAATATGTACGTGTTAGGAGGCATTTACCGGTGATACTTTCCAGTCGGTAAGTTACATATTACCCAGTAGTGCGCTATTTGTGTGCAATAATCAAAATTTGCGTGAAATAATGATTATTTCATGCAAATCGATGAGACTGCGATCTACCGTATCTAACACGTACGTATTACATAAAATAGTATACGATACAGTCGGCTGTTCGAGACTACATGTTCGTGCGGGTTCTCGCAGTCGCTGCGCCTGTGCGCCAACTCCGCACTCACGTGTAATCTCTAACTCACCGCACTAGTATCGTAATATACTATTTTAATTTTTCAATTTTTTAAATAAACAGAGAAATAAAGAAGGATAATTTCGCCGCCTTAGGCAGTTGCCTGTGTTGCCTATACGGTAGAGCCGGGCCTGATTATGCTCACTTCTCAATGGTATAACTTTACCAACAATCATCCAGAATTCATCTCATTGTTTCCATTACCATTGTAACCATGTATTTAGCACGAATTTTTTTTTCATCAAAATTGTGTATGGAAGCAGATACGTTTGGTGTATATCTGAAAAGTCAGAGGGCAAACCTTGAAAGTACTGAATTCTTGAGAGATAGCCCCGTTCCAACTATTAAGGGGCCGTCCATTTATTACGTAAGACGATTTTTGCCCATTTTTGCTCCCCCCTCCCCCTCCAGTAAGAAATCGTAAGACTTGGGAAGCCCCCCCCCCCCCCCCCCCCCCGGAAATCTTACGTAAGATTAAATAAATACCTGAAATATTAGAAGTGATCATAAAAATCGTAATTCTGCCGCATCCACCCGTAGCGTAAATGATAATGTTATCGAGAAAACTTCTAAGCATCACAGAGGGTATAAGGTTGTTTAACAAAAATGAATCAAAAAAGTGTAATAGAAGTCGATTGTCGAAGTCGATCGTGAAGTTCGTCATCGAGAATGTTGTCTGCGATCAGACGTGGGGCGTGGGCAGATTTTTTTTGCGCTCAATTTAAAAGTAATTGTTGCGTGTGGAGCTGATTTCCGATTAAAAATAAAATGAAAATCTTACGTAAGATGTCTTCAGAGTCCCCCTCTCCCCCAAGTAAGAATAAGTAAGAAATGTTGAACCCCCCCTCCCCCCAAAACGTCTTACGTAATAAATGGACGGCCCCTTAGAGTTTGAGGAACTCAAGTGTATTGTATTTTTAGCATCGATTATCGTTTATCCAAACTCTTACAGATCCCTGTTGAGTCAAAGTATCGAAGGATTTCTCTGGATGGAACTCGAGACGATGAACGTATTGTTCTGATCGGAAAATCCGAATCTTTCAACGATATTTTGACGAAAGTCGGTGACTTTGGAAAGTATCAATGGCTACTGTTATTGGCATTACTTCCATACAGCGTAGCGTACGCTGCTTTATACTTTACGCAATTTTTTTTAACGATTGTGCCAAACGAGCATTGGTGCAAAATTGACGAGCTGACAAATTTTACAACAGAACAGAGGTAATTGAATGAAATCGTACTTTGAATGCACAGGTATTCGACACTTTGCAGGGCCGGCGACTTGCGGATTTTTCGTTGTAGCCTCTTATGCTTTCGGGGGGGAATGTTTTGAAGATAAAGTGAAAATCACAAAAAAATGATTGTTGATCTCATAATCTATGGTTTCAGGAATGGTGTAGTAGTCTCCACACTTACCACACCATCGCCACACCGTTCCAAAAGTCGCCGGCCCTGACACTTTGGTTAACTCAGCTTATGGAATCGAAAATGTTCAACTTTCATATAATCCTATGAATCTTAATTGCAGAATAAGTATGGCGATACCAAAGAGTCCCAGTTATCCAGGCTACGATGTATGTCAGCAGAAGAACTTGAACTTTCCAAAACTCCTTGAACAACGGGTCAGCATAGACTCCGAACTGTGGAATACTTCCGAGACAATCCCTTGCACGCACTGGGAGTACAACTACACCCAAATCCCGTACGCCAGCTTAGCCGTGGAGGTTTGCTACTTGGGACGAAAGAAATGATACGATCCAACACAATTGTTTTTTTATTTAATTGCCCTTCCCAATTAGTTGGATTGGGTATGCGACCGAGCGTATTTGATCTCCACCGCTCAATCCATCTTCTTCTGCGGCTCCATCATCGGTGGCTTTCTGTTCGGATGGATTGCTGATCAAAAAGGACGCATCCCGGCGCTGATCCTCTGCAACGGGATCGGTTTTTTTGCCGCCATTGCGACAGCATGTACAAAGTCCTTCACAACATTTGCGCTCTGCAGGTTTATGACTGGTTTGGCTTATGACAACTGCATCAACATTCCTTTAATCGTTGGTAAGTTTTCATGCTTAGACGTTTGAATCATCACGTCCTTTGCAGTCTAGCACCCAAATTGTGATGCAGACCCTTCACATTCTTACGTTTACACGTAAATCTTCATCATTTATTGTACAGTAATGGAATATGTGGCAGTGAAGAGACGTACTTTGGTTGTCAATCTAAGCTTTGGAGTATATTTTGGACTCGCGAGTACTGCTCTGCCATGGATAGCCTACTACATGTCTGATTGGAGACTTTTAGCCTACGCCACTGCCTTTCCACTCCTTAGCTGTATCCTAACACCTTGGATTCTCCCAGAGAGTGCGAGGTATGTGCACACATCTCTGCTGTTAGAAATCAAATATTCTTGTGCGGTCGTTGACATGAGATTAATATTGATATTGCATGCTATTCGTAAAAACTGTGAGATGAAATATCCCGATAGAAAGATTTTTTCGATATACTGTGATATTCAAACCAGAAACCAAATCAAGGGTAGGAGATACTGAAATCTGCCCGTCTGAACCAATTGCGATTTTCGAATGCGGTTTCACACACATGTTTCCCATCTCAAAACATGGACATTGTGCAAATTTCAAGTCATTTGAAACAATAATTACAGAGTTGCTCCTCATAATGCTTCTGAAATAGCCTTTATTCGTGCGCCTCCCATGCGTCTCAATTATTCTTGAATCTGGCTGGGCTTGAACACACATATTTTAGAATGCGTGAGCCACAAACTCACGTCGGTTTGTAGAGATAAGCTACGATACTTTGATTTTGACACTTTTTTCCATGACAAGTAAAAAATATAATTTCAATTATTTTCCCTAAAATCCATAATTTTGTCCCGATTTTCATAATCTGTCGTGGATTTGTAGCTAATGTGTGTGAGAATGCGCCCTGAAAATTTCAGAAGTCTACGACAAAAACTCAGACACATGAAGATTTTTCAATTCGCTGTAACATAATTCTGAGCTAAATCGATTTCAAGTTCTTTGTCAAATTATTCACAAAATTCAAGATTTCAATTACTGTGTGACCGAAACTAGTTTCAGACGAAATTGCCAATAGTTTTGAAGCATGTTACGTTGAAAACAAAAAATAGCTCCCACAATATTTGAGTAGAATTCACATTTTCATCATGCATTTCAGAAATTACGATTTTAAGGAAGTTGGAAGGAATTATGAAGGATATAAATTATCGCAACTTGAACAAATTTCAACACATATATTTTAGCAGTTCGGTTGATATAAACATGGTCTCGTCGAGTGTAAGCAATCAGACCTGCGGGCAGCGAATCGTGCGGTTGATAACTTGTAAATCTGGCTCTGTAAAATGAATACAAATGTTCAGAAGAATAATGATATGCTATATAAATTTCAATGCTCGTCATTGGTAAAGTATGTACCAAAAACTTCAATATGATTTCAAACCGTAGAAAAACACATTTCGGAGTGGTTGTTTCATGCGAGCGTTTTGAACTGTATGTCAATGATCATACTGACAGCTGCACAGGAATCGTTTCTGTAAATAGAAATATCAGAGTGAAACAAAATTATAATCATTCCTTGAGAAAATTTAATACCTATTTCTTTTGAGAAAGGATCTCAAAACTGTTTTATCCAAGCGTTCCAATTTACCTGTAAATCAGCATACTGGCAGCTTTGCGGGATCCCTCTCTGTAAAAATGAACATCCGAATAAAAATTTGGCACATATCTTTTTGAGAATGAGTCCCAAGACTCTCGGGTCTCCAAATGAATGAGGTTAGGGTCGTTCGAACCGCTCGGCTCTGTTTGCTCTGCTGCCCGTTTTTCGGACAGAATCGTCCGAGCATCCATCGCCTGCTGCTGCCGCACGCTTCTTTCTTCAGGTTTCCGCCAACGTCGATGAACTTGATGAATTTTTTCAATAAAAGCCCACGTGAATTTCGCTCGTAATGCTCGCATTCGCGCTCTTGGGTGTGCTTGCCGAACACGGGTGCCATCTCGCCTCAACTCATGTTAACTATTAAATTCAAAACCGAGTTGAAATTAAGTCTTGATTTACAATTAATTTTGTATTCTTTGAACTTTATTGTAATTTTTTTTTTTTTTTTCATCAAAATCATTCCAGAATCAACTGGATTTTTATCTGACTAATGAAAAAAAAGGAAGAAACCTAAAATCATGCTCCTTTAGAACGGGTATTCCAGGTTCAAGTGTACTTGCATCGGTACTGATCAATCTCTTGATTCGTATCCGTTTATTCCGTCGCTAAGAACACTCTCAACTTCGGATAATAAGGTTTGATCAATGATACGATCCAACTCTGATATAGGGAGGCAGACTTGGAAGAACCTCAGTTCTGTGAAACTCCAGCTCCGTAAACCTTTAGCGTCGTACTAAGTCTGACTAGTTAGCTTTGGTAATATATTTGGATTAAACGATACCCGAAAAACTAAGATTAATGCAATACCTCACGACCATCCGTCTTTTTTGATAAATTAACATTCATTAAAATACCAGAAAGTTGCAATATGTGTACTCGTAAAGAAAAATATCCAAAATCAGATGCTACTGCCAAGTACCGACATCACATTTACTTTTTCTCCATGGCGTGACGGTTCTATTTGTGTAAACAGAAAACAAAAAAGGAATAACAATAACAAGATGAGAGAATGAAAATTTGGCGGTAGTTGTACTTGGCGCGCCTTTTGTATACAAGTACAAGGAAACAGCAACTCAACTATGTCAATAACGCGATGGCTCAGTCGAATAACGCAGTATCTCGCGAGCCGCTCCGAAACCGATCTGTAGTTATACGGCAAGTCTATGGCGCTACAGATCGATATCGGAGTGCCTCGCGAGATACTGCGTTATTCGACTGAGCCATCGAACGATAACCCTATAGTGATATGAAATATTGGCTCGCCAAGTATTCTTACCTCCAAATATTTGTTTTTTCATCTTCTTATTTATTTATTTAATTTTTTTGTTTTTTCGTTCACACTAATGGAAGGGTCAATTGCCTTTCGCTATATCTATGGTCCTACGTAGCCAGATGAGATGGCTATAAAAACGATGTTATGAAAAGCCTAATTATCAATTTGAGAAGAAGTAAACGTGACCCAGGTACTTGGCAGTAGCATCTGATTTCGGATCTATTTTTCGCGAATATACAGGGTGAATTCTCTTCGGGTCCGTAGAGGGTGCGACTTTAATCGGCTGAGACTCCGCCCATTCCTATCCATACTTGTTATCAACAGGGGAATGATTGCTTTTAGATAATGAACGATCCATTCAGAAATTATGGTAAATAGTATTACACGTCTCATTGTTTTGACAAGGCTAATGAATTTTCGTCTGTTATGTAAATAACACGGCAAGAACCAAATAAGTAGTAGCTGACAATGAGTGAAAATTGTCATTCTGAAAGTTACAAGTACGAATAGAAGGAGGCGGAGTCTCAGCCGATTTAAATTACACCCTCTCCGGACCCCGGAGAGAATTCGCCCTGAATATATGTATGTATCACATTTATGTACTTAGCAAAAGGTTTTTGCACCGGAGGTGCTTTTTGGGGAATATCGAAATTACTAATTGCAGCGGCACGCTAGGGGTATTATCAAAATATTAGGCGATAAAAGGGTCTCAATAAATACTCGGCCTAAATTATATAGAATAACAACTTACTGAATCGCTGGGTACGCAAAGACGCGGAATATTGCTTATTTAATACAGACGGTATTATTCAAACTCAAGCAGCAGGACTCGAATCAAAGAAATTACTTATTTAAACAACTTAACCCAGGAAATCTACGTTGAGCCAACCCTGGGGGAGTTAGAAATTATTTAGCGACACACCAGATACCAAAATAATTAGGAATAATTACACATACAGGCTACTAAAGCAGAAATAACAAATACGTGCTATTAAATAATAAGAATAATCGAATAATAAGAAGAAAGGAAAAGCCAAATAACTGAAATTGATCATAAAAATGGCCTTAGCCACTCACGAAGTCACTCTTCTGAATTTTTTCAACCAAATACTATTTACGTGGCCCGTATAGGCTGCACGCTATACAAAAAGATAAGATACGCCTTAGAATTCAGCAAAAAACTTCCTCGCTTTATAGGCAATAGAGCAAAGAAACCTTACCTTTGATAGCTGTAACTCGTAACACACTTACACTATAGTAGCGGTAATGAAAACTTGAAAATTATAACAACAAACTTAATAAGCCGGTAGATAACAGTTTTAACAATGAAAAAGACTTGACAACGATATCTTCAGGTTTAATCAAGAGAGAGAGAGAGAGAAGCTGATTTACTCGTCGGTTAGCCCACTAGTTGAACGTAGAAGTGACGACTTTTGGCAGGATTTTGGTGGTCTCCTCGTTGCTCCTTACACCTAGGGGGTAGGGAACTTATGAGGTACATCTCGCTGGCTGATTGGTCCCTGTACCGACGTTTTCGTACAGACGACTAGTCAGCCGTTCCATACGAGGTGTCGCCTGTTGCTTGCCATCAGGGGTAGAATAGAACCGCGCGCTTCTAATAAGTGGTAAAACAGCCGCATTTGATGTAGTTCAGTCAGTCCGTGCGTAAAAAGGGGGCAACTATGCATTTTGGGTAGGCAGCTATATTTGCTTTGGGTTTCGTAGGGAAGTCGGCCGTAAGTCTAAAATTCAGTTTCCGGGACTGGGAGTGTGGCCATACGGCTACCATCTTGAAATTAAGCGTGTAATTAGTTTTGTCGGCCTATCTCCGTAACCGTGAGGCTGACAAAAATTTTGTGAAAAAAAAATGTTTTATCTCAATATTAACACGTGCGTGCAAGCACGAAATTTCTTATATATGCAAATAATACGGGATATCGCTGGATTTTCAATGGTGATTTTTGTCAACATTAAATGTTGTATATTTTCAAGTATAAACTATGTGATGTTGTTGAAGGACGATACGTTTACAAAGGAAAATATTCATATGTGACATATTTGTATGGTGGGGTATTTCGGTACAATAGGGGTCAATATCAACCAACTAACGAAAACGCTTTGAATTCTCAAATTTTCCACCTAGTCATATGTACTATGCGTGTGGAACGATCGTTTGAGAAGATTTCAAATCATAACAAATAGCAACGACCAAATAGATCGAGAATAGAGGTTCAATTCAATAACAATTTTTCTAACAAACGACAAATACAGAATTCATGCGTTGAGAGTCCATATAACCCTTATCCGTCAGCATTGTATTTTTCAATTGAGCGCGTAAAAATCTGAATATTTTGAGACTGTTAATCAATGTCAAGAATTTGTAATAAAAATCTTCAAATCTCGCTGATTATTTCACGTTCCCCCTACTGTACCGAAATACCCCATCATATGTTAGATATTAATATTTTCCCTTGTAAACGTATCGTCCTTCAACAACATCCCATAGTTTATACTCGGAAATATTCAACATGTAATGTTGAAAGAAATTATCATTGAAAATCCAGCGATGTCCCGTGTTTTTTGCATATAAAAAATCTCGTGCTTGCACGCACGTGTTAATATTGAGATAAAACATTTTTTTTATTTAAAATTTTTTTTATAAAAAATTTATTTTTTTAAACGTAAAATCGATCTAGTGGACGTGCTCTGAAATTGCGAAAGATGATGAAAATAAAGGACACCCTGGTATATAGCATACATCTGGCGTTTTGGATTCCGGCCCTTATAGAATTGCGCATTTACTCTTCTGTTCCTTTCTTTCTTCTTCTAAACACTTGATGGTACGTTATTTTCTCAACATAGGTCAGCACCGACAGTTTATGAATTATTTTTTCAAAATTTACAAAATTGAGATTGGGAAAAAAATTCCCACCGTCTTCTCTGAATACCAAACGGAATTACCAACACCTATCTTCAGGCGGTCATTTAATATTTTGCCAAATATGCGCAAGAGTACTCATGTCCCTACTGAAAATTTCCAGATGGATTTATCTAGTCGTTCGAAATTACTATGGAATTTGCTGGTAATCAAGCAAGTTTTAGATGGAATTCATTGGATTCTGCTGGGAATCCACTAGATTTTAGATGGAATCCATAGGAATTTCGAACGACCAGATGAATCCATATGGAAATTTTCAGTAGGGGTACCTCTTTCATTCGTCGGCGGTGGTCATTAATTGGCGTAGTAACTCTACTAGATATTGTATTGAGGTATCCAACACCACTAGTAACGATCTTAACGAAAACTGTCTGCATATCTGCGGTAGAATATTACGGGTCTGACTGCAGACCTGTGCCCTTGAGTTGAGTGCTGATCTGGAAGCACATTTTTCTTTACGGAATCTGATGAACATCTTTGCAACCGATTGAAGCAATTTATGACAGATTTCATGAACGTGTCCCATTGAAGGCCCTATGCAGAATCTTTAATCAGTCTGCTAATAGAAATCCATCGGGAAATCATTTGACAGTATCTGAACGAAGCTATCAGTCGTTGTGTGAGAATGTTCTTTGTAAAGAACACTCAACATACACCGACGAAGAAGTTATTGCTAGGGACGTCGCGGTCAATTTCAATGAGTTCAATTTGTATAAAAAAGTAAATCTCATGTCTCAATCCACGAGGGGGACTTGATGAACAATTATAATTAGGATGATATGATAAAGTTAGATATAAGTATTGCATTTTGTCCTCATTCAGATGGTACATGTCCAAGGGGATGACAAAGAAAGTAATTGATCTTCTGAAACGAATTGGTGAAGTGAATAAAAAAGTTCAGGATCCCAAAGTCTACGAGAACTTCGCTGTGAGTATTGGATCCAAACGCGAAAGAAATTCAAAGGCGTGTGAAGCGGAAGCAAAATTTTTAGATGCTACTTTATTTTCAGGATAGCAGACGCGTAAACCTAGTGCAAACGGAATCAGCCACGTTGGTCGACTTGTTCAGAACGCCCAGGCTTGCTCGAATGATTGTTGTTTTGATAATTTTCTGGTAGGTTTGATTTGATCTTAAATTTCATCTTTACCCGTAACGTGCTCGTAGATTTCTCCCAATAATTCAGTTTGTTGAATTGGCAGGTCTCTGGTTGTCTTAGCGTTTGACGGACACGTTTATTCGTTGAAACTCCTCCACAGTTCGGTGTTCGTATCATTTTCGTTGGCCTGTGCGACAGAGTTACCCGCTGCCCTTCTCCTAACGCTCATACTCGATCGATGGGGAAGAAGATTTTGTGGATTCAGTACAATGTTCCTCTCCGGACTTTTGAGTATCACAAACTTGTTTCTTCCAGAGACAGGTAGGTAGAATAAAAGCAGATTCTAAATGAAGCAGTTAGTACCTACTTGATTTTAGCAACAAAGTGATAAGAAATCTAGCAGTTGAATAGTTCCAATGTAACCCAGAGTTAAACGAAATTCATCTGAACATCCTGTCTTCTTTTTAATCATAAGCTACCCCTCTTAATTTACATGTTTCCACAGGGTTTGGAAATTTGATGGTATCTATCTCTGCACGTTTCTGCTTAAACATGGCCGCTAACGTTGGCCTCCAATATACTGCAGAGCTCTTACCAACTCCGATACGAGCTCAAGGTGTATCTTTGATTCATGTCTTCGGTATACTTGCGCACATCGTGGCTCCGTACTCTGTAGACTTGGTAAAGTGTTGATACGTCATAATTGTTTTTCCTTTCTGGCGCCTTCTTTAGTTCTTCTCTTTTCTTTTCCTACTTCCCTTTTATCTCCTTTTCTCGCATTTTTTCTCTGCCCTTTGTTATTTTCCTCGCTGTCCATGTTACCTTTCTTTCTTCATCACCAGCCAGTTCTGTCCTCCCCCGTGTTCCGCCGAATGTCGGTAGTTGTCCTCCTCCTTTCCCACCTTTATTATATACTAACCTCGCTTTCTGTTTCCCACCCTTTGTGCCTTTCTTCCTTACTACCTACCTTCCTTTATTCTCGCCGTCCATTTTCTCCACCCATTTCTCCTCTCCTCAGCTTTTTTCTACCCTGTCCGTTCTCAATTTTCTCCTTTTTCATTCTTTAATTTTCCCTTTTACTGCAAACCAACTGTATTCTACCGAGCGTAGGCTAGTCTTTTTCTGATATAATGTTGACATATCCCAGTTCTAACAATAGGAATGAAATAACGACTTTATACGATTTTCAACGATTTCTTTTTCTGTTTGTATTTTCCAGGCTACGCTTTGGACTGGTTTGCCCATGCTGTCACTTGGCATTATTTCATTTGTCGCAGCTATTTTAGTACTTTATTTACCAGAGACACTTGGACAAGAATTATCACAGACATTAGAAGAAGGCGAGAATTTCGGCAAAGATCAACACTTCTGGGTGCTACCAGCATGTACACGGGTTTCCAGCTATAGCGAAAGTGACTGCAATTAATTTAATTCGGAAGCAGACGAGTCAAATAAAATGAAGTATCCATATAATAATGTATTTATTAATATTTCGGAGAAATTTTCAATCTCTTTTTATCCGTCATCTATTCATGATTGGGAAGATTCACTCCAAATCGGCCAGATTTTGGGGTTCTTTGACCTCGTATCGTTTTTTCAATTTTTCTACGTAAAATATATGTCAAAAAGGCGATGTAGGTGTTCTTGTGTTTACATGAAATATTTTTTCGAAGAAAGTTATGAACCAGCAAATTATGTGGTGAATTAGCGTGCCGTCAACTTCAAGATGCCACAGTAGTGGCATGTCCTATATATATATTTTGTGACGTCATAAGCGTTAAATACGAGGAATTTTGTCGACAAATTGAGCCTCAACGGGAAGACGAATTTCATGGGAGTTATTTTTTTTATAGAAGCTTAAGTTATAGTGTAGAGTGCTTGCTCAGTGATTTGCAGCGTAGATTACCCACTAATGTGTATTACGAATAGATAGAAATTACATTACGTTTATACATATCCAACATGGCGGCATGAGAATCCTGTCATTTTCGCTGCATCTCAGGGGATCAAAACGTCTATCACTCAGCATAGGGAGCAAGCACCCCGTAGAAATACACACTTGTATCGGGAAAACTTATTTCACCCATCTGCGTCCCGTAAATGAGGCTTAATTTGTCAAAGAAATTACTGCTATTTTACGTCTCGGTATGACATATTGTTGAGATTAGGATCAATACTCCTACCAGGAATAATTATAGTTCAGGATTGTATTCGGAGAGATTGACGGAGCACATCTTACGATGAACATTTTATTATAGAGAGTAGTACTAGAAGTAGCAGGTTGGCCAACGGCCTAATACAAAATGTACCTAAACATAGTTATGACTAACTAGTTAGATGTTTACTATTTCAACACATATGAAGGGTTCAGTGCCAGAGTAGCCTAACCCACATTATCGATAAAGCCTATTTTAAATAGCTGATGACATTTGAAATGTGCTTTATCGACAATATGGTTTAGGCTACTCTGGCACTGAACCATTCAAATATTTATCGAAAACCTGTGAATTGACGGCAGTTCTGAATCAATATTTCCGGTACCACTCAGCATAGAGAAATTCGTACAGGCACAATTGTAAATTGAAAAAAAGCTTTGCAATAAAATTTGACTTGTCGACACAAAATTGCTAATCGTAAGTGTTGTACACAATTAAAAGATTCGGCAATTTTTCCGTGAGATTCAACCGTTGTTCAAATTTAAAAAAAAAAAAAAACATGATTAAATTCCACATTTAATTCTGTAAACTAGTCTATTTTGGTTTTTATTGAGTCCTTCAACAATCGTTGTTTTTTTTTACGTTTCATTATTTTTTAAGAACCAGACCAGGCCCGACTAGCGTGTAAATTTAGCACAAAAACATATTCGAAAGTTGAAAAAGTAAGCTTTTCAAGAAAGGCTGTTAGTCAGTGAAAAAAAAACTGTACTTTATAACTTTTACGAACAATCAAAATGTCTTGGAAAAACATTGTCCACTGTATGCCTAGAATCGAATATGGAACTCAATCAAGCTTCTTTCACAAATTACAATATTTTCTCACCTACCTCTACAAATAAAATCTTTTATTGAAATGATAAAAACGAATATTAGATGTGAAAATGATAAATCGAACATACGAATAAACACTAGCTCCACAGATCTAAGTCGAAAAGAATAATAAGTAAATCATGATACAATGTCTACTCTGGCTGGGATAGCACTACACATTTTTAGATGATTTATTTATTACCGATTTATGTGTGCTTTTGTGCACATTTTCCTAACCTATCCTATGTATTCTCCATTATCGATAAATAGGTGCTTACTATAATACATAGTTTCCACACCATATGGTGTACGTACAAAGTCAGGATTTCAACAGACTATCGTTATACGTCATTGCTATACCATCCTTCGCGCTACCCTTTATTTTCCAATAATTAGGCTTTATACTCAATCCTCTACTAGTCGTATTTGGAGAACCATGACGGAACGTTTGTGAAGGGTTTTGAGACCAATGTGTCTAGAAGATACCTGTTGATGAATGTACCTATCTAGAGTATACCAGACAAACAGGATTAGGACTTAATGAAGAAAGTACCTGTTATCGGACGTTACATCGACTGCAGCGGATTGAAGATATAGATAATATCAAAATTAGGAAATTCGAAAGAATCAAACAATATTTTCACTTGATAATGAACAAGAAAAAAAAAAAGAAAGAATCATATTTTTACGATGGGCCTGGGATGTTTGTAGACTCGACAATAGTATTTTATAGAATTGGAAAAGAAAATTAGTTATTGCAATCATGTTACAAAAAAACTTGTTTGTACTGCGGATTAAAACAAACTATTCATAAAATATTTCGATAATTTTTTGAATATCTGTGTTAATAGAATATGTTTTACAACCAAAAGAATGATACTCCTATTTTTCTAATATCATCATTCTCCAATATTTCAAAAATCAGCACTCAAAAATGGAGTGGGATGAAAATTTGAAAGAAGTAATACAAGCTACTATCAACGGGTAGTGAAAAATGAAAAAAACCAGCCGAATCGCATATGATCAAGCATTCGAGTTATCGTTATGGCGTGGGTTGCGCCGTATATTATGTTGAAGAGAATTATGCTGGCGATTCTTTCCACGATCGATCGTCTCCTTGGCATGAATGAAAAAACGATTCGCCTAATTAAATATATTGTGTTTTTGAAGACTCATATCCACAAAACTATTGTAAGCATATAGGATGGAAAAAAATTGCCTCAGAATGTTCAATCGTAAATGAATTTGAGTTTTTGAAATGATATTGCAGAATGTGAGTAAATGACTATTCATAAAACTATTTACAGATTTTTTTGAATCAAATGACCAATTGTTTCCGAAATGGTTTTTTTTTCTAGAAAACTTGTGTCAATCTTATAGCAAACAGTTGACTTGGTAATTATATTACATAAGGCACGAAAAATTGAATGAGTTGCAATATGCAATATGGTTGGTAGATATTTTAATGTGCTACAAGGTCGATGAGTGACGCAAGCCACTTACACTGATAATAACGAGCATCAGTATGTTTGATATAAATACGTAAGTATAAAATACTTTGAACAAGGTTAAATAAGGCTAACTACATTGAGATTGAAATAATATGTTTAAATACTCGCTACGGCCACTTGTCGGCTTGTCAGTTTAGAAATGATGAAAACTAGATCGAAATATCTTCCTGGTAGGAAATACGACTACAATCAGGGTGCAACTTTGAGATCGTTGTACAATGTCGTACATACATAGTATATATAATTTCGATTCTTATTTAATTTATAAAATGTTCCATTCGATACGTCACTGAGCATGCTGCAAACAGGTATACTGCAGTATGTACTTCCAACCTCTCTTCACTACTCCAGTAATCGTAAATATTTGTGAAACAAGCAATTAGGTCGGCTGATCTCGAGAGCCACATCAATTGATACAAAAAGGGATGGAATCTGTTGATTCGCTTTTGAGATATTGTCGGACGTAAACTTGATCACACACGCACGCACACACACACACACACGAACGACCATCTGAAAGAGGTTACAAGTCTATGCATTAAAATTTAAAGAGTAGGGTTTGGATAACAAAGTCAAAAAAAGCTCGCCATATGTAATGTTACAGTTCAATATTTAATTGATTTACCCTTCCTGGTCACCACGGGTCAAAATTACCCGAGCATGAATTTTGAAGGTAAATCCCGGTAAGTTCGCGACCGAAGAATGCAAAAAAAATTGAAAAATTAAAAACAATTGAAAATTCAAAAACCCGAAATGCATTGACCTTTTGACGATTTTTTTTTAACATGTTGCCATGTGAATTTTGATATGCTGACTTTTGCTAAATCTTCTAGAATGTTCAAAGTATTTTTCAGTATTTTTTCGGTGCGAATCGGACCGATGGTTTCCACGAGGTAACCGTTCAAAAATGGCTCGGGTTAATTTGACCTGGTGTGACCAGCTTGATTGAAATCGGAGGTGTGACCACGAAGGGTTGAATTCTTCACGGGTGTCTCATTTTTGCCTCATGTCTTTTTCCTTTTTCCTACCTCACTCAACTCTAGCGAAATTAATAATAATTGCAATGGCTATGATAGCTGAAACATCGAACCTAAAAGATGATGGCGTCGCCCGATGAATAAAACTTCTATTAGTTAAGAGTGGACGTCTAGCAAAGTAGTGGGGATGGTATAAGATGTACTACGTATGGGTGTACTGGTTTATTGAAACTCAAAAGTTTCTCGATGAAGCAACGATCATTAAACAAAGCTTACATTAGCCTTTGATTGAAATAGTTATTTTTGTTTCACTATCACCTCCCTATTCTTCGGTTACGGACCGTGTTAACGAGTGAATTACAATCGAAAGACTGAATACAGGTAATTTACATAATTTTTATCGAATGAAATGGCACGGAAAATTAAGAGACACATCATTCATTTGTCATATTATTGCGTGCATTTTTGATAATATTATATTGTTACTCTAATGTAAAAGAAAAGATGGGGGGATGTTTCATACAACGGCCCGCGATGTTAACGAGTCGCTCTTCGCATCGATATCTTTTCATAACATCTGCTCTGAAACTTCAACTTTCAATGCCTGTTGAGCCAGTTGAAACAAGCTAATTTCACGCGAATGCCGTGACAAGCTGTAACGTATGCTTCGATCGCGACTTCAATGTATTAGCTGTCTGAATTATAAATTGCTTTCGTCCCTAGGGACGCTAGAGACTTGCCTTCGGCTCAGGCAGACAACTTCAACCCGACCTGCACTCACCTTATTTCATCCCTCATTACTCAATCTATTATTCCGACCGACTACTCGAATCTCTTTGGAATCTGGAATAAAATGTTCACTGATGAAATGGATTTATTACTGAAAAAGAATTATGTGAAATATGATGGCCATATTCATCTTTTGTAAAGTCTTATCTTGTTTTATTTCTAAACGAAAGTTTTTTGAACGTTAATATCAGTTTATCAGCTACTCAAAAATGTATGTAATATACGCACCGAAATGGATAAATGTCAAAGCTATAGTTGTTCGTGATCAATTAGAACCTGGTCGATATCCAAGTGAGTTGTAAGCATGAAGTATCGCTTCAGCTATATTTCTGCTAGAAGAAAATATAATAAGTTAGAAGAATATGACTAATGATATGACAAATGAATGGTTCATTTCTCACGTTCCCATGTTATATTGTAGATAGAAAAATCTGGGAAAATATTCTTATTTAGCTTCAAAGTTAGGTATCCCCTTAATTTTGAAATAATTTTTTTCTAGCAATTACTGTGATCTGGTACTTGTCGATATAGAAAACATTCAAAATGTGAATTGTTGCTAATTTCTGACGATGGAAGAAATATTTGAAATGTGAAATTTATCAAATGCTCGTAAAGTAATATTGTACAAGTTTTGTGACGTTGGGAGTTAACAACACGTGTCGTACTTTCTGCTACGGACGCCGAGAGAAATGACGTCATCTGTAGATGCCGCAAGGGTCGAGGACGGTAAAGCGAGGAGAAAAGTTGAAACCTTTGATGATATACTTCCTTACGTTGGCGAAGCTGGACGTTATCAATGGCTACTTTTTCTCATACTCCTACCATTTGCATTCGGCTATGCTTTTCTCTACTTTACTCAGTTTTTCCTCACCCTGACGCCAAACCAACATTGGTGCATGATCCCGGAGTTGAATGGATGGAATTTCACTGATGAGCAAAAGTAAGCATCACATGAATTACTACCCCGTAAGTTAATATTTGTACATTCCGTTACATTCATTGTCAGTAAAAATAGTATAGTATTAAAAAGTGGTAGTAAGTCTTGATTCCTCACATAAATGATTAGTTTTTGAGAATAAATCGTCTCTGGAGTGAAATTATTCTATCTTATGGTAGGTAGTCTTTTTTTTCACACGTTTCTTGATAATACGAAACCTGAAACTTAGATTTCTATGAATTTTTACAAAAATTGTGTGAAAAAAAAGTTTGAAAATTGATTTAAGATTCAAGTCCGGATGAGGCATAAGACATAAACTCGAAAGCATGATTGTTTTTTGGTGCAAGCACGAAACGAATATAAAAGTAGTCGAATTCGAAATAAGTACAGGTTTGGATTTGGGCCTTTCGACCATCCAAGGCTACACTTTTTTCGGAATTTAAAATTCCACTATTCATTCTCTTTTTAATTGCTCTTTCAATTAAGAACTGTTATGATCTGCTCATTTATCGAGTTTTTCTATTGGGTTCAGGAGACCGGCTGCTTAGAAGTTACTCTTCATTATGAAGCTGATGCGATTAGGACAAAAAACAAAAAAAAAAAAAACGGGGAATTAATTATCGTAAAGAATGCTGGTGAATTTATGTAAGACCGTATTTTTGAACGCCTATACTGAATACCTAATAAAATTTCTACGTCAATAAATATTGAGACTACGGGGTTGCCAATTTTTTGTGTTGCCACATTTTCGACGACGAATGATACTGCATGATTAACAGAATCAACCCTACCCATGTAGAGTGGGGAATTTTATTACCCAAACAACTCTTGCAAAATATCAAATTTCGTCATTTTTCGCGTGCGTTGCAATCGTTAAATAAAATTTGACACAACTTGAATGCGTTTAATATGAGTTTCACACACATCAATTCTTTTCTTATCGTCTAAAGAAAAAATTGATGTCGTCTTTAACAATCTTAGTGCCAATATAGCACAAAAAAACACACTTAACAATATGGAGTAACCAGCTAACCCAGTTCACCTGGCACGGGTACGCCCAGGATGTTTACCAGTGTAGGATTGAAAATATCAATATTTGTAATTGGTGTG
Source organism: Tenthredo notha (assembly GCA_914767705.2). Lineage (NCBI taxonomy): Eukaryota > Metazoa > Arthropoda > Insecta > Hymenoptera > Tenthredinidae > Tenthredo > Tenthredo notha. The sequence continues at coordinate 8,740,631 of OU611915.1, read as the reverse complement.
GCTGTATTTATTAACAATAAAATGATTCGCCAACCCCATGCAACAAGATTGTCGAAGTGTCCCCGAAAAAAGTGCGAAGAAATCAGCAGTCCGTAATATCAAGATCTCTAGGCAAAAATGGATTGTTAATACGATAATCAATTATGAGGGCGTTACTCCTAGGGTTAAAAATATTTTTGAATGAAACTATAAACGAACCGACCTAATTATTACCTCACACTGATGTAATCATATTATTTCTCAACAATAGTTTTGTAAGCTTATCAATAAATTTATCTCTCTGGACCAGCCTCGTCATTAGCATCAAGATAATTTTGCTACGTTTCTGTGATCTTTTTGATACAAGAGAAACACTTGCATACGAAAGCGGTTGCAGATATACGGTGATACTTTGATTAGAATGGTCACAAACACTTTTTCCGGTAGTATTTTTTTGTACTAGTTCACATTTGCCCAATTTTTTAAATTTCATGCTCATCCTCCTCCAGACATTTTGGGCTCGTGGAACTGCTGGTCAACCACCCTCTTCTTGGGACATTTTGCAAACCTTGTCGCGTGGGTTGAGCGATATTGTCATCATTTCGAAAATTATGATTTAAAAAATGTCCAATATTTATACTCGTGATAAGTCATTTCCTAAAAAACGGCTTATGTATTCGCTGTCTTAGAAAAAGTTTATAGTAACCTTCAATATGTTATACAGGAGCCCTGAAAATAAATGTAGCACTGATATTAGTCTCAATTAGCGGTCCGCGATTCGCGTAATATATCTGCCTCACCGCTGAACCCAACTTGAAAGTTCATAAAATAGCTTTTTGGATAATTACTGATTTAGTTTAGCATATCTATTAATATAGAACTCTGATCAGATGTTCAGGAGCAGAGCAACTGCTATAAAAATAACTAGTTAGAGTCGGTAAGATGCATCGCAGAAAAAAATACAGCACGTGGCAAGTATGGAATTGTGAAAAATATTCGGTGTTCGTCGAGGGGCATCTTACTCTCTATTCCAAAGCTTTTCGACGTTTGAAATTCAATGTATTCTGAATACGAAAAGAAAATAATAAATGCTAACGAATGTAGTCGTTAGATAATGCGTGAAGTCCGAAAAGCAATGAGAAATATGAAGAAATCATTCGTATTCTGCATTTATTCGAAGATATCGTCGAGTTACGGCTGTAGTCGGCTGTAGTCACGGAACTTAACGCAATTCAACAATCCGAAATTAGATTTATTTGTAGATATAGTCAGATATAGTTGGATATAGTTGAATACAGTTTTTCGCATCCAACCAGTTAGATACAACCATATCTGACTAATGGCCGGTTTCACCAACGTCGAATAACTTCTTATTCATAGAATAACTCTATTCGTCCAATAAAAGTCGCAAATACAATGTAAAATAATTCTCTGTTTTCAATGAATAAGAGTTTAAGGCCCATCCTTAGTCGCCCACCTCCTTTCCGTACAATGTAACGAAAACGGGGCCGGGGAGACACATTTCGATGATTATCCGAGCCCAGGCGTCGAAAACGCAAAAAAGGCCAACGCTGCGCGAATTCTATTTCAACTCCAAACACATACGTCCAAAAAAATTTTCGTTTCATGCGAAAATAGAGCCAGCGTTTGGTTATTTCTTTTTTGTAACACCTGCATGGGAAGTTCGACTTCGCGCCCCGTAAAAAGTGCGCGAAGCGGCCGATTCGCCAACAAATCCAAAACTGTTAGGTAATGTCGTAAAACTGTTAGGTAATATTTATTACCTAACGCTAATCCGAGCAAAACGAGCGTAACTAACGCCATTGAACGAAACAAGTGGTGGCTACAATCACTGTCTGCAACATTCAGGTTGGGGCATCGTTACTGTTCGTCACCGCGTGTTGTGTACACGAAGTGCGAACTTCCATGCAGTGTTACAAAAAATAGTATACGACACACGTGCGCGTACGTGATCCTCACACTCGTGTTTTTGTCACCCTCGCTTCGCTCGGGCGACAAGCTACACTCGTGTGAGAATCACGTACTTCGCGCACTCGTATCGTAATCTACTATTTTCCATTGTCTAAATGGTTTTTCATTGTCCTTCACTTTAGACAATGGAAAAAAGAAATAACCAAACGCTGGCTCTATTTTCGCATGAAACGAAAATTTTTTTGGACGTATGTGTTTGGAATTGAAATAGAATTCGCGCTACGTTGGCCTTTTTTGCGTTTTCGACGCCTGGGCTCGGATAATCATCGAAATGTGTCTCCCCGGCCCCGTTTTCGTTACATTGTATGGAAAGGGGGTGGGCGACTAAGGATGGGCCTTAATCAATCAATAAAGTTATTCATCATTGGTGAAACCGGTCATAAATCGAATATTCTTTCCCGGGCGAGACGCCAGTGTAGGTAGTTCTTGGAAAGATACGATGGCGTATAGTCTAGTGCATATTTCCACACGCACTGCAGTTATAAACTTGTGTTGCCTTATACGTGCAAGTAGCTAGCATGCAAGTACACTTTAAATTCAAGAAAGATGCCTTGACAAGCGTATACGTACACAGGTTACCGCACACTGATAGTGTCATTATGTGTCACTCAACTAGCGTTTATGGTCTAATGACACGTGCGACCAAATTATGACCGGGCCCGTGTACAGAAGAAAACTATATCACTAAACCGTGCGTTCATGGATCGCTACACGCATCGACAAATATGCTAACGGAAAACGTCGACGACCTTATGTAGTTTCAATATTTACCGGGGCCGAAATTCCAGTCGCCAGCCCCGATTAGCCATGTACTGGATATTACCTAAGACCGCGATCCTCCTCACAGGGAGGCAGCCCGGTATTTCGCCTCGGCTATTGTCCACACAGAGTTTGACGGCCATCTCGGCGTGGATCCGGACTTCTCAAAATTTCTAACCCACAGTCTACCATTCAATTCTTATCTTCTTTTTAGAGCGAATGTCCGTGACTTTTGTGAACCACTCGGAGGCTGGTAAACCCCAATCAACCCATCAACTATATTAATTGAGTTTGATTCATAATATTTGAAATAAATTGTACCATTTCAGAATTGCTCTTTCGATTCCAATGGCTAACGACGATGAGTTATCTAAAGATAGAACGACACGATACTCAAAATGTCAGATGTATGATGTGAATTACACTGAAATACTAAATTCTGGCATCAGAAATTCCAGTCCGTCGTGGCCAAGAACTTCGTGTCATCACGGATGGACATATAATTACACTGCTGTTCCTTACGTTTCAATTGCTTCCGAGGTGAGTTACCAATTTCAAGGCATATTCAAATAGAAAATTTACTGTTTAAGATTTTCTGGAAATAATTTTTTTTTCAACTTTTACATTTCAGCTCAATTGGGTCTGTGACAAAGCTTATTACTCTTCGATAGCACAATCCCTCTTTTTCGTTGGTAGTATCATTGGTGGTTTCATTTTTGGCTACGTAGCTGATCACCACGGCCGTTTACCTGCCTTGATCGCTTGCAACGCCGTTGGTTTTTTTGCCTCAATTGGCACAGCCTTTTCTAACAGTTTCTGGACGTTCTGTTTGTGTAGATTAATCGTTGGAACAGCATTTGACAATTGTTTCAACATACTTTTCATCATTGGTGAGTGTCTGTGAGTGACGCGTGAACATTCTGGGCGAAAGAAAAAGTTTTTTTTTACAGTGATCGAATACGTTGGTCCTAAACATCGAACTTTCATGGTAAACATGTCATTTGGTGTTTATTTTGCGGGTTCTTCGAGCATTTTGCCTTGGATTGCATATTATATCGCTGATTGGCGAGTTTTGAGTGGAGTTTCTGCAGCACCATTGGTCATAGCATTTGTTTCGCCTTGGCTAGTTCCAGAAAGTGCCAGGTTAGTCTTTTAACCATTTCTTATTCTCATTCAATCATAAGTGGGGGAAGTGAAACAAGACCGGCCAATATTTTACAGTCCTGGAATAGGTCCTGGCAAAATTGGTCACCCGACATAATGACACTGCCAACACATTCAATTTTATGTAGGACAAAAAAAGCGATCTTATGTGAAAAAAAAATTTTGTAAAATTTTTTTTTTCTGATTGTTTTCACTTCCGTATTCGAATTAGTCTTTGACTTCGCTATCAGCTGCTCCCAACCAAAACATGTGTTCCCCATCTGAAATCCGAAGTGACTTGCGAAATCACGGAATTGGCGAAATCCACAAGTCAACACATATCAGCATTATTTTTCCGGTCGAAACCCTTCAAGTTTTGTATGAATCTTTTTCTTGTATAACTGTTAGTTAATAAAATAATCGCCTGCGGTGATTAAATCCGACCAGACAATATCAGATCAGGACCGATTTCGATTCTGACCGTCTGACAGTCTGTAGTATTATCATCCGTAAAGTGGCTAATGCGACGCAAAAACAAATTTTTTTCTTACAGATGGTATATCTCAAATGGAAACATAGATAAGGCTATCGAGATGTTGAAGAAATTTGAGAAGGTCAACGGCAAGACTGTAAAGAAAGAAATTTATGACGAATTTGAGCACAGCTGCAAGGATATGATAAAAAATGACCAGTCTCACAACCAGTATACCGTTTTAGATCTCTTCAAGAAACCACGCCTCGCTTACATTATATCCATGCTGATCCTATATTGGTAAGAGTAAAATGGATGGAAGTTATTCAAAATATTCACAGGTCATCATGGTTACTTTCGGATATAAAAGACAGTGAAACTATAATTATGACACCATAATTATCGAGATGTAGACATAAGTTTTGAATCCATATTTATTCTCAGGCTTCTTATTGTCCTTGTATTTGATGGTCACGTGTGGAACATGAAATTATTGGATCCGGATGTTTTCACTTCGTTCTCCTTGGCTGCCCTGACTGTACTTCCAGCTTCGCTCTTGTTAACTCTGTTCCTCGATAGATGGGGTCGCCGGTGGATGAGCTTTTTTTCAATGTTGATCTGCGGAATCTTTTCCTTCATTACACTAGCCATGCCTCCTGGTGAGCCAATAGAATCAGCCAATCATTATAGATAACCGATAAACAGGTTTGGAAAAAAATAAATAAACTGATAGCCACCGAAAGGGAAAAGAAGAACTAATGAATTCTAATATTACAGGTGGTGCTACGGTTGGAATGGGAATTATTGCACGTTTTGGCGTTACCATAGCTGCAAGTATTGGATTTCAATATGCTGCAGAAATGTTGCCTACGGTCGTCAGAGCGCAGGGTGTATCTCTAATCCACATTATTGGATACTTGGCCCATATTATTGGACCATATGTCGTATATTTGGTTAGTTTTCAGACTCGATATAAACTTACAGATATTGAAGAGTAGAACTAGCATATGTATATAAACAACGAATTGACTCATACAGGGTGATCCCATAAAGACAAGAATGTTTCAAAATGTGAGATACATCTGAACGCGTGGATCAATCTCGATGATCTTTTTATTTGACGAAAACAACAAAAATGACGTCTCTGTTAGTTGTAGAGCAACCAGCACTTGAAAAATGACTTTTCAGAAAGTGACTGCCGGGATAAAAATAATGTGATCAAACGACAATTAAATTCATTATTCATCATGAAGATATCCCTCGAACTGGGTAATAATTTTGAGAAGGAGCCCTGCGTCAGGTTGCCGCGCCGTGCGCCTTGCTACTACGGTGTCATTCCATGTATGGAAAGCCGGGCGCCACGCCATTGGTCGAGCCCCGTACCTGACGCAGCGCCGGACAAATAATTGTAAAAAAAATACTTAGAAAAATCGCTCCATCAATTTCAAAAATTCGCCATCTGCAAAATTGAATGAGAAATGCGATTGTATTTTTTTTCGAATTTTAAAAATGGCCTTAGATTGCGAAAAAAATCGATAAACATTTTGATTGCTTATAAAAACAACAAAACTATATTTTTTGAAAAGTTGAAAATTTTTATCAAAAAGTGTCTTTCATCGCCTTTGAAACGCGTTTTGGAACATCTCTCTACGGTGAAGGAGACCCGAGATATTAATTCTCAAAGCCGCCCGCGCGCCACTTTTACAGTCAAATGCAATAATTCATAGCTAGCGTAAAAAAAATTTTTTGGACCAACAAAAAAATACGGGTCTATTATTTTGACGTAGAATCTACGTAAAAAAAATTTTAATCGATTCAAAAAATACGAGGTCAAAAAACACCCAAAATTGGCCGATTTGAGGTGGAATTGCCCATATAGAAGTTACAACATTATTATAGTTTAATCTTTTCGTAGCTTCCTAAAATATCACATCTACAGGCACAATTAAAAATTGTAAATCAAACCAGTATACCGCGTAGTTCGAAAATGAATCCAGCGACCAGTGAACATATTATTATACAGTAATATATAACAGTTATACATTACAATCGACAGAAATTATAGCTACATTGACTATTTTTACTGAACAATTAAATCCTTATTGAAAAGGTTTTACTATTTTTCAGTCGACAATATCCTCATCGTTACCACTAATCGTGCTTGGATTGCTTTCCTTCGTTGTCGCTACGCAAGCTTTATTTATGCCTGAAACCTTGGGCCAGAACTTACCGCAGACATTACAAGAAGGTAACGACTTTGGCCGGGAACAGAACTTTTGGTGGGTTCCATGCATATCTAGGTAAGGAAAGAGAAAAGTAAATATTATACCTGTATTATATTATACCATAAACCAACACTTCGGAAAACTTTAAGCTAACCCTGTGTGTTAATTTTCTCGTACGTGGATGAGTGCATTTTGAACAAAAACAACAATAATGCATTTTTTTAACATGTATAATCTAGTTTGAACTTTAAAAATTTGTATTTGGAGAGCCCTGGATCCGGATTGAGCCGGATAAATGGGGTCAGTGCATGATTTTAGGTATCATTTTTTTTTTTTTGTACACGACATATTTTCAACTCAGCTGGGGTATCTAGTGCAAGAAAATGTTCCCGGAGTCTTCGTAATTTGTATAAAAAACTAAAAAAATTTTTGTCTTCTCATCGGAAAGCTCAGCTGGCCTTGATGATGAGTTACAGATATTCAGTCACAAAAGTTCGTTGAACAATTTTTCAAATTTTTCAAATCAGTGCACGGTACGGATACGGTACATGGTCATATGACGAACCACTTCTCAAATGGCTGTGATACTCAGTTTTGGTGATTTTCCTGAATTGCATAACATGCAGGTCAATTGATATTTTGTCTCAGGCAACACTTCTGTCAATTTTCCCGAAGAACTAGATGCTTATCGTAATGATTCATTGGCTGAGCAGTAATCTGAAATGCAAAGGTAGCGAATTTCATAAAAATTTACATATGTGGCGGTCATTCCAGAAATTCATCAGTGAAATACAGCCCAATAAGTCTTAGCAAAATCTGAAAGAGTTGGCGTGAATGAAGTTTCAGTTTTCTTCAGTCGATTTACCTTATAATGCTGTAATCTCTGTTTGAACTTTTCAGTACCTTTGAAAAGAAGAAAGAATTCCGAAAACAACTGACGCCAGATACATTACAGATGATCAACGCTGTGAGGTGATCTGATATCATTAGGTGTACAGGATGAATTCCTAACATCTGAACACTTGGAGTAGTGTTGAGGTGGCCAAGAGTCCAGCGCCGACAGTTGTTTCCAATTTCAACGGATAAAAAAGCCTGAAACCAATATGACAATTGACAATTTTGACTGGTGGCCACCTCGACGCTGCTCTCAGTGTTCAGACGTTAGGAATTTTCCCTGTATACTTCGGCCAAGAATCTAGGATGCCAGACACAGTAGTCGACTAAAGGCGAATGTACACATACTTAGTTCTGAGTTGACGTGGGACTATGCACATTATTCACCAAGATTTTTTATGCTCCCTGAGTGAATAAAATTAATTTCATCAAAGATATCTCAGAATATTTCAAGATTGAGCTACCTTCATAAGTATTATGGATGTTTCAATGGAAGAAGTATAATGATAAAATACTTGTATGATTACCACAGATAATAAAAGTTCTATGCTACTGATCGTCAAATCGATGCCAAAACAGATATTCAAGAGTCGTGTTTATCTTTTCCCAAGGCACTTATTTTTAGTCTGATATAGCGTCAAGCAGATAAGACGTTCACATGGCGAGGTTGATCCTGGCCCGAAAGTGATTGTTGGCATACGATTTAATACGATAGCCTGATTACTTCCGGGCCAGAATCAACCTCACCATGTGTACAGGTGAATACAGAAAATATAGTAGACTGTGCCGTCTTGAAACAAAAATTAATCATCTATTGCTGTCGCCTGCCGTTAAAAGGACAATCCCAACATTCGATGATGGAACCGAAAATCGTGAATTCTTTCACTGTTTGAAAATTACGCTTCTAATGCAGTTGTATAGTTGAATAAATATGGAGCAAGAGTAAATCGAGCCCATTGCATTATTTTTGTTACAAATAACACGGTGTATTTTCTTCTGGGGACTGGGTAGAACAATATGAGAGTGATATATCAATATCAATTGTAATCGAATGCGAATCAACAGCTATACGTATACCAGAAATTTGCTGCTTTATCTGCATAAACCTTACCTATGATTGACCTTACCGCTTCAAACTGAAAAAAAGAAAAATCTAATATCACGAGAATCAGGTCCGCTGCGTCCATTTGAGTAGAGCTCTGCGAAAAACTATTTGCGAAACGGTGACCACGTTAATAGGCAAACGGAATATCGGAAACACAAAAACCAATACGTTTTGGAATCGTCAATGTACCCTCCAAGCTTCTATGAAACGAATTTCTCATCTGACTTTTCGTTTTTGAAAAATTGATGAAAACGTTCGCGAAAATCCCGGAAAACGCGATTAAATGCAAAAAAAATAATGTAACCTGACCACGTTTGAGTGGATCGAAAATCAAATATTCATATTCTTAACTATTATTGAAATAAAAAATTATTAATAAAAACACAAGAATATTTGATCATAAGGTAACTTCGAGGCATTCTGAAAATAAATTACAAAATTACAATAGGTACCTAATGCCTGGTTAACATACCGAGAATATTCTGTGAGAGTAAACGATCCCCTTCCTACGGCAAAACCAACACCGGCGCGGACCGCGTGCGTGAGGCTTGTTCGGGAGGGGATGCAATGCTAATGACACATCATTCCCTCCCGAACAAGCCTCACGCACGCGGTCCGCGCCGGTGTTGGTTTTGCCGTAGGAAGGGGATCGTTTACTCTCACAGAATATTCTCGGTATATGTTACTTTTGTCCCCGTAGTGTTGTGTTACTTTTGTCCCCAACCTCATTTTCTAGAATAAAAAATTATAACTTAAAAAAAAAAAAAAACAGAACATAGGACTTCTACACAGCCACTAATAAAGCGACTTTTCAAGAATACTCGGGCAAGAATTCATTGACGCATTTACATATTTATTACAGGTTTTCATAAGAATACCAAGAATCGAAAAACTTACTTGAGTCGGCGAAAAGACACAAAACCTCTACCAAAACGTGTAAATTTCACGCACGGGCGCAATCGATACCTCAAACTGAAGCCGTATCGAACACGCTTACTATTATGTAAAACACAACTTCTGAATTTGATTGTGTGCCTTGTAGGAGTCCTTGTTACTTTCGACCCGCTGTTACTTTTGTCCCCGGTCTCCCCTAATGTTCATCGATGGTGTCCCCGTGGCTCACTTTTTTTCCTAGCCTTTTTTTAAATCAAATTTTCTTTCTACAAATATTTTATTTGCCCAATAAATGAACAAAATACTCAATTATCCATTGAATAATAATTATTTTTACCTACCGTTAGAAGGAGAAACTGAAATTGCGCGCGCGGTGTCATCTCACAAGCTTTTTGGGAACTAATATAATGGCCACTCCCAGCCATTGACATTCGCTAATTAACACAAAATCGTAAAATACAACTGACCTCTGCATCGTTGTCGAAAATGAAGATGTTTCTGGATGGTTGTGTTCGGAATTCCATACAGAATCGAGCTCTGGAGGCCGATGTTGCATTCTTGGTACAAAGGCTGTCATGTAGGTCGAAATAAATGGCACGCCCACACTTTGCGATGAAAGAAAAAAAAAAATTTGATTTCATTCAATCAAAAGTACCAGTTCGAACTTATTACTCGTCGAACATCGGCTGCCAAAAGGACAATTCGATTGATAGCCCCGTTTTGGAGAAATTCGAGAAAATAGACAGGTTGATAACAAATTGACTAGGGCGCCCTCCCCCCTCCCCGCCTTCTTAACTATGTACATGTATTCTCGAATTTGAGTGTGAATAAAACCTCAACTAATATTTTTGAGGTTAGGTACACATACCCAACCAACACGAAATGGTGGAGAACACGTTTAATATGCGTTATAGTGGTGGAAATGTAGTGTACGGTGTAAAAAATAAACGTGTATCCACGATGCGGTTTTCCACTCACCATTATAACACGTTGATTGGAAACATTTATTTCAGACAACTGTTTCTTAACACGATTATGTTACGTTGAATTGAGACGTATACTAATTACATTTTTGTCAACATTTAATGCATGTGTTTTATACGTTTATAGACCAATGATTTCAGGGCTGCGGTCGACATTTAATAAATAATGACAAACTGTCGTATAACCTACGTATTCGAAAAAACGTTTAAAATATTCATGCTATTCACATTCTCTAAACGCTTAATTAACGTGGTTCTTACGTTTATTAATGACTTTCTTCAGTGTTCCTCCAAACGTTTAATAAATATTATTGCACTTACGTGTGCCACACGTATCTGCAAGCCATGTAAATACCGCAATCTATAGCAGATAATGTGAACGTTTCATGAATGCGTATCCCACGCTCATAAGCGTTTTCGTTAAGGCATTTATCAGCTTTGAATCAACGCTACTAAATGTCGTGTAAGTTACGTTTGGAAATAACCGTTCAAATCATTAATAACTTTCACCTTTTTTAAACGTTCAATCAGTGACAGTTACGTTTATCTGCAATAACTTTATTCAGGGTTTCTTTGAAAGTTGAATAAATGTTTCCGCACTCACATGTGTGACGCACGTATTTGCAAACCACGTGCCCGCACGGAAATATATATATGCGAAAAATATATGCCACATATATGTGACATATTTTTTTTTGCGCCAAAACTTATTTTTATATATTTGATATAAATGTCTAGATATATGTGAACATAAATGTTGCGGCATGTATGTCGACATATATGCGACATAGATGTCAACACTATGTAAAACTCATCAAACATATATGTATTATGCGTACATATATGTTAACTATATGCGACATTTTTGTATTTTGCGCACTTATATGTTATATATGCGACATATATGTTGCATATATTTTTCGCATATATATATTTCCGTGCGGGTGAGCAACTCAAATGCAAAACATATTGATATCAAGGTTTTATGAATGCTTATTCGACGCTTACAAACGTCTTTGTTATGTCATTAACCCATTGCGGCACCAAGGTCACGAAACGTATCGATGTGAGGTAAGTGGGGGGTCCGTTAGCGTACTATCCCAATAAACACCAGCTCGTACATTACGCGTATTATACACGTCTTCTTCGTTGATATTTGGTATCAATATATCATAATACATTTATGGAACGTATATTATACACGTTTATCAGTGATGTGATGATATTCCTTCAATAATCACGTTTTCTAAACGAAGAAATAACTTCCTTTATCTTTAATATACACTTATAATTCGGACAACGAATACGTTGTAAATTCACGTGATATATACATTTATTAGCCTGGACTAGGATACGTGTATTCAACTGCACGTACGAAACGCTCCAAAGTACGTATATTGCTACACTTATTATATACGTAGTGCATACGTTTCCTCAAAACGTCTTTGAAAATCAAAAAATCAATGTATACCTCGCGGATTTTGAGTTAGACTTTAATAACGTTCAATTCCTTTCGATGATTATACGCTTGAAATGCGTTGTCTTAAGTGTCATATCTACACGTCATTTATACGTTTTCCCGACATTATAATGAATGTGCAATATAATTGAATCGAGTGAGAACGTGTGGAACTCAAGGCAAAAAATTAAATTGAAAACATATTTGCAACTCGGATGTTTAGTTAACATATCTCAGTTGCATTAAAACACTGATATCATTGAGACAGATGCAAAATCCAAGACAATTACGAGAAAGTGACTGACTTTGTCAATAGGTAGTTTGGCGTAGTCGATAGAGCGTGCGAATAGTAATACAAGCGAATGCGAGCGTCCCCGGATCGAATCCCGGCCACAACAATAATGCGAAGTTTTTCTAAACTTAAAATTCTTACTTCGGAAGAAAGTGCGATTGTTTACGATTAGTAGTTGTTAATCAACGCCTCATATATTGTAATTAATTCGATTTAAGTATCTTGATTTTTTTTTCCGCGCAACAATAATTTGGCCAAATATTCAAGTGGTACACGTGTATTCAACGTTGTTTATTGCGTAATATTGAACGTATAGGCGTAACGTTTTCAATAAACGCTACTTATGCGTTTAACTGAGAACATTTTTCCTCTGAATGAACGTAGAGTATATGACCTTTTTATACGTTTTTCATACGAACTGGTGTTCATTGGGATTATAGTTGACGTTTCAGTTACGCGAATGCTAGGATATCGATAAACATACGAAATAAATGTAGATAGAACGCTCTGCAAGTAGGTTCTAATCACGTTGATCGAAAACGTCGATTCCATACGTATATAAGTCGTTTAATAAACCGAATATAAACGTTGAATTTCTCGTTTTGGAGGCGGACATTCAGTGGTATGAATAAACGTACTTGATAAACGTATATCATACAATCAATGTAGGCGGTTATTAAATCCAGCTTTCACCAATTTTAAACGTTTATTCCACCATTTCGTGTTGGTTGGGTACGCTATGATCTGTTTATACATATCACCGTGTTCTGTACATGCTTCGACAGACCCAACTGAAAGTGGGAATTGGAGATGTAGAGGGGGGCCGTTGGCGAACTATTAAAGGGTCATGTGAGAGTAAATTAGCGGACTACTATTGAGGGTTATGGACGATTGCGTACTTAACTATTGAGGAGTACGACTGCAGGTGTAAGTATTAGAAAGCGTTGCTTAAATTTCTATGAAAAAAAGGACAGCATTTAATTTAAAACAAAGGACGAGACGAGGAGGTAAGGCTCTGTTGTAATTTGATGTTGGGATTCTGTTGTTGGAAGGTAAGTTATTTAGACTTTAGTTTATTTGCTGTTTCTTGATTCTTTATTGTACTTTTTCTTTCTTCTTATAATCTTAGCACTACTCGTTACAGGCTTCTTCCGTTACTGACTAGGAGAGGGTAGGAGTTTGCTTGTTGCTTTGCTGCGTTCTTAAAACCACCTATTTATTCTCCCTGTTACCAACTTAAAACTAGTTTCTTATATTTTGTTGCCAACTTTAATAGGCTCAAATACTCAAGACTACTGACATTTGAGAAGGAGGAGTGTGGATGAAAGGGCCAACATCAATACTCGAGTGACGTTTAATAGCTTTCTAAGAGATCTTAAGATTCTAAGAGATCGCAATTTCTTCTCTTTCGTTGTTTGTATCACCAAAATTTATGAGAGGGCACGTTTGTTTCAAGCACCCTTCGGATACCTGATTCAAATAATGAGTACATTTGTGATTTGATTAAACTATCATAAATCATTCCACTTTACGGTTAGCACGATCTTATTTTATAGATCTTATTGTATATATCAACAATAACATTTTATTGTCTTGTAGATCAAAGTTTAAGTAAGCTTCTGCCATGGAGAGGGTGAATATGATATTTCGTTTCCATGTTGTTATAACATAACACTCTAACTACACGCTTCACGATTATTTAACTTGATCCATTCACTGTCTGTATAAGGCATATACTATTATGTGTTGTAACAGTTTTCACTAGAGTTCCGTCTTTTTCCTGGAAGAAGGCACGGACCACATTTTCTGACCTTTTCCAAAGTCTTCACCTTCCTGAAGGGTTTGTGGTAAATCTTTTCCCATAGTTTCCGGCAAAAAGAAGACCACAACCGCTGTTACAGTGGACACCAGTCCAAGCGTTAGCATCGGTAATTTGTCCCATATTCGTGCCTGTGGAATGAAACCGTAGTCAAGTGGATTTTAAAGAAAATAATTGTGTATCATCATTAAGTGGACGTATTAAAGTTCACACTGAACTAGGAAAAAATAGTTGGACACAAAGTCAGTGATGGGGGGACGTTCAGGCAAATACATCAATTTCAGTAAGGGTGTTTCCACGACCGTCCATCTAGGTTTATCAAACAATCCAATCGGAATTCCGTAGAATTTTTTCGGTTTTTTATCTATACGATTAGAGATTGAGGTTATATCCCCAGTTCCAGATCTTCAACATATTTTTGACACGCTGTAGTATTTTCGATGTTATTATTATATTCTTCATTGCATACCATCATTGTATTACATATCTCTGTCTCATTGTATTAACTTAGTTTTCTTTGACTGTGGTACATATTGAGATTGAGATTTCTTTATTTGTTATTCCAGGGCCTAATAATTGGCCAAAAGGCAAAACGTAGTATAAGTTTAGATACAATTGCATACAAGTCAGTTAATGTGGAGAATTCGCTTAGAGTATATACAGAGACATTTTGAGCAAACTTCAAACTTCTACGGTTTTATTCATTACATTTGTTCAACTTCAATTAATCGTAACTCTGGATAAAAAACCGATATCGTCATGAGCAAAACGTCTTTTTCTTCGGCTTGGATTGTACTTTAACTTAAAAATATGTAAAAAAATATGCAAAGTTAATTGAATCTTTTTCATAGGCTTTGAAGTACAAAAAATCAATTTTTGTCAATTTCTACCCCTTCGATTTGTTTGAAAAAAATGTCTCGTATTCTACAGCCGGAGCCCGAATTTTCAGGACCAAAACGAAGACGGACCTCCAATTCCTTCTATTTTATTTTTATTTTTGAAATTTATTTTATGTCGATTTATTGACAATAATGACAATAAATGCTTTTCAAATAACGAATCAAATGGATTATTAAACACACTGTGTTTAATATGTTTTGTATTTTCTGTCTACCTATGTTATTGGATAGTAGAACCATATGAACTAAGAATACAGCAATTGAACTTAAAGCATTGAATAAATCGTAAATGAAGAAAAACTGCGAAATCGTGCTGTTACGAAAAATATGATGTGTACCCAAGGCTGAGTGGGCTTTTTGACCTTGTGTGGTTGCAGTACTCGGCTTCGGCTCGCAGATGCACTCGTCTTCGACTAGTGCTAGCTCGCCTCTGACTTGTACTGCAAACTCCACACTCGGTCTGAAAAAGCCTACTTTACGCCCTTAGTACACAATATACTATAGCAGAAATAAGTGTGTGTTTCTAGAGGGCATGTGCTGCTTATCTTGAGTCAAAGACGTTTTCATATCAAAGAATCGGTGAAAATACACGAGCCCGGTAATGTACGAATTTTAACGCCGCCAAGATTGATATTGACCATAGCGGACGACAGCAGTGATGCGATTTTCATTTTTCGTAATAAACATTATCGGATAATTAAGTTGGAAATGGCTAAGCACAGGTCCTGTAGTTGAGGTTGAGGTGGCATGCCCCACATAAACTTGTTTTTCTTACCATATCGATGACATATGGAGCAATTGAATGAGCGATGATACCAAAGATGTGAACCAAAGAAACACCTTGACTACGGACTGGTGTTGGCATCAATTCAGCAGCGAACTGCAAAGCGACGTTTGCTGCCATATTCAACAAGAATCGGGCTAATATCGTGATGACCAGAGCTCCAACACCTGAATGTAAAATTGAAACATGTAAATGCAGAAGATGTGATTTCAAATTGCAGACATTGTGTCGACGTACTTGACCATAATCTCTGATATTTCGGAAAAAAATCCGAAATTCTTTATTAGGTTTTGTCTATGGCTCGTTACCTCGTTTTTTCAAAATAATGAAGATGTTGCGAAGCCATTTTATAACTGAAGGATGTACCTCTGCCGTTTTTTCCGACAGCTTTTAGATTTTATGATCACTTCGCGAAAAAGAGCATTCAAAGCAGGCTATCGCTGCGACAAGGTACAACGATTTATCTGACGTGAGAGATTTTATACTTCACCTGTCGTTATGAACATCAGCAGAAAACTGCAAACGGCTGTCAAAACTGTGGGGATGAGAGCGCACAGACGGCGTCCCCATCGATCTAACGTCAATATGAGTAAAATACCAGCCGGCAGTTCAGTAAGGCTGGCTAGTGAGAACGAAACAAACACGGAACCTGGTAAGAGCTTAAGAGAATACACATGCCCATCGAAAGCCAAAACCGTCATTGCCCTGAAATTCATTGGATTATTATAGTCAGACAGAAATTATTATCACGCGAGTCGGTATATTCGTATATCGTATTCTTAGACGCATGCATGCATACAAAGCTATATGTATAAAATTACCAAAACAGAGTCACAAGCACCGTATGTTTTGCCAAGCGCGGTGTTTTAAATAGTTCCAAGACCGTTGCCGATTCTTTATGCTTATCGACTTTCTTCATGTTCTCCTGTAGATATAGGTGAATATAATCGTTATGAAAGTTTTACAGAATTGTACGAACATCAACGAATTAATGAAGTGCAGAAAATTATTATAAAATTTTGAGAAAGGCTCCCTAACGATAACATTCGCATGGAATTCATCAAGAACCATGGGACTCGTATGGGATCTTATGGGAATTTGAAAAAACCCTTGAAGGATTGCCTTGAGACTTTAATGTCCCAGGTGGAAACCATTTCGGGATGACACGGGAAGCCACATAGGATATGTCGTATTCCGGGAGAGAAATATTGCATTGAATTGATGTAGGTCTACATGAACACGCGCGAGAAAGAAGCTCACGTTGAACTTTGACATGAATTGACACATATTATTTTCGTATAGCGATTCGCGTAATCTCTAACCGATACTTTCTACTGTGCATCCATGTGGGAACACATGGACTTCTCTGCAGGTTGAATGCGCAGCAAGAAATAAATGAAATGTTCAACTTCCGAACTAATTTTAAGTCTTATAAAATATCAAAATATTTCACTTACAAATGCTCAGTGCACCGTTTTCGTATGACTTTATAATACAAATGATTCAAATATGGAATATCAACGGCAAACTGCCATAAATTCCAGGAATGCATACAAGAAATTTTTACAGGCGTTTGGGCTACGGTGGATCATAGGATCCTCGATAGAACACCGGCCTTAAAAACATCGCTATGCAAATATCCCGAAGCCTCTTGTACCCTGTTTGGTGGTCTTTGATAAAATTTCGTCACGTTATAATGGTTAGAAATAGGTAATTTTGGTTCAACCGTGCGTCTGTGAGACGTATATAAAGCGTCAAAACAGGGTACCTACATAAGAAACCACAAGATTTAATAGTCCAGTGAAATTGCTCTAACGCGTTGCTTTCACTAAATAGCAGGAGGACATAATTTATACCATAATAAAGGGAATTTTACGCTGATTTTTTCAAGATAAATCACGAGCCTTAATTTTGGTGGGAAGTTTTAGAAAAAAATTAAAGAAAAATAGAAACTATGAGATTTGATGTAATTGAAAAAAAAAACTCACCATAAATTATGTCTTGCCCTATAACACTGGATATCATTTTAAACAGAAAATTTTCGTGAATCTAAAAAGTCTAAAACAAGTCGCCTATGACATTTATCAATCACGTAAAAAATTAATAAAAATAAAAAAATAAAAGTTTCATTTTCTTGATCAGCTGGTCGATGGCAGAGTATAGTGTGACTGACTATATGTGCGCGCAGCACCGTAACCAGTGGTAAATATCCAATACAGATCCGAAACTGAGACTAACGATTTTTTTTTAGGTAAATCAAAAGTCAATTAAATAATGGGAAAAATAATTAAAATATCACTGTTATATGTTGTCGTTTAACTGGTCACTGGTCACGGTGTCAGTATCAAAATGTACAATAACAATTTATATCACGCAAAATTAATCATAATTATCATAAGGTCAGTTGAATAGCCTTCACGAAAATGTGACGTTTAGTCAATTACAAAATATATATATGAGGTATTCCATACCAACTCGACCAATGATTTTCCCTCACCATTTTTGATTTGGTTCATAATTTTTTCTACGGTTCCTCCAGCTCTAACACCCACTCATGAATTATTTCAGATTTTTTTTATCAGCCGTTATTTATTCATGAATTTTCAAAAATCCAAACAGTGCGACACCTTCGATTTGTTTGAAAAAAATCTCAAAAATTCTGTTTTCGAAGACGATTATTTTGACCCCCATTCGGAAGTGGAAACTCTTTTCCTGACATTTATTTTGCTCATTTAAGAAAAAATTATTTCGTAAACGTGGTGGATAATGGCTCCCAGAATTTTCTTGAATGCAAATGAATTTTATTTTCAGGAGAGGTGGTCATAATAATCAGAAATACAATTGATTTTACTACCAAAAATTTTATTCTGTCATACAATTGTTTCGGGAAAAAATTCTGGGAGTCATTATCCACCACGTTTACGAAATAATTTTTTCTTAAATGAGCAAAATAAATGTGAGGAAAAGAGTTTCCACTTCCGAATGGGGGTCAAAATAATCGTCTTCGAAAAACAGAATTTTTGAGATTTTTTTCAAAAAAATCGAAGGTGTCGCACTGTTTGGATTTTTGAAAATTCATGAATAAATAACGGCTGATAAAAAAAATCTGAAATAATTCATGGGTGGGTGTTAGAGCTGGAGGAACCGTAGAAAAAATTATGAACCAAATCAAAAATGGTGAGGGAAAATCATTGGTCGAGTTGGTATGGAATACCTCATATGTATATATATACTTTTGAAAGTGAATAATGTAAGCTCTGAAAAATTATCTCTCAAATACAATATTGTTGTTTTGGGTGAAAAAAAAGGTATAGGAGTGTTATTGGGTGATAGCCAGATGGATTTTTTAGCTCTTTGCCTGGCTTGTGAATTATTACACATATTCCGTTTCTCCGATATCATCTCATTTTCAATTGCACAAATAAAATCTCGAGCTGTGAACGTGCTTACCCCAAAAGTTTCGTAGATAGCAGGATCCGGAGTTTTCTTATTAAATTTTGCGATTCGTTTCAGTTTTTCGACAGCTTTGTCCGTCTTTCCCTTTGCTAGATACCATCTTTGATGATAAGAAAAACCATGAGATGAATGAATGTTAGTATTATATTGTGCAAATTTAAAAATCGAAAGTCTGATATAATCACTGCTTTGTTCACCTGGCGCTTTCTGGGAGAATCCATGGCGTTACTATGGCACTTAAAAGTGGGACTGCAGTTATATAGCAGAAGACTCTCCAGTTTGCGGTATAGTACGCGACCCATGGTAAAATAGTAGTTACTGCCGCATAGTAAAACCCAAATGCACCATTGACAACCAAGCTGCGTTTGTCCACTGCCATATACTCCATCACTACATTGTCAATTATTGATCAAGTTAAAGCAAATAGTAAACAACAACCAATGGCACCTATATCATTATTACTAATTGTCATTGAATCATCTTCTGTAATTAAAAGAGGACTATTCGCGGCATTTTTAATTTTTGGCAATTTCTCCAGAGAACTGTCAAATCTATATTGTAATATAATTACTGTAACTTCAAAATAGCAGATATTACGTTTCAACATATTATTCACAATTATAGCTGCTGCAGATATAATACAAGCATGTTACTTTCACTATCAATTGAAAAATGCCGCAACAAACTCCGTTTAATACACTATTGCCATATTGTGAACAATTTTTATCCCTATTTCATTGTTGTTAATATCGACAACACGATAGAAAGAAAATATCCATTACAAGTGAGGATAGCGAGATTTATTTCATCACTCTTCAGATGAGGAGTTCGCCGTCATAATGGCGTATCAAAGCATTACGCTGTGGTCGCAATAACCTAAAGAACGAGTCACGAGAGCGCAACACCCCTAGTTGGCTCATAAAACGAAATTACCTTTGGAGTTTGATCTCAATTATGTGAGCGTCAAGGCCGGAAACATCAAATTTCTGATGTAGGAAGCACAGAGTGACATTGACAGTATATATTAAGAAACGCAATTTAATATACAGGGTGTCTCGGAATTCGCGCACCCGAAGCATACCGGCGGATTCCTTGCGAAATATTAAGACGAAAGTTACCTATGCAAAAAAGTCCGCGGGGACTCAGTTCTTCCGTAAAAAGGACCCAATAACGAACAAATTCACAAGAATCCGCGCTCTGGAATTTTCATTGCATGAACCGACTGTCTAATGTCAATCGCTCACGGCAGCTTCAAGCACGGCGGGTGGAGCGGGGAACCCCACACATTATTGTCTATTGTTCTCCCTAGTAAGGCGGACGGCGATGCGGATTCTTGTGGATTTTAGACAGTCTTTCCTATGGACGAACGCTCATTGGTTCGTTATCAAGTCCTTTTTACGGAAGAACTAAGTCCACGGGGACTTTTTTGCATAGGTAACTTTCGTCTTAATATTTCGCAAGGAATCCTACGGTATGCTTCGGGTGCACGAATTTCGGCACACCCTGTATAGAGAACGCCAAACGCCCTGGACTCAGTTCTCCATGCAGTTATATAAGGTCGAAGGTACAAGCATGCGATGTAATACAGTTTGGCCATACGTCGCATTACGTCGTATTATTTCAATAAATTATGAGTTATGATTCATGATTCATAGGCTATTCTGTTCGTCACTTACATATATGGCTAAAAAATATTCAAACCCATGCATCAAAGTTGTAAATGAAGGGTATAGGTATAATTACCAATAATTATAGGAATGTTTACACAGTTATCGAATGCTAGTCCAGTGAAGAATCTGATCAGAGCGAAGTTCCAGAAAGAATTGGCGTGGGCGGTGGCAATCGAAGCGAGTAAAGCAACACCGTTGCAGACAACTAGGGCAAGTATTCGACCTCTATTATCAGCGAGCCATCCGAAGAGCAGACCACCGACGATCGACCCACTGAAGTATATCGATTGGGCGGTAGAGATGAGGTAGGAACGATCGCATACCCAATCTAGCTGATGAAAAATTGAACATTAAGCCACTGATACTACTGAATATCCAATCAATGGTAGCTGAAGCTAGCAGGAGGGTTAACTTCCCGGATACCGCACAAAAATCGTCACTTTCAGAACGCGTAGATAGTAATATACATACACAATTGACCCAAAATATTTCCGAAACATTTCTACGTCCGGCAAGATCTTCTAATCCTTCAATGAAATATTCTAGTGGCCATTTTGAAAAGCGAATGTTCATCTCTTTAAATAATATCTAGAAATCAGCCAGAAGCTTGAATTCAAAAGCCTAATATTTGTGCAATGATTAACTTGTTGGCCTCCGGGATGAAGAGCTGTGCGATTGAAGCTCGTGCGCTATATTCGACGGCACGAGCGTTAACTCATATAACTTTAATCGGATGAAAACAAAACATGAATTATGAATTATAAATCGAATGGTTCAGTTGAAATCCAGCGTTGACTGTTTGGTAATTAACAATACAAAGATAAACTAATAAGCGAAACACATTGCGACTGAATGTAACGGGAGAACAAATTAGCCATAACATTTCTGACAATAGGTAGAAGTAATTCGAAACTTATTTATGTATAACAGCCTTTATATTGAACTAAATGAATTTTTATGAATTGTATTTGATAATATATTGAAAATATTTTGACGTTTTTAAGCTGACTGAATCGAGTTGAAGAAGAAACTTCTCAAAACTTGGTTTTATTATTTACTACACTCGTTTGATGAAATAATAAATTGTTATCTTTCCGCAAATCTTAAATGCTTTTCATTTTTAGATGTACCAGAATTATCTTTTCATCACTTGTGCCTTCCGAAGTTATCTCAACTGATGTCCTTACCGTCGAATATATAGCGTACGAGCTTAACTCGCGCGCCACCCTCCATACTGGAGGCCCATGAGTTCGACATTGCGAAGGTCTAACGTGATTTAACTTCGGTTGCATATTTTGGTCGGGACAGATTCAGTGTTCGAGGGTGTACCTGTCACGTACGTAAAAAATATACATACAACCAGGTATAGCTTGTTTAGTCGGCTTCCGAAGGTATACACGCACTTCCATAGCTTGAAGAACTGATATATTTTGATGCTATACCCTGTGGTAACGATAAAGTCTAAAAATATTTAATTTATTTAGTCACCTTGTGGCATGTCCCGGGATTATTTCAAAACGAGTTTGGTTAAATTATCTGGTTCATTCATAGAGAAAAATGCATCTCAAATGTGGCCCGAGAAATGCTCTTTTTTGCAAGATCTCGGTCGAACGGTTAAGGGGAGGGTCTACTCAAATTTGACCGACTTCGTCTATTTTCTCGAATATCTCCAAAACGGGGCTATCAATCGACTTGTCCTTTCGGCAGTCAATGTTTGACGAGTAATGAGTTCGAACTGGTATGTTTTATCGGATGAAATCGTTTTTTTTTTTTTTTTTTTTTATCGAAAAGTGTGGGCGTACCATTTATTTCGACTTATATCAAAGCCTACGCATCAAAAATGCAAAATCGGCCTCTGTAGCCCGATTTTTTATGGAATTCCGAACATAACGATCCAAAAACATCTTTGTTTCCGACAACGATGAAGGCGGACTATGTCGAATACGATTTTGTGGTAATTTTCGCAATTGTCAAGGGCTGTGAGCGAAAATGGCCGCTCACAGCTGTCGATATGATGCGGTGGTTCCCAGAACGACCGTCAGATGTCGCCGCGCGGGCCATTTTCGAGCTTCTTTATATAAAATAACATGTAAATAGTTGTACTGTATATCATATATAATTTAATACTTTACGTTCCTCGCATTATGCAGCTATCCATTATAGTCAATTATATAAAAATACATAAAATATAAAGGAGAAGCTCGAAAATCGGCGACATCTGACGGTCGTTCTGGGAACCACCGCATCATATCGACAGCTGTGAGCGGCCATTTTCGCTCACAGCCCTTGACAATTGCGAAAATTACCACAAAATCGTATTCGACATAGTCCGCCTTCATCGTTGTCGGAAACAAAGATGTTTTTGGATCGTTATGTTCGGAATTCCATAAAAAATCGGGCTACAGAGGCCGATTTTGCATTTTTGATGCGTAGGCTTTGATATAAGTCGAAATAAATGGTACGCCCACACTTTTCGATAAAAAAAAAAAAAAAAAAAAACGATTTCATCCGATAAAACATACCAGTTCGAACTCATTACTCGTCAAACATTGACTGCCGAAAGGACAAGTCGATTGATAGCCCCGTTTTGGAGATATTCGAGAAAATAGACGAAGTCGGTAAAATTTGAGTAGACCCTCCCCTTAAGGGGATATAAAAGGTGAATTATATACCTCGAATTTTTGGCAGCCCGTTTCCCGGCTACAACACATCCGATCGATGTGAAATTGATATAAGTGACGCAGAAAAAGTGCACGGAGGGCATGATGCTCTTGGATTTCCAAAAAGCGAAAAAGTTCCTAGTGTTTTCATATTTATCGAGTACAACGTCAGCAACAACGATTATTCGCTACAGAGAACTCTTGATGAAAATCTGTACATTTTATTTTCACTATTCGGAAATCCAAGAGCATCATGCCCTCCGTGCACTTTTTCTGCGTCATTGATATCAATTTCACATCAATCGGATGTGTTTTAGCTGGGAAACGGGCTGCCGAAAATTCGAAATGTATAACTCACCTTTCATATCCCCTAGAATCGAAAATTTTGTTGGTCGCTGTGAATCTTCTTCATCGATGTGCTGATGGATCAGTCCGAAGAACATTGAGAATTTCTGATTTTTTTCCCGTATTTTTTTATAGCAAAATAATATATAAATCTGTATATCATAAGTCTTCCTGCAAAAAGTGTTAGAAGAACAGACGGAATTGCAAATTCTCAATGTTATGTAGACGGATCCATGGGCATGTAAACTAAACGTAATGGATTCTGAGCCGGATGTGTTCGTCAATCGAAGAAACAGCCAATCGGCGCTTTGCATTTTTGTAATCCAGAGCGCCGATTGGCTGTTTCTGGAATTGTCAAACACATCCGGCTCGGTATCCATTACGTTTAGTGTACGAAGAAGATGCACAGCCAATAATATGATTTCCAGTTTGGCGCCTCTGTTCAAGTGATCATAACTTCTACGGAATAATTGAACAAAACTAGTCTTAAAATAACTCCGAAACATGCTGTTGTGATCACTTAACCGTGATCACAGGGTAGAGTATCAAAATATATCAACATTTCTAGACTCCAAAGTCCAAGGTACGCATAGTCCCTCAAGGGCCATCCCCAGTCGCCCACCTCCTTTTGATACGATGTGACACATTTCGATTATTATCCGAGCCCAGGAGTGCGATTCCGGATCTTTTGGTCATAGCTATGGCCTGGCGGTAGCTAAGGCACACGCACGGTGTTCTTACTGGCCGAATTGACTGGGCTTGTCAAACGCTGTTCGATTGTTATAAACAAGACGTTAGCTACCACCAGGCCATAGCTATGGCCAAAAGATCCGGAATCGCACCCCAGGCGTCAACAACGCAA
This sequence comes from Tenthredo notha, assembly GCA_914767705.2. Classification (NCBI taxonomy): domain Eukaryota; kingdom Metazoa; phylum Arthropoda; class Insecta; order Hymenoptera; family Tenthredinidae; genus Tenthredo; species Tenthredo notha. The sequence continues at coordinate 8,715,939 of OU611915.1, read as the reverse complement.
AAAAGGCCAACGCTGCGCGAATTCAAATTCAATACCGAACACATACGTCCAAAAAAATGTTCGTTTCGTGCAAAAATAGAGTCTGCAGATGGTTTTTACATTTTTCGTAAGGTGATGTTTTTCGTAACAATGTAAAAACCATCTCTAGTCTCTATTTTCGCATGAAACGAATATTTTTTTGGACGTATGTGTTTGGAATTGAATTTGAATTCGCGTAGCGTTGGCCTTTTTTGCGTTTCCGACGCCTGGACTCAGATAATGATCGAAATGTGTCACATTTCGACCAAAAGGAGGTGGGCGACTAGGGATGGGCCTTAAGGCTTACTTTCCTGTGAGGGGCGAAAGCAACAACAACAACAACAAAATCAATTCATTACGCTTTGTATGACCGAGACATTACTTACCTCGGCAGCTATGCTCATATATGGAATCGTAGTCAAGTTATACTCCCAGCTGGTACAACCCACTGTAGTATTATCTGCCGCTGACTCGCTATTATTCCACCGATGACAAGTATCATAATATGGATAATTCGGAGAAGGAGGTATACTCTTGTTGATTCTAGAATAAAAACACAAATCCATTACTACGTTAGCTGATACTTGGTGGTACTCGGATTTAATAGAGGTGTTGTATTCATACTTCTCTCCGATTTGCAGCGACTCCAATTCCTCGATGTGACACCAGTATTCAGCGGGAACCAATGTGATGAAAAATTGACCAAAGTAAAGCACACCGTATACGCAGGTGTATGGAAACAAAGAGAGTAGCAAAAGCCATTGATAACGGCCAAAATCGCCAACATGTGGTAGAATATCGTCTAGAGATTTCATCTTGAGCTTCAAAGGTTCAATGCTTTCGATATCGCTTGTTGGAAGCTCATTGGAAGACTGATCTCTACGTGGATCCTTCATTCTTGATATTAGCGTTAGAGCTTATGTGCTCAGCTGCGAATATTTTGATACGAGCGACGGTCTTGCGATTGATGAGCAATTCGAAGTTTTACAAATACGGTTGACCTTATTTCACAGTTCAAATGTCTTCAGCTTCAATATGCGTACGTAACGACATTATAAAGGTATCTCTGTTCACACGATATGCATGTGTAATGTTTATCTGCCGTTCTTTTCAGAAAGCATTATGAACCAAACATAATCAATAAGAATACGTTAAAAGATGAAATAAGGGTTAGGTTAAGTTAGTGGGAAATCTTCACACTACAGCGTACCTGCAACAAATAGGGGAGACCGGGGTAAATTGAACTATGAAAAGTTCAAACTGATAAAACAATCTATTTTCACAATCAATTCTTCTGTAAATAATTTTGAGATGAGCTTTGATCTTTAATAAACATTAATCGATTATAAGAATTCGTCATTTTAAGTAAATATTATTATCGAAAACAATTATAATGAATGAGTCCGGAAGGTTCAATTTGCCCCAGGACCGGGGTAAATTGAACTTGAGTCGGGGCAAATCGAATTTATGCAGGAAAAACTGAGTACTTTTCGGAGTGAGAACAAGCATATAAAAAATTGTGGACTCGTTGTCTTCGAGTTGTTGATTTCCGTGCTCCAGAACTTTCGCCCCGTAGTCTGCGTTGTCCAGGTGGTCAAACTGGTGACTCAAGTTACTCAGGTCGTCCGCTTCGTAGTTTTCACTATCGTTGTTATCGGGTTGTTAATTTCCGTCCTCCAGGACTTTCGCCACGTAGTTTACGTTGTCGGGGCGGAGGTCCTGGAGCACGTAAACCAACAAGTCGAACACAACGAGAGTGAAAACTACGGAGCAAAAGACCTGGGGAATGTAAGTCACCAGTTTGACCACCTGGAGAACGTAAACTACGTGGCGAAAGTCCCGGAGGACGGAAATCAACAACCCGATGACAACGATAGTGAAAACCACGAAGTGGATGACCTAAGTAACGTAAGTCACTAGTTTGACCACCTGGACAACGTAAACTACGGGGCGAAAGTCCCGGAGTACGAAAATCAACAACTCGTAGGCAACTAAGAGTGAAAACCACGAAGCTCAAGACCTGGGGATCGGAAGTCATCAGTGTGAACATCTGGACAACGTCAAAAACGTAGTTGAGAATCCTGGAGGTCGGAAATCACCCGCCTGACGACAACTAGAATGAAGACTACGAAGCAAAAGACCTGGGGAATGTCAGTCACCAGTTCGACCACCTGGGGAACGTCAACTACGAGGCAAATGACGTAGGGCACGAGAATGATCGACTGGACAACGTAAAGACTAAAAATTACGAAATAAAAAACCGAAATTCCAGGCAAAGTTCATACGACGCGGGCTCTTTCACTTTTACAGAATTGCTACGAAACTGAGCATGCGTCAGGTTACGGCCGTCTTATTGGATGGACTGAACCTTCTATAACTCAGGAACGACCGGTACCTCGAAGTTCTTGATAAGGAACTTTGTTCTTAGATTTCGATGAGTAATCTGCATGTGAAATTTTTCCCGCGACTTGGGAATCACGCTGTATATATATATATGGGGCATTCCACGCCAACTTGACGAGTGTTAAACCCCGACGATCTCAAAATCATTTTATGTCTTTTCTAACATTCTACTCGGTAAAAAACGCGACCTGAATGCTTTTCAATTTTTTTTTAACGAACTGTTCATTTTTTATAAATTTTTGAACTCGATTGCGAATGCCCTTTTTTAAGAACCTGAAAATTTTTTCCAAAATACAGTGAATGAAGCAAACACCCCCCGTCAAGGAAAACGTGGGCCAATTTTTTTTCTATTTTTTTATCACCTAATACAGAATTTGGAAATTTTTAAACCCAGAATTTAAATCGGAAACTTCCTGAATTTTTAGAAACCGAAATCTGATTTTCACAAAACGATGAGAAACATGGTGGAATTCTCATTTCAAGTTTTATTTTTCGAATTTCGCGCTGAAAATGATAAATGAGAAAAAACTAAACATCATTTTCGAAAAATTCAGGAAATTTTCGATTGACAACTGTGTTCTTAATTTTGTTTTCCGGAAATTTTTGGACCGTTTAATTAGATTGGAAAATTTCGAAGCAAAATTTATTAATTACGGGAGCCCCTATTAACTGAAATCAGAGATCTTTCATACTCGGGGCATCTCTTCGTTGGCACCTAAATAATGAGTACACTGAGAGAACAGTGTATTTATAATAAATCAATGTATCTACTCGGCCATTTTCCAAAAATATTTATTAACTGTTAGTATATTCGATAACCATGAATGAATATTCTGCTCCCTGAAAACACAAAAGAATGCAGTGGTATTTCCATCAAATACATCCTTTGTTAGACACATTTATTTGCCGTAATGATATGTTACGCTTGATTCAAATGAAAAATCAGTTGAAACATCGTAGTAATTAAATATCTATTCCTTCGCAACGAAGATCTGTTTATTATTGAAATACCTCATTTAAATATAGTAGAACATCGTGGTAATTCAATAATTGAAACATTCGGTGGAGGTATATCAGATATTCTAATAAATCGAAATTTGTTAACAGTTAATAAATGCATCTTTGGACCACGTACGATTGCGTTTGCCTGATATCTGACTGTGATTGTCGTGTTGTGTAATGGTTTATTTTGTAAGTGGGATAATGGGTTTTTGAATTTTATTGTAACAATGTTTTACCAATTTTATTATAACAATGTTTTACCGATGGTAATTAGAAGAAGAGTGAAGTCCGAATATTGCAACTCAAGTTGCTACCCATAAGTCAGCGAGGTGCTGACGCAAGGTATTTTAGCATGGGCGTATAGGCCGCCATTAAAGTGTCTCAAAGGCATGAGCGCAAAAGGCAAGGTGTTTAATCTTGAACTACTCTCCACTGTAGATCGCAGAAGCTATAGATTAATAAGAATAATGAAATGGAGAATTATTGGTATCGCGATGGTTTGTCTTCGGTAGAAGGCGAAACATCCCGATCTTGTCTATAAATTTAGCAGTTGAATTGAAGTTAAATTTTATACGGGTTTGATTATAACACCTTCCCCCTTAAGAATGAATATGAAGCGAAGCAAAATATTCATCAGTTGAAAATCAATATTCCAGGTGAGGATTACAAGGCTTTCCTCAACTGTTATATAGATTATAGCTATGTAATTATTCTTAATAACAAAATATTATTCTGTACGGATGAGGATTTATAAAAGTTTTCCTCACTCGTTTGTTTGATTAAATATAATTATTCTTAATATTAACGAATAGAATGTAGAATGTTTATTCTCTACGATCCCGATCCATAGATCGTAAACGGATAGCATTGCTAGGTCCATCTACGTCGTCAGTTACGTCAGGCATATGCACTGTTACGGCTGGAGTGCGTGTTGCGACGAGTCCTATACGGCAATGAACTATTACGTTTTGGACTATTCCTCTAATTCCTGGGTCACGATTATTAGGATCTTCTGTCATCTTATAACACCATTTGATCAACTTATAGACTAGGTACACGCTTAGTGTGGTAGCTGCCAAGTAGGTTAAATAACATGTAGACATAGTTTCTTTAGCCTGTTCTTTCAATATTTTGTCAGCTGATTCTTTAATATTTTTCAATTTATGACTGGCAATGGTTAGGTCATCCAAATTAAAGGTGTCAGTATTAACTATGTCGTCAAACTGGAAATTCGTAATATTTAGGAATTGGGGTATATCCTCACAACAATCGTCGGATCTTAGATCTATTGATGGTACATAAAGGTTTTATCAACAGTGTTATTGAATATTCTATTTACTGTTAACATGGCTGAGCTAGAATAACCCTTACAATCTGCACTTAATTCTATTTTTCCAGTATTTTTCAGGGGTATGTCTGAGATTTTGTCATGCGTCGAACAGCTAATTGTAAGTGTTTCAGATTTAGGTAAGATATACAACCATTTATTCTGATTTCTGAGTTGAATCCACACGGGTGCAATGAGTTTGATGATCCTAACGTCGCATGAAGCTGGTAGTGGCGTGGTGTTTATGAATAGCAAGATCTCACAACTATCAGTGCCATGTGTCAGATACACTGGTTGTGTTTGCTTACAGATGCGATAGTCGTTCTTAATCAGTCTACAGTCTACTGCAGTCTCGTATCATGTCCTCTATTATAATGTAATTTTGTCTTGTGTTAGTTATACCGAAATATTTTATCGTTGGATAAAATGGATTTTTCATTTTAATTAATTTCTTTAATTCCCTACATTAAATTTCAAAAAAGTATAAATTAAAAGCAATGTCAAAGTTCGCATAGCGCGAATTCCTTCATCAATCGATAAAAAAAATCGTCTAATCTCTTCCACAGAAACGACTCTACCGATGAATCCAAACAAACAGGTTTCAATATTTATCCAATTAAATTGAATTCTATTTTATTTATCCATCAAATCTGCCCTAAGCACTGTGTAGTAGTTTTTCTTTTTCATTCCTAGCGACAAAAATTAAAAAAAAAAAACTCATCTGCGTCGTTACTTTATTCCATGTCAACATGCATATATACATTGTTTATTCACTCCTCAACTGTAATCGCCACTTTATTGACCTGAAAAGCGGGCATAAAGTAGCATATTATTCCCTCTTATACTTTTGCGGGAAATAATGTTACATTATTCCCTCAAATACAGATTTGCGGGAATAATTTAAATTATTTCCCGCAAAATTTCTGAGAATTGATAAAGTGGTTACAGTTGAGGAGTGAATAAAACATTGTATGCAACATGGGAATAAAGTGCATCATTCCCTCGGGCTTACTGCCCTCGGGAATAATCTTCCACTTTATTCCCATGTTGTATAATGTACTATTTTACGCACTAGATTTTACGTAACATTATTTTAGTATCTTAAACTCTGTTAATATCGTACTGGTCATTTTTTCTAGCATACGTTGCCACAAACTGTAATTATTCATCCCAAACTTCGACCGTTTTATAGAAAATAGAAAATTCTCTAGCCATATACGTCGATTTATAGATGATTTGCGTCAAGAAATAGAATATTATAATATATACATATGTACTATGTTGCTTATAATAGATTTTTTTATAGCTAGTTTTATTTACCCGCTATTATTTTGTATTGTTTTTCAGTTGTTCCCGCATGCTGCAAGGCACCGCATCACGGGACATTCTTTAATAAGATACAACCGGATGAAGTTATGGAAGAGTATTTATCATTAACGAGACAGAATAACGTTACGGAAAGTAATATAAAAAATAATTTCATCTCTACAGAGCATTGAGATCGTTCCTGTTACTTTTTTTTTTTTCTTTCTTTCTTCCCATATTTGAAAACTCATCAAAAATTCTGCTCCTACTGCTGCTGTGCTCCTTGCCACTGAAATATTTATAATAAAAAGAAAAGAACACTAACTGAGGGTGATTTTGGTAAGAAGATAAAACTGTTTGCTCTCATTTTTACCATGATTTAAATTTCTTTTTATTCAATGGTAGATAATATTTTTCTTCAGATTTAATCGATTAACAGATATATATAAAAGGTCTTACAATTGATTGATATATGAAAAAAAGAATAAAAAAAAAACTTTGTCATATTGACGTATATTTTTAAAATACATATATTCATATATACAATATGTAATTGTATGATTGAACATTTAACATGATTTACGTCTAGGTATAAAATAATTGGTATCTCATTTAGGTAACAAACTGGTTTTTTTTTTTTTCGTTTTTTATAGTATATAAAAAAAAAACAATATTAAAATCTAATCTCATATAATATATGTAAATACCATGCGATTATGTGGAAACTAAAGGCTCCAAGCGCGCAGGCGCTGATTTATTCGACTATTACGAGGGACACCAATTTCAGACTCTGCACGAATATCCCTAGAGTCCGTCTGCTGTTTGTTTCCGATTGTTGTTAAATACAAATGGCGACAGACCGTGGCAGGAATAGGTTATGTTTCTTGTGAATCCAGCAGACGACAGAGCTAGGGATATTACTGAAAAGTTGGTGGAGTTGTTAGCGCGATTCTGCCGACCAATGAGATTCGAATAAATCAAAGTTCGCGCGTTTGGAGCCTTTAGTTTCCACATAATCGCATGGTATATGTCAGCGATAACGTATATTATTATTCATTAGCTGATCACAGTCAAGGCTTAATAATTTTAGGTCTATTGCTCATCCTTATGGAAGAAAAAATGACAAATCTTATGAATCTATTCTGTGCTAAGTATGAAATGAATGTTTTAGCAGATGTTTTACATCCAACAAGAACAACTCTAGTGAATTCTCTCTAGTCTTTGTACTTTGACGGTTTTTTTTTTTTTTCTTTCTTCCTTCTTACTTGGCACAATATCATTTGCTAATAATTAGATCAATCAGTATAACTCCACAGTCCTGATCACAATTATTATAATACTGTGATCACGTATGTGTATTTATTCTATTTTGATGTCAATATACCTCATATCGTTATTATTTATGAATAATCTATCCTGATAATACTAAATATCTATTTTTTTTCAGTCCCCAAAATATCCAGGATTCAAATAACACTTTTTATTGAATCCAACATAAGTGACACTTGAAGTCTGACATCCATTATTGCCAGTTTGCATTTGGGATAGTCTCCGGTCAGTCTGAAAATTGACCATTTTATATTTTCGAGGCAAATAAAACAGGGAATACAAATTACCTACTTTTTGAAGCATCGAAATAAACTCCTCATAGTGCGCATGGTTCATAATCACTTCGCATAACGTCTGAATGTACCAACTACCAGTGTACTTATCTCGGTACGCTTTATGACCAGGCAAGGTAGAGTGAACTATCAATATATCAGAATAAGTTCTCCTGTCAGTCTGCACCGGAGGTTCTGCCAGTGGTACAAACAGGTTTACATCGTCAGCATGTTCTTGCTCTCTGCCCATGTTCATGTTCGTTGCCATTACAGCCTTCTGGTCCCTTTCACCTCTAAAAATGAAAACCAAATGATAAAAGTGATTATTCAAAGCTATATTTCGTATTTACAGTTGTTTTTTCTATTCTTTTCTTTCTTTAAACTTTCTTAAAATTTCATTACAAGTGATAAGATTAGGTAAACTTCTCATTCTCTATACTTAATTCAATGATTGCACACTATATTCAGATGATAATTCAAATGATTTATGAATATAGAGTGTATACCTGCAAGTCTGAAAGATAAATATTTTCGGTATGTCGAGCAAAGCTTCGCAAGCTTCGTTACTAAAGTAGTCCCAGACCTGTGAGTCTGTTATAAATTCACCATCAACTCCGCACACAGCACTCTGTAATCCATTATCTTTGACGTGTTCATTTCCATGGCTCATAATAATGACAAACATAGAATGTACAAAGCGTAATTTAGGCTGTTTTGAAAAAGCCTCAATTTTGTCCAACATTTTCTAAAAAATTTATTGAAAATAATCTTATAATGTGGAATTTAGATCTGATGAAAAGATTTTTAGTTAATTCACAGTAAGAATTTTTTTTTTTTTTTTAAACTCACGCTACGAGTTAAATCGCCAGCAGTTTCAACAACAAAACCCATTTGATCGAACAAATCTTTTAAATTTTTTTCATCGTGTTCCGCCGCCAATCTAACACTCTCTTCTCCGGGGAATCTAATATTGTTTATAATCAGTACCAAGCCACGGGGATCACTGTACATTGGGTAACAAGGCGAACCGCTTGGATCTTCCATAAATTTTTTTGACTTTGTTACAACTATTTGCAACGGTTTGTCTGTCGTTTGAAGCCTCGTGTAAAAATCATCGGTTCTGTAATTAAAAGAAAACTGATTAATTAAGTGAATAAGTAGATAAATAAGTGAATAAATGAGTAAAACTATCATTCCCAATTTGAGTCACATACGTTTTTTCTTCAACAATTTCGTTATTCATCTCCAAAGTACTGTTTCCATTAACTGCAGGAATTAGATCCTTGATAATATTTATATGTACTTGATCAGTGCTATTATCAGGTTTGAGAATATTCGCTAGATCATTACGACCTATTTCTCTAAGGCAACGTACAAATTTTTCAAACGCTTCAGGGCCACATTTTGTTATTGTTGCATAAATTTCTTTGTGGGTCGTCGCGTGGTTCAAGTCATCCTAAATTTTGAGAAAAAGATAAATGCGAATACGAAGTTAGAAAAAAAAAAAATGAATTTGAAGTGAATTATTTGTCGCATGTTTATCGTCTTATTCTCACCTTCCATCTCCGAACACGTTCACCTCCTTGACGATATATTTCATGCTTAATTAATTTCGGCCATATTTCAGGCCAATTTATTTCTGCGACTAATTTATCGCAATTTAATTCCATTTTTCTACCATCTTTATCGTCCATAATAATTTTCGTATGTAATCTTTTCAAGATTGATCAATTTTTTCCTAACAACAAATGCACATAGTTTATGATAGTAATTTTAGAGTATAGACTATAATATTATCTTATATCTACGAGCAAGTAATTCTTTCGTTTATAAATAAGCGCGGTATTAGTCAGTATTGCGAAATGAGTGATCGGTGATATCGGCATAACAGTAAAATCGGTTAATAAGTACGTAAGAATAAACGTAGACTAAAATCAAGCTTGATACAGGTTATCGAACTCTTTCTTTGTTTACAAATCGGAGTATTCAATAGACTAGAGAGAAAAAAGAAATGAATGAATCGCGGTAATTAACTACCTTATTCAATTTGTATTGTTATATATATATTAGACTGGGCCAAAAAAATTGACTATTTTTGTTTTTGAAAAATATATCGAGAATATTATTCAGAATGACAAGAAAAAATTTTCGTGAAAGTTTGAGCCCTTAATATTAATCTTAAGAGGTCTATCATCGCTATTTTTGATTTTTAGTCATGATTTGATGTTTTACGTCAGAACTGTCAAAACATTGAAGTGAAAGAATTTATTTTCACTTATTCCTATGTAAAATTAAATTCCCTACAAAAGAGGTCTGATCATAGATTTTCGTCAGACAAGCCGTTTCCGAGTAATTAAGCTTAATAAATTGATATGTTTTTTCGATTTGACTTATTTAATTTGGAATTTTGTAACTAACAAATAAATGAATATCTGAAAAAGATCACGACGGATTCTTGAAGGAAATTTAATGTTCTACTAAAAAGATCTCTTAGTATTTTTGCCTAAATTCAATTCTTCAAAAGTTATTCTTAATTAAAATCGAAGAAATTAAGAATTTTAATTTAGAATAACTTTTGAAGAATTGAATTTAGGCAAAAATACTAAGAGATCTTTTTTGTAGAACATTAAATTTCCTTCAAGAATCCGTCGTGATCTCTTTCAGATATTCATTTATTTGTTAGTTACAAAATTCCAAATTAAATAAGTCAAATCGAAAAAACATATCAATTTATTAAGCTTAATTACTCGGAAACGGCTTGTCTGACGAAAATCTATGATCAGACCTCTTTTGTAGGGAATTTAATTTTACATAGGAATAAGTGAAAATAAATTCTTTCACTTCAATGTTTTGACAGTTCTGACGTAAAACATCAAATCATGACTAAAAATCAAAAATAGCGATGATAGACCTCTTAAGATTAATATTAAGGGCTCAAACTTTCACTTATAATACCACAAGAGCTTCAAAATTATCGGGTATTTCCCGATAGGTTCGTTGCAAACAAATGAAGGAGTCAAGTTGTTCAGGTTAAAAAATCACGAGCGCGAAGCGCGAGTGATTTTTCTGAAAAACTTGACGACTTCGTTTGATTGCAGGGAACCTTGAGGGAAATACCCGATTAATTTTGAAGCTCGAGTGGTATTCGGGGGATTATTTTTTCATCCAAATTTCGGCCGATAGAATTGCACCATGAGACAAAATCCACAGTTAAAAATTAAAAATTCGGAAGTCACAGAATTATAATTCAACCTGTCAGTTTGACGTGTGGTTAATTTGACTGGATTATGTTTTGTTTTTTATATATAGCAACTACCAGAGAAAATAATCAAAAAATTATCAGTATAATACCATGTAGGTTGTACCACGTGACGTCGAATGGTGCAATTCTATTGGTCGATATTTGGGTCGGAAAAATAATCACGAAAATTTTTTCTCGTCATTCTGAATAATATTCTCGATATATTTTTCAAAAACAAAAATAGTCAATTTTTTTGGCCCAGTCTAATATATATTATATAGCGTGATTCCCAAGTCGCGGAAAAGATTTCACATACAGATTCCTTATCGAAATCTAAGAATAAAGTTCCTTATCAAAAACTTCGAGGGACTGGTCGTTCCCGAGTAATAGAAGGTTTAGTCCACCCGATAAGACTGCCGCAACGTGACGTGCTCAGTCTCGTAGCAATCCTGTAAAATTGATAGTGCCCGCGTCGTATGAACTTTGCCTGAAATTTCGGTTTCTCATTTCGTAATTCTTAGTATTTACGTCGACTGGTCGGTCATGCTCGTGCCCTGCGTCGTTCGCCCCGTAGTTGACGTTGTCCAGGTAGTCAACCTGCTGATTTACATTCCCCAGGTCTTTGGCTTCGTAGTTTTCATTCTAGTCGTCGTCAGGCAAGTGATTTCCGACCTCCAGGATTCTCACTACGTTTTTCACGTTGTCCAGGTGGTCAAACTGGTGACTGACGTTACTCAGGTCATCCGCTTCGTAGTTTTCACTATCGTTCTCATCGGGTTGTTGATTTCCGCCCTCCAGGACTTTCGCCACGTAGTTTACGTTGTCCAGGTGGTCAAACTGGTGACTTAAATTCTCCAGGTCTTTTGCTCCGTAGTTTTCATTCTCGTTGTCTTCGAGTTGTTGGTTTCCGTGCTCCAGGACCTTCGCCCGGTAGTTTCCGTTGTCCAAGGGATCAAACTGGTCACTTACATTCCTCCAGGTCGTCCGCTTCGTAATTTTTACTATCGTTGTCATCGGGTTGTTGATTTCCGTCCTCCAGGACTTTCGCCCCGTAGTTTACGTTGTCCAGGTGGTCAAACTGGTGACTTACATTCACTAGGTTTTTTACTTCGTAGCGTTCGTTATCCAGGTCGTCAGGCTGTGATCTCCGCTAAACGTGAAGATGAAAAAACTCTATTTCTAAAAACTGAATTCACTCATTGACAAGCAAATTTCAACTGCAACGTCTAAAAAAGGCGTGATTAATATTCGAATGATAGTGAAAACGAAGCGGACGACCTGAGTAACGTTAGTCACCAGTTTGAGCACCTGGACAACGTAAATTACGGGGAAAAGGTCCTGGAGCACGGAAATCAACCACTCGAAGACAACGAGACTGAAAACTACGGAGCAAAAGACCTGGGGAATGTAAGTCACCAATTCGACCACCTTGACAACGTGAACTACGTGGCGAAAGTCCTGAGGACGAAAATCAACGACTTGAAGACAACAAAGAGTGAAAACTACGAAGCAGACGACCTGGGGATCGGAAGTCATCAGTTTGAACACTTGGACAACGTTAAAAACGTAGTGAGAATCCTGGAGGTTGGAAATCACCTGCCTGACGACAACTAGAATGAAAACTACGAAGCAAAAGACCTGGGGAATGTAAGTCACCACCTGGATAACCTCAACTACGGGGCGAACGACGTAGGGCACGAGAATGGCCGACCGGACGACGCAAAGATTAAAAATTACGAAATATAAAACCAAAATTTCAGGCAAAGTTCATACGACGCGGGCACTATCACTTCTACAGGATTGCTACGAGACTGAGCACGTCACGTTACGGCCGTCTTATTGGGTAAACTGAACCTTCTATAACTCAGGAACGACCGGTCCCTCGAAGTTTTTAATAAGGAACTTTATTCTTAGATTTCGACGAGGAATCTGCGTGTGAAATCTTTTCCGTGGTTTTCGGCGAACGCCTGCAACGCTTGCTCACAGGCACGGCTAAATCGTCGAGGATTTAGAAATAATTCAAGTCTAATTTAACTATATATTAACAACTTAATGAATCTAACACAGTGTTTCAAATATATCACAGGAAATAAGTATTTCTGTCGTCAATTTCAACAAAAAACGACCAAGTATTATCACATGTTTTGGTCAAACGAAAAGAGAAAGAACACTAATTAACCACACGTAAGTTATCAGTGTGGTGATAAGTGTTCAGAGTGCCCTCCATTTTGCTGGCAGCAAAGTCTGCAGCGACGAAGTATAGACTCCCCCACTCTTTCCATCACTTCCGGTTTGTTACCAATAAATGCAAATGCAGCTTGGTTATTTTTTGTTGAAATTAACGACGAAAATACTTATTTTCTGTGATATTTTAAACACTGTGTTAGATTCATTAAGTTGTTAATAAATAATTGAATTAGACTTACGATTAGATTATTTCTAAATCCTCGACGATTTTGCCACGCCTGTGAGCAAGCATTGCAGGGGTTAGCCGAAAACTTTGAATCTCTCTCATCCAGGTAACATCAACTTTCCGGACACGGGTTTCTATATCGAAAACGTTAGTTAAGGTTCCCCTTATCACCACCCGTCGGGATGACATATAGTTAGTTGTAACACCCTGTATATATATTTATGTATACAACATTACCTGTGAAATGTCAGCCGTCAGACTCCAAGTTCATCGACCAATACCAAGGATGAATCACGTCAGAATGATCATTATCGCGGATGTGTAATAAGAAATATTTTACGCGCTTTTTAGGTTGGTAAAAAAATGAGTCAAAAACGGGTTACGATTTCAAAGATTATATTTCATCACCTTATTTAATAATCGTAGCGATTTATTTAAACAGAGATTTGACTCGCGTTACACGATTCTTTACGTCAGTGACATAACCTTCGTTTTTAGTTCTCGTTTTTAATACAAGTTGAGGATTTCTTTTCTCGCGCCAAGTACATAAAAAAAAAAAAAATTCACGCGCGAGACTCAACGAGTCTATTATACCCGAGAGGCAATTACTCTTACCTATAACGCAAATTAGTATCTTCGTTTCCTTCCACCTCACAATACTACACGCATTGAAACTAATTCAATCTAGGATGTGGATATGAAAAGCTTTCATTTGAGCTCTGGATCGATTAAATCGGTGTCCGCAGTGCTGAGATATAATTAACTTCAGATTCTGATACCCCGTTTCCTCGTACAATGTTTCTCTTTAGTCTTCTTCTTCTTCTTGATCCTCGTGCTTAACCTGTTATCAGAGATTTAGTCTTCTTCAGACCAAGATTCAGCCAACTCAAACCATTCCCATAAAATCATATTTCGTCGCTAAACGTAGGGCGTATGTTCTACGCTTATACACAGAACATACGTCCTTACGCATCTGGAAACATGACATAGAAGGGAAGGTCCACACAAAAATTCAGACCAAGATTCATTCCATTAAAACCATTCCCATAAAATCACATCGCGTCGCTAAACGCAGGACGTATGTCCTATGCTTATACACAGAACATACGTCCTTACGCATATGGGAACATGACATAGAAGGGATAAATCCACACAAAAGTTGTATAGAGTGGCGTGAGTACGAGAGTCACAACCAACGAAATAGGGAAATCTCATTGGCTAAAAGCACTAGCCTTGCGACAGTTTGTTGCAAGTATTAGTCGACAGATGGCGACCGGTTGTGGTTGCTAGGGTCGCTGACTTGAGCGTGAGCGCGGTCGTTAGCGGCTTTTAAAAGATCCAGAATCGCGCTCCAGTACAGAAACTTCACTTAATTTTACAGGATTTCACAAAATTGATTATAATGAAGTAAAAAATATTATAATATCATCAGATAGACTTCATTTTCGATAAATCAACAGATTATTGAATATTTATAAAAGAACAAAACTCAAATATTCATTTTCTTAACTATTATTGAAATAACAAATTGATAATAAAAACACAAGAATCTTTTGATCATAGGTAACTTCGAGGCATTCTCAAAATAAATTACAAAATTACAATAGGTACACTAAACGTAATGGATTCTGAGCCGGATGTGTTCGACAATTGAAGAAACAGCCAATCGGCGCTTTGCATTTTTGTAATCCAGAGCGCCGATTGGCTGTTTCTAGAATTGTCAAACACATCCGGCTCAGAATCCATTACGTTTAGTGTACCTAATGCCTGGTTAACATAAGCGTGATTCCCTTTGCGCGCACCACCTGGTAAGGGCGGATTCCTTGTGAAATTCTAAGACTAATTTTCCTTCACCAAAAGGTCCTGGGACTAATGGTTCTCGGGCTACAGAAGGTCTTAGCTGACCAATCACAGAGCCTACAGCTGCTCAAGTTAGGGCCGGGTCAAAAGTAATAAAACTAGCAGTGCCCGTGGCGTGTGGATTTTCAGTGAAATAAAAATGAATGATTAAATCTAGTGACAAATTCTTTCACCATATGGCATTTAAGTTACAGGTAATAGTGAGTATTAACGACGTCGTCGCCGGGAGTTGTCTTCGCACAACATACGCTTTCGGTATCATTGACCAGGACCACCGCTACGTGGTATTGTCCTCTAGGTTCACCACCACGTAGTTTCCGTCCCCCAGGACCACCGCAACGTAGTTTCTGTCCTCTAGGTCCACCGCACCGTAGTTTCCGTCCTCCAGGACCACCGCACCGTAGTTTCTGTCCCCCAGGTCGACCGCTACGTAGTTTTCGTCCTCTAGGTCCACCGCACCGTAGTTTCCGTCCTCCAGGACCACCGCACCGTAGTTTCTGTCCCCCAGGTCGACCGCTACGTAGTTTTCGTCCTCTAGGTCCACCGCACCGTAGTTTCCGTCCTCCAGGACCACCGCACCGTAGTTTCTGTCCCCCAGGTCGACCGCTACGTAGTTTTTGTCCTCTAGGTCCACCGCACCGTAGTTTCCGTCCTCCAGGACCACCGCACCGTAGTTTCCGTCCCCCAGGTCGACCGCTACGTAGTTTTCGTCCTGCAGGTCCAGGGCTACGTATTTTTCGTCGTCCAGTCCACCGCTCCTCCAAGACGGAAACTACCTAGCGGTCGACCTAGAAGACGAAAACTACGTAGCGGTGGTCCTGGAGGACTCAAACTACATAGCGGTCGACCTGGAGGACTCAAACTACATAGCGGCAGACCTGGAGGACAAAAAATACGTAGCGCTGGACTTGCAGGACGGAAACTACATTGCGGTCGACCTGGAGGACTCAAACTACGTAGCGGTGGTCCTGGAGAACGGAAACTACGGTGCGGTGGACCTAGAGGACGAAAACTACGTAGCGGTCGACCTGGGGAACGGAAACTACGGTGCGGTGGTCCTGGAGGACGGAAACTACGGTGCGGTGGTCCTGGAGGACGGAAACTACGGTGCGGTGGACCTAGAGGACGAAAACTACGTAGCGGTCGACCTGGGGGACGGAAACTACGGTGCGGTGGACCAAAAGGACGAAAACTACGTAGCGGTCGACCTGGGGGACGGAAACTACGGTGCGGTGGACCTAGAGGACGAAAACTACGTAGCGGTCGACTTGGGGGACGGAAACTACGGTGCGGTGGACCTAGAGGACGAAAACTACGTAGCGGTCGACCTGGGGGACGGAAACTACGTGGTGGTGAACCTAGAGGACAATACCACGTAGCCGTGGTCCTGGTCAATGATACCGAAAGCGTATGTTGTGCGAAGACAACTCCCGGCGACGACGTCGTTAATACTCACTATTACCTGTAACTTAAATGCCATATGGTGAAAGAATTTGTCACTAGATTTAATCATTCATTTTTATTTCACTGAAAATCCACACGCCACGGGCACTGCTAGTTTTATTACTTTTGACCCGGCCCTAACTTGAGCAGCTGTAGGCTCTGTGATTGGTCAGCTAAGACCTTCTGTAGCCCGAGAACCATTAGTCCCAGGACTTTTTGGTAAAGGAAAATTAGTCTTAGAATTTCACAAGGAATCCGCCCTTACCAGGTGGTGCGCGCAAAGGGAATCACTTGTCCCCAACCTCATTTTCCAGAAGAAAAAAATTACAACTTCAAAAAAGCAAACAGAACATGGGACTTCTACACAGCCACTAATAAAGCGACTTTTCATTTTTCAAAATTCATTGTAGTATTCACATATTTATTACAGGTTTTCATAAGAATACCAAGAATCGAAAAACTTACTTGAGTCGGCAGAAAAACACAAAATCTCCACCAAAACGTGTAAATTTCATGCACGGGCGCAATCGATAGTTCGAAGTAAAGCCGTATCGAACATGCTTACTATTATGTAAAACACAACTTTTGTTACTTTCGCTGTTATTTTTGTCCCTGGTCTCCCCTAATGTTCATCGATGGTGTCCCCGTGGCTCACTATTTTTCCTAGCCTTTTTTTAAATCAAATTTTCTTTCTACAAATATTTTATTTGCCCAATAAATGAACAAAATACTCAATTATGGATTGAATAATAATTATTTTTACCTACCGTTAGAAGGAGAAACTGAAATTGCGCGCGCGGCGACATCTCACAAGCTTTTTGGGAACTAATATAATGGCCACTCCCAGCCATTGACAATTGCTAATAGCATTTTCGACTGGGGCTACACCGAGCTACACTGGTGTAGTGTAGCCATCTCTGTCTCTCTCTTCCTCATAGAAAAAAAAGAGGATGAAGATAGCTACACTACACCAGTGTATCTCGGTGTAGCCCAGTCGGAAATGCTATAATTAACACAAAATCGTGAAATACAACTGACCAACCCCCCCCCCCCCCCCCCCCCCCCCCCCCAGCTATGTAGATGTATTCTCGAATTTGAGTGTGAATAAAACCTCAACTAATATTTTTGAGGTTGGGTACACGTACGCTATGATCTGTTAATACTATTGAGGAGTACGACTGCAGGTGTAAGTATTAGAAATCGTTGCTTGAATTTCTTTGAAAAAAAAAAAAACAGCATTGAATTTAAAACAAAGGACGAGAAGAGGAGGTAAGGCTCAAATAGTCGAGACTACTGATATTTGAGAAGGAGGAGTGTGGATGAAAGGGCCAACATCAATACTCGAGTGACGTTTAATAGCTTTCTAAGAGACCTTAAGATTCTAAGAGACCGCAATTTCTTCTCTTTCGTTGTTCGTATCACCAAAATTTATGAGAGGGCACGTTTGTTTCAAGCACCCTTCGGATACCTGGTTCAAATAATGAGTACATTTGTGATTTCATTAAACTATTATAAATCATTCCACTTTACGGTTAGCACGATCTTATTTTATAGATCTTATTGTATATATCAACAATAACATTTTATTGTCTAGTAGATCAAAGTTTAAGTAAGCTTCTGCCATGGAGAGGGTGAATATGATATGCATATACTGTTATGTGTTGTAACAGTTTTTACTAGAGTTCCATCTTTTTCCTGAAATAAGGCACGGACCACATTTTCTGATCTCTTCCAAAGTCTTCGCCTTCCTGTAGGGTTTGTGGCAAATCTTCTCCCATAGTTTCCGGCAAAAAGAAGACCACGACCGCTGTTACAGTGGACACCAGCCCAAGCGTTAGCATCGGTAATTTGTCCCATATTCGTGCCTGTGGAATGAAACCGTAGTCAAATGGATTTTAAAGGAAAATAATTGTGTATCATCATTAAGTGGACGTATTAAAGTTCACACTGAACTAGGGAAAAATAGTTGGACACAAAGTCAGTGATGGGGGGACGTTCAACTTCAATTAATCGTAACTCTGGATAAAAAACCGATATGGTCATAAGCAAAACATCTTTCTCTTCGGCTTGGATTGTACTTCAACTTGAAAATATGTAAAAAAATATGCAACGTTAATTGAATCTTTTTCATACGCTTTGAAGTACAAAAAATCAATTTTTGTCAATTTCGACCCCTTCGATTTGTTTGAAAAAAATGTCTCGTATTCTACAGCCGGAGCCCGAATTTTCAGGACCGAAACGAAGACGGACCTCCAATTCCTTCTATTTTATTTTCATTTTTGAAATTTATTTGTATGTCGATTTATTGACAATAATGACAATAAATGCTTTTCAAATAACGAA
Source organism: Tenthredo notha (assembly GCA_914767705.2). Classification (NCBI taxonomy): domain Eukaryota; kingdom Metazoa; phylum Arthropoda; class Insecta; order Hymenoptera; family Tenthredinidae; genus Tenthredo; species Tenthredo notha. The sequence continues at coordinate 8,696,983 of OU611915.1, read as the reverse complement.
TCAAATGGATTATTGAACACACTGTGTTTGATATGTTTTGTATTTTCTGTCTACCTATGTTATTGGATAGTAGAACCATATGAAATAAGAATACAGCAATTAAACTTAAGGCATTGAATAAATCGTTGAAATACACAAAATTTGAATATTGAAAAATGAAAATTAAATAAAAGGAATCGAAGGTCTGTCTTCGTTTTGGTCCTAAAAGTTCGGGCTCCGGCTGTAGAATACGAGACATTTTTTCCAAAAAAATCGAAGGGGTCGAAATTGACGAAAAATGATTTCTTTTACTCAAAGCGTGTGAAAAAGATTCAATTCACGTTGCATATTCTTTTACGTATTTCCAAGTTGAAGTACAATCCAAGACGAAGAGAAAGACGTTTTGCTGATGATGATATCGGTTTTTTTATCCAGAATTACGATTAATTGTAGTTGAACAAATGTAATAATTCGTTGATTTTTCGAAAATTCATAACGCGAAGGCGGATTGAGATGAAGATTTCAAAATTGGTGAATGTTTCTAATGAATTGACAACTACCATATGGAGAAAAATTAAGAAAAACAAAAATGTCGAGGGTCAGCGACCAGGTCAGTTGGCATGGAAAAACTCATATGTATTGTCACAGTAGCGATCCCTCGAAAGGCTATTGTAAGGATATTAAGGCCCATCCTTAGTCGCCCACCTCCTTTCCGTACAATGTAACGAAAACGGAGCCGGGGAGACACATTTCGATGATTATCCGAGCCCAGGCGTCGAAAACGCAAAAAAGGCCAACGTAGCGCGAATTCTATTTCAATTCCAAACACATACGTCCAAAAAAATTTTCGTTTCATGCGAAAATAGAGCCAGCGTTTGGTTATTTCTTTTTTCCATTGTCTTAATGGTTTTTCATTGTCCTTGGCTTTAGACAATGGAAAAAAGAAATAACCAAACGCTGGCTCTATTTTCGCATGAAACGAAATTTTTTTTGGACGTATGTGTTTGGAATTGAAATAGAATTCGCGCTACGTTGGCCTTTTTTGCGTTTTCGACGCCTGGGCTCGGATAATCATCGAAATGTGTCTCCCCGGCCCCGTTTTCGTTACATTGTATGGAAAGGAGGTGGGCGACTAAGGATGGGCCTTAAGTATAAAGCATATTGGTATATAGTATCGTGATAAACATCAAACCGTTTAGTACCAATCACAATACTACGTTCACAATCCGTTAGAGAGCTACGAGAGCCACACTTTTTTCTCCGTGCGCGACGTCATGGCAGGTGGCATGTCGTTAAATTTAGTATATATACTATGTGTCATACTGGGACGTCAAATACGAGAAATTTTGTCACAGTCTCATTGAAGAGTCGTTTCCAGTTTATTATTGCCCGCTAAATTATTTTTCAATCTGTTCAAGAAAATTATCACCAATGAAGAAAAACCGCGAAATCGTGCTGTTACAAAAAATATGATGTGTACCCAGGGCCAAGTGGGCTTTTTGACCTTGTGTGGTTGCAGTACTCGGCTTCGGCTCGCAGATGCACTCGTCTTCGACTCGTGCTAGCTCACCTCTGACTCGTACTGCAAACTCCACACTCGGTCTAAAAAAGCCTACTTTACGCCCTCGGTACACAATATACTATAGCAAAAATAAGTGTGTAGTTCTAAAGGGCATGTGCTCCTTATCTTGAGTCAAAGACGTTTTCATATCATAGAATCGGTGAAAATACACGAGCCCGGTGGTGTACGAATTTTAACGCCGCCAAGATTGATATTGACCATAGCGGACGACAGCAATGAAGCGATTTTCATTTTTCGTAATAAATATTATCGGGTAATTAAGTTGTAAATGGCTCAGCACACGTCCTGTAGTTGAGGTTGAAGTGGCAGGCCCTACATAAACTCATTTTTCTTACCATATCGATGACATATGGAGCAATTGAATGTGCGATGATACCAAAGATGTGAACCAAAGAAACACCTTGACTACGGACTGGTGTTGGCATTAATTCAGCAGCGAACTGCAGAGCGACGTTTGCTGCCATATTCAACAAAAATCGGGCTAATATCGTGATGAACAGAGCTCCAACACCTGAATGTAAAATTGAAACATCTAAATGCAGAAAATGCGATTTCAAATTGCAGACATTATGGCCATGTACTTGACCATAATCTCTGATATTTCGGAAAAAAAATCCGAAATTCTTTATTTGAATTTGTCTATGGCTCGTTACCTCGTTTTTCAAAATAATGAAGATGTTGCGAAGCCATTTTACAACTGAAGGATGTACCTCTGCCGTTTTTTCCGACAGCTTTTAGATTTTATAATCACTTCGCGAAAAAGAGCATTTGAAGCAGGCTATCGCTGCGACAAGGCACAACGATTTATCTGAGAGATTTTATACTTCACCTGTCGTTATGAACATCAGTAGAAAACTGCAAACGGCTGTCAAAACTGTGGGGACGAGAGCGCACAGACGGCGTCCCCATCGATCTAACGTCAATATGAGTAAAATACCAGCCGGCAGTTCAGTAAGGCTGGCTAGTGAGAACGAAACAAACACGGAACCTGGTAAGAGCTTAAGAGAATACACATGCCCATCAAAAGCCAAAGCCGTCATTGCCCTGAAATTCATTGGATTATTATAGTCAGACACAAATTATTATCATGCGAGTCAGCTAGATTCGTAAGATTCGTATATCGTATTCTTACACGCATGCATGCATACAAAGCTATATGTAGAAAATTACCAGAACAGAGTCACAAGCACCGTATGTTTTGCCAAGCGCGGTGTTTTAAATAGTTCCAAGACCGTTGCCGTTTCTTTATGGTTATCGACTTTTTTCATGTTATCCTGTAAATATATAGGTGAGTATAATCGTTATGAGAGTTTGACAGAGTTGTACGAACATCAACAAATTAATGAAGTGCAGCAAATTATTATACAATTTTGAGAAAGGCTCCCTAACGAGAACATTCGCATGGAATTTATCAAGAACCATGGGACTCGTATGGGATCTTACGGGAATTAGAAAAAACCCTTGAAGGATTGCCTTGAGACTTTAATGTCCCAGGTGGAAACCATTTCGGGATGACACGGGAAGCCACGTAGGATATGTCGTATTCCGGGAGAGAAATATTGCATTGAATTGATGTAGGTCTACATGAACACGCGCGAGAAAGAAGCTCACGTTGAACTTTGACATGAATTGACACATATTATTTTCGTATAGCGATTCGCATAATCTCTAACCGATACTTTCTACTGTGCATCCATGTGGGAACACATGGACTTCTCTGCAAGTTGTGTGCGCAGCAAGAAATGAATTAAATGATCAACTTCCGAACTATTTTTAGGTCTTATAAAATATCGAAATATTTCACTTACAAATGTTCAGTGTACCGTTTTCGTACGACTTTATAATTAAAAATGATTTAAACATGGAATATAAACGGCAAACTGCCATAAATTCCAGTAATGCATACAAGAAATGTTTACAGAAGTTTATAGGCCGCGGTGGATCGTAGGATCCTCGATAGAACACCGGCCTTAAAAACATCGCTATGCAAACATCCCGAAGTCTCTTGTACCCTGTTCGGTGGTCTTCGATAAAATTTCGTCACGTCATAATGGTCAGAAATACGTAATTTTGGTTCAACCGTCTGTGAGACGTATATAAAGCGTCAAAACAGGGTACCTACATAAGAAACCAAAAGATTTAATAGTCCAGTGAAATCGCTCTAACGCGTTGCGTTCACTAAATAGCAGCAGTACATAATTTATACCATAATGAAGAGAATTTCACGCTGGTTTTTTGAAGTTCAATCACGAGCCTTTATTCTGGTAGGAAGTTTTAGAAAAAAATTAAAGAAAAATAGAAACTATGAGATTTGATATAATAAAAAAAAAAAACTCACTATTAATTATGTATTGCCCTATAACAATGGATATCATTGTAAACAGAAAATTTTCGTGAATCTAAAAAGTCCGAAACAAGTCGCCTATGACATGTATCAATCACGTAAAACATTATTAATAATAAAAAAATGAAAGTTTTATTTTCTTGATCAGCTGGTCGGTGGCAGAGTATTGTGTGACTGACTATAGGCGCGCGCAGCACCGTGACCAGTGGTAATTATCCAATACACATCCAAAACTGATGAGACTAACGAATTCTTTTTAGGTGAATTAGAAGTCAATTGAATAATGGGAAAAATAATTAAAATAACAGTGTTATATGTTGTCGTTTAACTGGTCACCGGTCACGGTGTCATTATCAAAATGTACAATAATAATTTGTATCACGCAAAATTGATCATATATAATTATCATAAGGTCAGTTGAATAGTCTTCACGAAAATGTGACGTTTAGTCAATTACAAAATATATATATGTATATGTATATACTTTTAAAAGTGAATGTAACTTCTGAAAATTTCTCTCTCAAATACAATATTGTTGTTTTGTGTGAAAAAAAGGTATAGGAGTGTTATTGGGTGGTAGCTGGATGGATTTTTTTGCTCTTTGCCTGGCTTGTGGATTATTACACATATTCCGTTTCTCCGATATCATCTCATTTTCAATTGCACAAATGAAATCTTGAGCTGTGAACGTGCTTACCACAAAAATTTCGTAGATAACAGGATCCGGAGTTTTCTTATTAAATTTTGCGATTCTTTTTAGTTTTTCGACAGCTTTGTCTGTCTTTCCCTTTGCTAGATACCATCTTTGATGATAAGAAAAACCATGAGATGAATGAATGTTAGTATTATATTGTGCAAATTTAAAAATATAAAGTCTGATATAATCACTGTTTTGTTCACCTGGCGCTTTCCGGGAGAATCCATGGCGTTACTATGGCACTTAGAAGTGGGACTGCAGTTATATAGCAAAAGACTCTCCAGTTTGCGGTATAGTACGCGACCCATGGTAAAATAGTAGTTGCTGCCGCAAAGTAAAGCCCAAATGCACCATTGACAACCAAGCTGCGTTTGTCCACTGCCATATACTCCATCACTACATCGTCAATTATTGATCAGGTTAAAGTGAATAGTAACAACAACCAATGGCACCTATATCATTATTACTAATTGTCATTGAATCATCTTCTGTAATTGAAAGAGGACTATTCGCGGCATCTCTAATTTCTGGCAATTCCTCCAGAGAACTGTCAAATCTATATTGTGATATAATTACTATAACTTCAAAGTAGCAGATATTACGTTTCAACATATTAATCACAATTATAGCTGCAGATATAATACAAGCATGTTACTTTCACTATCAATTGAAAAATGCCGCAACAAACTCCGTTTAATACACTATTGCCATATTGTGAACAATTTTTATCCCTATTTCATTGTTGTTAATATCGACAATACGATAGAAAGAAAATATCCACTACAAGTGAGGATAACGAGATTTATTTCGTCACTCTTCAGATGAGGAGTTCGCCGTCATAATGGCGTATCAAAGCATTACGCTGTTGTTGCAATAACCTAAAGAACGAGTCACGAGAGCGCAACACTCTAGTTGACTCATAAAATGAAATTACCTATCGGACTTTGATCTCAATTATATGAGCGTCAAGTCCGGAAAGATCAAATTGTTGATGTAGGAAGCACAGAGCGAGATTGACAGTATATGATGAATTCCACGCGGAGCGGACAAAAAAAACCTCGATGTCACGGATTTTCCTCATCTTTGCAAGAGCTTTTGTTCTCTCAAAATTAGCATTTTTTATGTATATGAGACGTATGTAGCTATTTTTACCTATGGCGTACGAGCTGTTCCAGTTTTCGATTCCTTACGCTCTTTGATGTCTCTAGAGGCAACTATCTCAGAAACGGTATGTCGAATGAAAAAAGTAATAGGGTGGTGATTTGTAGTATTCTTCACCCTCTTTCACCTTAGTCCATGATCTTGTCCGTGACTATCGGAAAACATGTCGAACAATCATTTTTCAATCAAAAACTCTATTATTATCCACTTATGTCATTTTTAGGATTTTTTTCGTTTTTTTTTTCGAAAAGCTCCGGAAATTTCCCATCGAATCACGTTTTTTTCGAAATGGGGCACGGCTTCGTTTGGGAGCTAAAAATTTTTTCCGAAGGCAAAATGACGCGGCAATGTGAGCGGACGTACGAGTCGTAAATTTCACCTTCCGGAAAAATTGTAGCTCCTAAACGAAGCCGTGCCTCATTTCGAAACAAACGTGATTCGATGGAAAATTTCCGGAGCTTTTCGAAACAAAATACGAAAAAAATCCTAAACATGACACAAGTGAATAAAAATAGAGTTTTTGATTGGAAAATGATTTTTCGACATGTTTTCCGCTAGTCACGGACAAGATCATGGACCGAGGTGAAAGAGGGTGAAGAATACTACACTCCTCAACAAAATTAGCGGATCACCTGTTTTTTCGTTCGTAAAATACTCAAATTGAAAACCTCGTAGCTTCGTCAAAAATGATCGTATGGCCAAAGTCAAAAATCGATATTGATCACTGAAATGTTTTCTTTGATGCGGTTTTCGAAAATCGAAGGTCAGACACTTTTTCAAAAAGTTATCGCATTTTGAATCAAAGGTTGTCAACGTCAAAAACCAAAGTTGCAACTTTGACTGCCACTACGGAGTGACAAAAAAATGGTAGACACGAGCGGTTTTCGCCATTCGAAAGGTCCGAATCTTGCCTGTAATTCTGTTTTTCAAAATTTTGGCTGCGATTTTTTTTTACCGAGTTATCCAGCGAAGAAAAAAAAAGCGTTTTCCAAACTTTGACGCCCAATAAAATGAAAACGACGCATCGTACCGTAATGATTAAAAAACCATTAGAAAGCTCCATTATTCGACTTTTCATTGCTTTTTTCATGTTTCGGTTCGGATCAACCGTTGCGATCCTGCACGACTTTGAACTTTGCCATGCAAATCCTGTAATTTTTTTTTTGCCTTCGTTCTCACGTTAAGCCCTTCAAACCGATGAAATCTGTGTGGCCTTCGCGGGAATCCGATAGCCAAAAATCTTAACTATCGAATGCTTTTTGAAAAAGTCCGCTAAGACTTTTCGTTCTCGAGTTATCCGCGTTCAAAGATGTGATTTCGTTCGATCACCGCGCACGGAGAAACGAACAGAATACCCATACGGAGCTCCGTGGCTACCTCACGCGCGCGATGTACGGGTTGGCCGAAGCCTCCCGAGGTGAGCCGGCGCTGGCCGACACCGCTCTTCTCTCTCGTGTTAGCTCGAGCGTCTCGCTTGTGCCTAAGCACTTTGCAGGCTATATCTTTGAACGCGGATAACTCGAGAACGAAAAGTCTTAGCGGACTTTTTCAAAAAGCATTCGATAGTTAAGTTTTTTGGCTATCGGATTCCCGCGAAGGCCACACAGATTTCATCGGTTTGAAGGGCTTAACGTGAGAACGAAGGCAAAAAAAAAATTACAGGATTTGCATGGCAAAGTTCAAAGTTGTGCAGCATCGCAACGGTTGATCCGATCCAAAACATGAAAAAAGCAATGAAAAGTCGAATAATGGAGCTTTCTAATGGTTTTTTAATCATTACGGTACGATGCGTCGTTTTTATTTTATTGGGCGTCAAAGTTTGGAAAACGCTTTTTTTTTCTTCGCCGGATAACTCGGTCAAAAAAAATCGCAGCCAAAATTTTGAAAAACAGAATTACAGGCAAGATTCGGACCTTTCGAATGGCGAAAACCGCTCGTGTCTACCATTTTTTTGTCACTCCGTAGTGGCAGTCAAAGTTGCAACTTTGGTTTTTGACGTTGACAACCTTTGATTCAAAATGCGATAACTTCTTGAAAAAGTGTCTGACCTTCGATTTTCGAAAACCGCATCAAAGAAAACATTTCAGTGATCAATATCGATTTTTGACTTTGGCCATACGATCATTTTTGACGAAGCTACGAGGTTTTCAAATTGAGTATTTTTCGAACGAAAAAACAGGTGATCCGCTAATTTTGTTGAGGAGTGTATAAATCACCACCCTATTACTTTGTTCATTTCACATACCGTTTCTGAGATATTTTCCTCCGAAGATATCAAAGAGCGTAAGGAATCAAAAACTAGAACAGCTCGTACACTATAGGTAAAAATAGCTACACATGTCTTATATACATAAAAAATTCTAATTCTGAGGGTACAAAAGCTCATGCAAAAATGAGGAAAATCCGTGACATCAAGGTTTTTTTTCTGTCCGCTCCGCTTGGGATTCATCATATATATAAACGCAATTTAATATATAGAGAACCCCAAACGTCCTGGACTCAGTTGTCCATGCAGTTATATGAAGTCGAAGGAACAAGCATGCGATGTAATACAGTTTGGCCATACGTTATATTACGTCGCATTAATGAGGTTGAAGTTCGTAACGTTAACGTAACAGAATATTCGTTGAATAAATCCAATATTTCGTGATTCAAATGTTGGTAGAATTGTAAAATACGCTAGATAAACATGATTCACACAATTTGAGGAAATATGCACCGTTCTTGATCCATTTGAAACGTTCGAGACTTGAATTTGAGAATTTTTTGGTGAATATTTTGTTGCATTAACGTCACGAACTTCAACCTTATTCGCATTACGTCGTATTATTTCAATAAATGATGAGTTATGATTCATGATTCATAGACTATTCTGTTCGTCACTCATATGTGGCTAAAAAAATATTCAAACCCATGCATCAAAGTTGTAAATAAAGGGTATAGGTATAATTACCAATAATCATAGGAATGTTTACGCAGTTATCGAATGCTAGTCCAGTGAAGAACCTGATCAGAGCGAAGTTCCAGAAAGAATTGGCGTGGGCGGTGGCAATCGAAGTGAGTAAAGCAACACCGTTGCAGACAACGAGGGCAGGTATTCGACCTCTATTATCAGCGAGCCATCCGAAGAGCAGACCACCGACGATCGACCCACTGAAGTATATCGATTGGGCGGTAGAGATGAGGTAGGAACGATCGCATACCCAATCTAGCTGATGAAAAATTGAACATTAAGCCACTGTTACTACTGAATATCCAATCAATGGTAGCTGAAGCTGGCAGGAGGGTTAACTTCCCGGATACCGCACAAAAATCGTCACTTTCAGAACGTGTAGATAGTAATATACATACACAATTGACCCAAAATATTTCCGAAACATTTTTACGTCCGGCAAGATCTTCTAATCCTTCAATGAAATATTCTAGTGGCCATTTTGAAAAGCGAATGTTCATCTTTTTAAATAATATCTAGAAATCAGCCAAAAGCTTGAATTGAAAGGCCTAATATTTGTGCAATGATTAACTTGTTGGCCTCCGGGATGAAGAGCTGTGCGATTGAAGCTCGTGCGCTATATTCGACGGCACGAGCGTTAACTCATCCCGGGTCGAAATATCTAGCCTCGATTGATTCTTATCGAACTCAAGTAAGCCTCGATTCAGCCTAACTGGTATCAAAAAGCAGCTCGAGCCTATAATGATGCTGAAAAAGACTGGATGAGCCTCAAATAAAACTAATCGAGACTAAACTGAAGTTAAATGTTGTATTGATCTATAAATTATAAACACGAGTGAAGTTAACTAGTTAAAAAAATAAAAGCAATTGATAATAAAATTACAGAAATAATAAATTTTTTTAAATAAGACATTTGACATTTTGATATCAATTAAAAATACATAAATAATTTCAATAATTCGGTGTGATAAGTCAAGGGAGAAAAAAGAATCGGCATTGATTTGGTAGTTCATCTAGTCTCTTTTAGAATCGTTTTAGGCTCGAGAAACTTTATGATCCCGGTGAGGCTGAATCAAGGCTTACTTGAGTTCGAAAAGATTCAATCGAGGCTAGATATTTCGACCCGGGATATAACTTTAATCGGATGAAAACAAAACATGAATTATGAATTATAAATCGAATGGTTCAGTTGAAATCCAGCGTTGACTGTTTGGTAATTAACAATACAAAGATAAACTAATAAGCGAAACACATTGCGACTGAATGTAACGGGAAACAAATTACCCATAACATTTCTGACAATAGGTAGGAGTAATTCCAAACCTACACTCCTCAACAAAATTAGCGGATCACCTGTTTTTTCGTTCGAAAAATACTCAATTTGAAAACCTCGTAGCTTCGTCAAAAATGATCGTATGGCCAAAGTCAAAAATCGATATTGATCACTGAAATGTTTTCTTTGATGCGGTTTTCGAAAATCGAAGGTCAGACACTTTTTCAAGAAGTTATCGCATTTTGAATCAAAGGTTGTCAACGTCAAAAACCAAAGTTGCAACTTTGACTGCCACTACGGAGTGACAAAAAAATGGTAGACACGAGCGGTTTTCGCCATTCGAAAGGTCCGAATCTTGCCTGTAATTCTGTTTTTCAAAATTTTGGCTGCGATTTTTTTTGACCGAGTTATCCGGCGAAGAAAAAAAAAGCGTTTTCCAAACTTTGACGCCCAATAAAATAAAAACGACGCATCGTACCGTAATGATTAAAAAACCATTAGAAAGCTCCATTATTCGACTTTTCATTGCTTTTTTCATGTTTTGGATCGGATCAACCGTTGCGATGCTGCACAACTTTGAACTTTGCCATGCAAATCCTGTAATTTTTTTTTTGCCTTCGTTCTCACGTTAAGCCCTTCAAACCGATGAAATCTGTGTGGCCTTCGCGGGAATCCGATAGCCAAAAAACTTAACTATCGAATGCTTTTTGAAAAAGTCCGCTAAGACTTTTCGTTCTCGAGTTATCCGCGTTCAAAGATATAGCCTGCAAAGTGCTTAGGCACAAGCGAGACGCTCGAGCTAACACGAGAGAGAAGAGCGGTGTCGGCCAGCGCCGGCTCACCTCGGGAGGCTTCGGCCAACCCGTACATCGCGCGCGTGAGGTAGCCACGGAGCTCCGTATGGGTATTCTGTTCGTTTCTCCGTGCGCGGTGATCGAACGAAATCACATCTTTGAACGCGGATAACTCGAGAACGAAAAGTCTTAGCGGACTTTTTCAAAAAGCATTCGATAGTTAAGATTTTTGGCTATCGGATTCCCGCGAAGGCCACACAGATTTCATCGGTTTGAAGGGCTTAACGTGAGAACGAAGGCAAAAAAAAAATTACAGGATTTGCATGGCAAAGTTCAAAGTCGTGCAGGATCGCAACGGTTGATCCGAACCGAAACATGAAAAAAGCAATGAAAAGTCGAATAATGGAGCTTTCTAATGGTTTTTTAATCATTACGGTACGATGCGTCGTTTTCATTTTATTGGGCGTCAAAGTTTGGAAAACGCTTTTTTTTTCTTCGCTGGATAACTCGGTAAAAAAAAATCGCAGCCAAAATTTTGAAAAACAGAATTACAGGCAAGATTCGGACCTTTCGAATGGCGAAAACCGCTCGTGTCTACCATTTTTTTGTCACTCCGTAGTGGCAGTCAAAGTTGCAACTTTGGTTTTTGACGTTGACAACCTTTGATTCAAAATGCGATAACTTTTTGAAAAAGTGTCTGACCTTCGATTTTCGAAAACCGCATCAAAGAAAACATTTCAGTGATCAATATCGATTTTTGACTTTGGCCATACGATCATTTTTGACGAAGCTACGAGGTTTTCAATTTGAGTATTTTACGAACGAAAAAACAGGTGATCCGCTAATTTTGTTGAGGAGTGTATTTATGAATAACAGCCTTTATATTAAACTGAACGAATTTTTATGAATTTTATTCAAGGGGGTACATACACCTTCAAAATGATTTTTTTTAAATGACTGGTACACTGTCATAAAACATTTTATTGACTTAATTTTCATACAGCAGATTACTAGTATTTTGAACTATAATTGAGGCATATGAAAGAATATCTGGATTTCGTCGTTAAGTAGTTCTGGTCCACCGATGAAAAAGCAGTTGTCGTAGCATACAGGTTTGGAGGGAGTATCCTACATTGATGTAATTTCGGAACAAACCAATAATATTCCATAAATTGTAATTTTAAACCTGGAATTTTTTTATTTCAAGACATTTTTTCAAAAAAGACGAAAAAAAAGTGTGTTAGCCAGTTAGAATGATGGAAGACAGATCTTTTTCCTATACATTATTGGTTTGGTCCGAAATCACGTTATTGCAGTAAAATTCACACCAAATTTCAGAAAGTTTCGATGAACGATGCGACCTGTACCCTACGACAACGACCAGAAAATGTAGTTAGCGGGAAATCAAGTTTTAAGATTTCGCTTCTGATTAATATGCTGAATCTGCAGCTGCTCTCGTATCGATGTGTTATGAGCTGAGCCCAGACACATGTGCAAGGCGGAGGTTTGTAGTGATTCTTGACCTGTTCTGTCCAACCACAGTGTCCACTAAGTGCTGTTCGAAGAAAAATAAATTGCTTGAGGAAATATCTGATAAAAATTTTTCAAACCATAAAAATTCTTTAGAATTCTTGATTTTCAATATTTTTGAGATTCAGAAGATGCTGGCACAATTCTTGTCAATATTCCGAAAATTCCTTCATCTGTCATCAATCGTACCTTTTTTCTTATAATATTCATCAAACTTGTTGAAATAGTAAACATCTAACTAGTTTGTTATGACTAGGTTTTAGGTACATTTTGTATTAGGCCGTTGGCCAACCTGCTCCTTCTAATACTCTCTATAATAAAACGTTCAATGTAAGATCTGCTCCGTCAATCTCTCCGAATACAATCCTGAACTATAATTATTCCTGGTAGGAGTATTGATCCTAATCTCAACAAAACTTTTGCAATTGATATTTTATAGAAATACTCATCTTTTTAGAAATCTGAATGTGTAGTCTCCTGGCATCCATTTCAAACGTACTCTTTGATGGATCATCTTCTTTCGATTCCGAAGTTTTATCTCAGACATACATACACTGTGTTGGTTCAATGATGAAAATTACTATTAGTTTAAATTCGTGATGAAAACACGACAATTTACAAATAATCGGACACCTAACCTCGAAAAAATGTAGATCGCAGCCATGTCTTCTGTCAATGAGCACAATTGAAAAGAATTTTGAAAATTAAATATGTGTAAAAATGATGATTATACAAAATTAAAAAATCACGAAATCAAATTCAAAATCAAATTGTATAAAAACGTCAAAAAAAGTAAGACAGTGGTGTTGGCGGTGGTGTACAATATTTATGACACCGACATCAAGGTCCGTGCGCCGCGCGGCGGCGCTTTTTCGCAATTTGGCACTGTCATGGCTGTAACTTTTCAAATCCCCTAGATTTTTCGACGCCAATTTATTTGCAGGTAGAGTAGGTCAATGGCATTCTAAATAAATTATGAAAACAAAAACGATTTTTTGAAAATTCAAAGGTGTATGCACCCCCTTAATAATATTTTTAAAATATTTTGACGTTTTTAAGCTGACTGAATTGAGGTGAAAAAGAAACTTCTCAAAACTTGGTTTTATTATTTACTACACTTGTTCGATGAAATGATAAATTGTTATCTTTCCGCAAATCTTGAATGCTGTGATTCATTTTAATTGTTTTGGATGTACCGGAATTATCTTTCCATCACTTGTGCCTTCCAAAGTTATCTCAACTGATCTCCTTACCGTCGAATATATAGCGTACGAGCTTAACTCGCGCGCTACCCTCCACACTGGAGGCCCATAAGTTAGACATTGCGAAGTTCAAACGTGATTTAACTTCGATTGCATATTTTGGTCGGGACAGATTCAGTGTCCGATGGTGTACCTGTCACGTACGTAAAAAATATACATGGGCAATTCCACCTCAAATCTGCCAAGAAATGACCTCGTATTTTTTGAATTGTTTTAAACTTTCTTTACTTGAAATCTACGTCAAAAAAGTAGACCCATATTTTTTCGTTGGTCCAAAAATTTTTTTTTCCTGCAAGTCATGAATTATCGCATTTCACTGTAAGTGTGGTGCGCGGGCGACTTTGAGAATTAATATCTCGGGTCCCCTTTACCGTAGAGAGATGTTCCAAACCGCGTTGTAAAGGCGACGAAAGACACTTTTCGATAAAAATATTCAACGTTCCGAAAAATATAATTTTGTTGTTTTTATGAGCAATCAAAATGTTTATCCATTCTTTTCGCAACTTAAGGCCATTTTTGAAATTCTAAAAAAAATGTGATCGCATTTCTTATTCAATTCTGAAGTTGGCGAATTTTTTAAATTGATGAGGCGATTTTTCAAAATATTTTTTTTACAATTATTTGTCCGGCGCTGCGTCAGGATGCCGCGCCGCGCGCCTTGCTGCTACCGCGTCATTCCATGTATGGAAAGCCACGCGCCACGCCATTGGCCGAGCCCCGTACGACGTACGCGTGCTGGAACATCTCTCTACGGTGAAGGGGACCCGAGATACTAATTCTCAAAGCCGCCCGCGCGCTCCTTTTACAGTAAAATGCCGTAATTCATAACTAGCGTAAAAAAATTTGTTGACCTACGAAAAAATATGGGTCTATTTTGCTGACGTAGATTTCACGTAGAAAAAGTTTGGATTGATCCAAAAAATACGAGGTCAAAAACACCCAAAATTGGGCGATTTGAGGTGGAATTGACCACATACAACCAGGTATAGCTTGTTTAGTCGGTTTTCGAGGGTATACGCACTTCCATAGCTTGACGTACTGATATATTTTAATGCTATACCCTGTGGTAACGATAAAGTCTAAAAATATTTAAGTTATTTAGTCACCTTGTGACATGTCCCGGGATTATTTCAAAACGAGTTTGGTTAAATTATCTGGTTCATTCGTAGAGAAAAATGCATCTCAAATGTGGCCCGAGAAATGCTCTTCTCTGCAAGATCTCGGTCGAACGGTTAAGGGGATATGAAAGGTGAATTATACACCTCGAATTTTTGGCAGCCCGTTTCCTAGCTAAAACACATCCGATCGATGTGAAATTGATATAAGTGACGCAGAAAAAGTGCACGGGGGGCATGATGCTCTTGGATTTCCAAAAAGCGAAAAAGTTTCGAGTGCTTCCATATTTATCAAGGACAACGTCAGCAGCAACCATTATTCGTGACAGAGAACTCTTAATGAAAATCTGTACATTTTATTTTGACTATTCGGAAATCCAAGAGCATCATGCCCTCCGTGCACTTTTTCTGCGTCATTGATATCAATTTCACATTAATCGGATGTGTTTTAGCTGGGAAACGGGCTGCCGAAAATTCGAAATGTATAACTCACCTTTCATATCCCCTTAGAATCGAAAATTTTGCTGGCCGTTGTGAATCTTCTTCATCGATGTGCTGATGGATCAGTCCAAAGAACATTGAGAATTTCTGATTTTTTTCCCGTATTTTTTTATAGCAAAATAATATATAAATCTGTATATCATAAGTCTTCCTGCAAAAAGTGTTAGAAGAACAGACGGAATTGCAAATTCTCAATGTTATGTAGACGGATCCATGGGCATGTACGAAGAAGATGCACAGCCAATAATATGATTTCCAGTTTGGCGCCTCTGTTCAAGTGATCATAACTTCTACGGAATAATTGAACAAAACTAGTCTTAAAATAACTCCGAAACATGCTGTTGTGATCACTTAACCGTGATCACAGGGTAAAGTTCAAAATATATCAACATTACTAGACTCCAAGGTACGCATAGTCCCTTAAGGGCCATCCCTAGTTGCCTACCTCCTTTTGATACAATGTGTCACATTTCGATTATTATCCGAGCCCAGGCGTCAAAAACGCGAAAAAGGCCAACGCTGCGCAAATTCAAATTCAATACTGAACACATACGTCCAAAAAAATGTTTGTTTCGTGCGAAAATTGAGTCTACAGATGGTTTTTACGCAATTCGCCGAGGAAATCAAAATTCGTAAACTTTCGAATAATGTGAAAACCATCGGTAGACTCTATTTTCGCATGAAACGAACATTTTTTTGGACGTATGTGTTCGGAATTGAATTTGAATTCGCGCAGCGTTGGCCTTTTTTGCGTTTCCGACGCCTGGACTTGGATAATAATCGAAATGTGACACATTTCGTCCAAAAGTAATTGGGTTACTAGGGATGGGCCTTAAGGCTTACTTTCCTGTGAGGGGCGAAAGCAACAACAACAACAACAAATACAATTCATTACGCTTTGTATGACCGATACATTACTTACCTCGGCAGCTAAGCTCATATATGGAATCGTAGTCAAGTTATACTCCCAGCTGGTACAACCCACTGTAGTATTATCTGCCGCTGACTCGCTATTATTCCACCGATGACAAGTATCATAATATGGATAATTCGGAGAAGGAGGTATACTCTCGTTGATTCTAGAATAAAAACACAAATCCATTACTACGTTAGCTGATACTTTGTGGAACTCGGATTTAATAGAGGTGTTGTATTCATACTTCTCTTCGATTTGTAGCGACTCCAATTCCTCGATGTGACACCAGTATTCAGCGGGAACCAATGTGATGAAAAATTGACCAAAGTAAAGCACACCGTATACGCAGGTGTATGGAAACAAAGAGAGTAGCAAAAGCCATTGATAACGGCCAAAATCGCCAACACGTGGTAGAATATCGTCTAGAGATTTCATCTTGAGCTTCAAAGGTTCACTGCTTTCGATATCGCTTGTTGGAAGCTCATTGGAAGACTGATCTCCACGTGGATCCTTTATTATTGCTATTAGCGTTACAGCTTGCAAGTTGTGTGCTCAGCTGCGAATACTTTGATACGAGCGACTGTCTTGCGATAGATAAGCAATTCGAAGTTTTATAAATACTGTTGACTTTATTTCACAGTTGAAATGTCTTCAGCTCCAATATGGGTACGTAACGACATTATAAAGGTATCTGTTCACACAATATGCATGTGTGATGTTTATCTGCCGTTCTTTTCAGAAAACATTATGAGCCAAACATAATCAATAAGAAGACGTTAAAAGATGAAATAAGGGTTCTGGGAAATCATCACACTACAGCGTACCTGCAACAAATATACAATACAAATATTTATTCGACATGCCCTAAGTTTGACAGGAAATTTTTATACATTCAAAATTATTAACATCAACAAGATCTCTGCTGAATAATCAATCAACACGTCCAAATCTTACCCATCATTGCTCCGATAACTTCATAGTGGGCTATTCAAAAAAGAAAAAGTAGGATTTGATTTCGTTCTGGACAAATGTATGTTGATTTTTTTTCTCCAATATCTTAGTTGTATAAGGTAAACGGCCCAGTTTCCGCGCCCCCCCCCCCCCTGTCGTTTTTCGCTTCATTCTATAATATCTCGCTTTGCCGATGGAGGAGCGTTGTTCACTCCCACACGGGATAGTATACGTCACAGGACGTATGCGATATTCACCACCCCCTGGCATCAGGAAGTACGACTTCCCGCTCACGCGAGGGGCTGAAAGTCGTACTTTCCGTACAGGTGTAGTGAAAATAGTACATTGTGTACCAATGAGGCAAAGTTGGTCTTTTTACGCCTAGCATGAGTCTACAATATGAGTCGCAGGGGAGCGCGCACACGGGCCCAAGACGAATATCGCAAACACGCGCGGCGTGGAAAGGACTCGCTGCCGTAGTGCACACTACTCTTTATATAACAAAAAGATGATCCGAAGTTTTTTCATGGAAGAATGTTGTAGAAAATGAACAAAAATAAAAGACAAGATGTAGTGAAGCGCGGACGACAGGTCAAAGGGGCTAAGGCCCCTAGTGGGGTCCAGTGGTCGAAGCTTCCTGTCTAGGGGTTTGGAGGGCGGAGCCCCTCGACTTAAAAAAAAAAAACACCGATTTGTAATGAAATATTTAACAGTATTTCTTTCATTAATCTCATATACTGTACTTCATATTTAGATATTCACTTACAAAGTTTTTGTTTAACCCTTCCTGGTCACCACGGGTCAAAATGACCCGAGCATCAATTTTGAAGGTAAATCCCGGTAAGTTCGCGACCGAAGAACGCAAAAAAAAATTGAAAATTGAAAATTTTTAAAAATCAAAACTCGAAAACCCGAAATGCATTGACCTTTTGACGATTTTTTTTTTAAATGTTGCCTTGTGAATTTTGATATGCCGACTTTTGCTACATCTTCTATAATGTTTAAAGTATTTTTCAGTATTTTTTCGGTGCGAATCGGACCGATGGTTTCCACGAGGCAACCGTTCAAAAATGGCTCGGGTCAATTTGACCCGTTGTGACCAGCTCAATTGAAATCGGAGGTGTGACCACGAAGGGTAAATATTAATTAAAAGTACGGATGTGCTTACATCACTAACTAAAAATGAAGACACTGCAGTCTGCATGTTTTTTATTCAACAACATTAAAAAAGAACAAAAGAGGAATAAGACAAAATAAAAACTTACTAAATAAGTTGTTACGAGTAAGAATCAAATTGCTCGACGATGACAATTATAGGGTTAAAGTTTAAGCTGATCAATTGCACATTATTGACTAAGGTCGCTTTTCCGTTGAAATCAAAATAATGCCCGTCACTCAATCCAGCATTTTGATGGGTCGACCGAAAGAACAGTGAGAATTACCCGAACCGTGCGGCTAATGATTTTTGTAGTTATTGATGATGAAAGAACAGTTGTTAAATAATGCGTTTTCATTGTCCGGCAAAGTTGCGTTTGGAGACATTTCCTTAACACGTCTCTCATCTTTTGACTCTTTCGTGATGGTTCACAGTTCTGATCTGATTCAGAAGCCGTCAATGGCGTTGAAGGCTTCGGAGGCATATTTAACGAAGATGATAAAAGATTGCCAATTTTAGTTTTATTTTGAATGGATTCTTCCATATATCCTTCTGCGACCGTAGTCGACTTCCAACCTCCTTGGCGTTTTAAGGTTGTTATGTTTGCTCAGGAACCCGTAAGCAACCCTAGTAGCAAAATGAGTCAAGTCTGCTTGCAGTCTTATTGCAGATCTTACTGCAGACCACTACTGGACTACTTCCACATTTGAGTCCGGGGCTGACATCAGATTCTTCAGTGCAGAATCTCCCTGGATAAAAATGTCGGTTAAATATGAATACGGTCTTATTTCGATTGTATACGGTTTTCGTCTACGTATGTTATCTGGACGTATCCGAATGGATATCCGAGATCCAATACGTTCGAAAAAAAACCATATGCTTATTATGCATACAAGCGAAATTGGACCGTATTTATTTATCAGACATTCTACCAGGGAACATACTTTTTTTCACTTATTCGGAACAAGTATGAGGGGCGTCGTAATGAACAATTTTCTTACTCCAAATTAGGGACCACCCTATATATGTATATAGGGTAGCCCAAAAGAAACGAATATTTGTTTTTTTTCGAGTCTCTTACGAAAATATGTTAGTTTATCACGTTTTAAGAGCCCCCTCCAAAGCGCAGCTCAAAGAAAAAATTCTAAGAAGTGGCTCAAAATTGTTAAAAATGTCGAGAATCGTCGAAAATCGATTTTTTTATTATATTTTTTGTTCTGGTTATTTCACTATTTTCTAGTATAAAAATGATTAGGATCCTGAAATTTTCAAATCGATATTTTGATACACTGAAAAAAAAGTATAAGTCCTATACGCATACTCGATATCGCTGTAGGACTTATATTTTCCGTACGATACTATAACAAGCCACCAGTGAGTATAGTAAAAAAAGTTCCCGCGTATCTCTACCACGGATTTATGGACTTATATTATAACTTTGTTACTTACATTGTAATTATCAATCTTAAAATGAATTAAATTAGTTATTTAAATTATATTATCGTCAATAAATATAATATAGATTAATACATAAAAACATTTTAATAACAAACAGTAATAACATGAAAGAAGTTACATTATTATTTTCTTTATAACGACAGTTATAATGTCTTTTGTGATAACCTTTTTCTTTTCTTTCACGAGTATCGGTGTGGTACCGATATAATATCAAGAGACTCGGTAGAGTCTCGCGCCAAGTACATTCAAGCAATGTGAGCGCTCGACGACCGTGTCTCTTTACCGCAAGGACCCAATGTAGGCGGAGTGGGGGCAATCTTATTTGATGACTACTACCGTCTTCTTCATTATACCAGTATTTAATGTATCATGTTCAGAATGCTGATTGAAAATGCCTTAATTTAAGCCCAAAATCAGCATGATCGGTGCACTGACAGCTGAGTTATGCACTTTTTCATTTTCAAAGTGGCGGTTTCACTTCGTCAAATTAAGACTTTTTCTTTCGCTCCACAGTTTCATTGCCCATGCGCCAGTATTGCGACCAATGTTTCGCTCTGCAGTCCCGCTGCGCTTGCGCATACGCCAGGCTATGACAGCTGAGCTGACAACTGAACAGATGAGAAAAACATGAGGAGTATCGGAAATTAACAAAACGAATTTAGACATAATATTGATCAACACTTGAAAATAAATAGTTGTTCAATTTAACGCGAGCATCCAGCAGAAAATCATAATAAGCAATATATCTATTCAATCGTTCATCTAAGGATCTAGAGATTCTGAGGTTATGTGAATTATATATGTCACATCGATAATTGTAGTATAATATATAGATGTTTATGTTTATCAAGAGACTCGGTAGAATCTCGTGCCATGTATCACGTTAGCAATTATAATCCCAAGAAAACTATAATCTCAAATGTTACACATTGAAATGTCGAATGAATTTACTTGAAAATATATTTATTCAATTCATGCGACACTCATTCACAAATGTTGATCGTCACATTATAGTTCTAGGTGATCTTTCGAGTTCGGTAAAACGACACCTCAATATTCTAAAATCGTTTTCTGAATTTTCGGGATATAACCGTTCTCTTGACATATTGATAACATACATGCCTATTTACCAACGCTCTATTCAGATAGCTATGTAGGTAATGAGATAATCAATCATAACACTTCGCGTTAAAAACAACTGTTGAGGGACCATCTTGCAATAATTGCAAGTCGATAAATGTAGGGACTCACAAAAATTGACGTCATATCAGCAAGCGGCTGTTCAATTGTCCAGCTCGTAATGACTTTCGTACAGAATGAACAAATCATGAAGATCACCAATTACAATATAAAAGCTGTGCCTACTGATAATCTCTTATTTTGCCTCAAATTTTTTGAAGTAGATAGTAGTGCAATATTCCACGATGGTCACAATATTCAAACGAGCCATTATACGTGCGTGGAACGGAAGGAAAATTCTGCTTATGGCAGATCTGATCGCATTCAAAAATTTACTCGACAATTATAACGTTTTGCCGAAGTTGACAGTAGGTAACTATGAAGACTCGTGCTAGTAATTCCGCTTTTGCTGGTTGAAAGTTAAGATCACCGAAAGGGTTTGCGCGCAGGGTTGAATGTTGGAGACATATGTCTAGATAAAATTCATTAAAAGCAAAAATAAATATCAAAACGGCGGGGTACAAAAAGTAGTGAAATCCCCAAAAAGCATCTCACTTGCAAAAACCTTGCGCCAGGTACATTGATGTGCTCATTAGCTGAAAAAAAAACACCTTCTTCAAAGAAAGGATTGAAATCAGACACTAACGCCAAGCATCATCACATCAGAGACATAGAAAAATAAAAATAAAAAGATTGAAAAAAAAATTTGGAGGTAGTGGTACTTGGCGGGCCTTTTGTAGACAAGTACGAGGAAACAGCAACTGAACTATGTCGATAATCCTGTAGTGATATAAAATATTGGCCTGCCAAGTACCACTACCTCCAAATTTTTTTTTTAATCTTTCTATTTTTATTTTGCTATGTTTTTGATGTGATGATGCTTGGCGGTAGTATCTGATTTAAATCCTTTTTTTGAAGGTGTTTTTTTTTTTTTTTGAGGTAATGACCACATCAATGTACTTGGCGCAAGGTTTTTGCACGTGAGATTAAGCTATACGAATTATTGCTATAGTACCGAGATATATCGCTGTAGGACTTATACTTTTTTCTCAGTGTATTTAAAGGTCGCTCAAGATTTAAAAAAAAATCTTTTTCCAAAAATATTGTGTTTCTTTGCCTCGTCAAGGCTTGAACCTTAGACTTACCCCTCATAATGCGCCATGCAAAAGGAGAGCGCAGACACACCATCCTAAGGGTGGCTCATTCAATGTTTAGTTTTATCGATAAATATCGATTAGCACACTGTGAGAATTTTCCTCGGCGGATTCTGTTCGCAAGGTGTATTTCGAGATTAGGATACACACATTCAGTGGTCAAAAAAATAAATTGGAATTTCGTTCTTTTTTGTTGAAACACCCTAATATATATTTTATCGACAACTATTGGGTTCTTAACTGGTTTTGAATCTATCATTCCAAATTTCTTCAAAATGTCTAGAGTATACTATTTTTGACTTAATTTGATTTCATTCTCAGATCTATCTCTAGTAATTTCCATGCCTAAGCAATGTGCTACTGGCCCTAGATCTTTCATTTTAAAGTTTTCATGCAAAGCTTTCTTCAATTTGCACGCTTCATCTTTGTGATTATAAAATAGAAAGAAATCGTCCACATATAGAGCAATTATTACACATACCCCATCATGCTCTTTATAGTAAACACAAGGTTCATGTTGTGATGCTTTATATTGTAGTTTCTTTAATACGTTATGTGCTTTGATATTCCAGGCTCGAGCAGCCTGTTTCAACCCGTACACTGCACGTTTAAGCAAACATACTTTTTCTGATTCTCCCTCAATGCTAAAACTATCAGGCTGACACATGAATATTTGCTCATCGAGCTCTCCGTTTAAAAAAGCTGTGCAAACATCCAAATGATCTATTTCAAGATCTGCTTCTACAGCCAAAGCAATTAAAACTCTCATTGTAGATTGTCTCACAACAGGTGAAAAAGTTTCAAAGTAATCTATACCAATATACCATAATGTTGACTGCACTCTTTGGCTACTAATCTAGCTTTGTAACGACTAATGTCACCGTTTGCATCCCTTTTAATTTTGTAAATCCATTTGCATTTTACAATTGGTTGATTCGCAGCTTTGTCTACCAGTATCCATGCATTCTTTTCGCGGAATGAACTTAGTTCTTCACACATAGCTTATAACCATTTTTCCCTATCTACGCTAGCTAAAGCTTCTGAGTATGTTTTTGGTTCTGTTATATCGCTAATTGCTTGAAATAAAATGTGATCAGGATAATGTTTTGCTTGACGATCTCTCATCGGATATCTTCTTTCAGGTTCCAAAATCGGTTCTTCCCTATTTGCTATATCCTATTCGACATTTCCTTCCCTTTGTGCATGATCGTTTTCTTCTTGATCACTTTGTTCATCTTCATTTTCTTCAACAATTTCAGCGTTATCTGCCCTTTCATCTTTGAATTTTTCAGCTTGTTACATAGTCAGTAGGTCTGATAGCAGAATATGGTTTCTTTTGGATAGGTGAAGTTCCAATTAAATTCAAACCCTGGTTGATTGTATCAATTGCTTAGGAAATCGCTTCTTTGTCTCCTTCAAATGCTACAGGACTTTCAATAGTATTATTCAGGTCTGCTTCATCGCTTGACGAGGCGTCAGTGTAAAAGTTTTCAACTTCTTCGTTAATTACTTCAGCAGTCTAAGAGTAAATTTATTTTATTTATAATTTAATTTTTAAAAATTATAGCAGAACCTTTGACGTACTTGCCATACCTGAAATTTGAAACATTAGCATCAAATTTCAAATTAAAACATACCTTTTCGTTTGCTTTAGATCT
Organism: Tenthredo notha; assembly: GCA_914767705.2. Classification (NCBI taxonomy): domain Eukaryota; kingdom Metazoa; phylum Arthropoda; class Insecta; order Hymenoptera; family Tenthredinidae; genus Tenthredo; species Tenthredo notha. The sequence goes on along the minus strand of OU611915.1, from coordinate 8,673,320 downwards.
ATTTTCATTGTTGTCAGGTAATTTAGGCAAATTACGGTGGCATATGTCGCGAATTCGTTGTTCAAGCAACTTTTTCGTCGTGGGCTTATTTAATGCCAACGACTGTTTGAAATTTGGATGATTTTTGATGATTTTCCCATTTTATTTTTTATACAGTGAAGATTCGTGGGTACGCACCGTGGCTGATTGCCGAAGATACCTGAACGTACGCAAAGATAGCAGTAAACAGCTCGTTGTCAAGCCTCAGAATAACAAAAGCCGACTTTTTGTTTGAATTAAAGGGTGTGCAATTCGTCTAGATTGACCCGTATGATAATGTGGATTTTTTCTCAAATACTAGCACCACGATCGGGTATCTCCAGCAATCCACGAATCTTCACGGTACACTGAATTAGTACTTTTCGATACTAGTGCGAAAGTGTTGATTCTTGGACAAGTGTGAAGTTTTTCGCCCGAGCGAAGCGAGGGTGACAATCACACGAGTCGAGAATCATCTTTTGCACGTGTATCGAACTTTATTTTTCAACACAACGCGCATTAAGTTGAATTCTATGCACGCGAAGAGAGCGCAAAATCGAACTTTGCGTACGCAGTGTGGAAAAATCTATTTAACACTTCGTTTTTGACATAATTTCGATTCGAAAGTAAAAATTGCGAGCATATATATACTATGCCTTGAAACAATAAAATGCGTCAACAGATCTGAACAGGTTGACACAAACGAATTCTGGGGTGCGATTCCGGATCTTTTGGCCATAGCTATGGCCTGGCGGTAGCTAACGTCTTGTTTATAACAATCGAACAGCGTTTGACGAGCCCAGTCAATTCGGCCAATAAGGATACCGCGTGTGTGCCTTAGCTACCGCCAGGCCATAGCTATGGCCAGCCATAGCTATGACCAAAAGATCCGGAATCGCACTCCTGAGCTAAGATGCGTTCGGACGGGCGCTCAAAGTTATTTAATATCTTCCGATCCCATAGAGACCCCACCCTTTTTGAATATGCGTTTTGTAGATAAAAACATAGCGCATATTATAGTATTCTTTTTAATGGAAAATTTTGTGGGGGCAAGTATACAAAAAAGTGTTGAATAATGCAATTGTTATTATTTTTCATTAATTAACAATATAAATAATTGTTTGTACGCAGTTTGAAATCTAACATAACAAGATATAAAATAGAGAAAAAATGGAATCGATGCGATTATTAGAATCGTTAATATTGAATTTTAAGTTTGGGTGTATGCAGCAAATATCCAAAACTGAAAATTCACGTATTTGCAAAAAAACACAAATATGAAAAAAATCCCGATATAGGTGTCGGCTAATTTCTTGTGTACAAATTGTAAAAAAAATTTCGTACGAATCTGAATCGTGAAGTCATAATAGGCGTACGGTTTGTAAAAGACCGTCTTATATCTGTGGTGCATGTTTAAGCCTCGAACTACAAACCGGGATATATATCTACCCCAGGCGAACTCTAAAAAAATGACGTTTTGGCCGGTTTTTTAGCACTTTCAGGTATTAAAATTGTCGAATCATTTATTTAATTTCAACAGCGTCCAACGAATGTTACCTCACATTAAATGAAATTTCATATTACACTGACTCAATTATTTTCGAATTGACTCGGGTTATATATGTGAAATTGATTTAACTTTGGTCAATTTGTCTGAACTACTCCCTTAATTACTCGAACATGATTTATTTTGCTGTTAACAAATCTTATTCAACACTTACTAAATAACGTATCTATAAAGGAATATGAATTTCATTCACCTTGTTGTAAAATTAACTGAAAACTGATTTATTAACTGTTAACAAATGTTTGGTGTTTGAAACGAAATATTTGTTAGTTCGGACGGAATTATTCAGGTATACGGTTTCCTAACTATAAATGAAGATTTGATTCGCCATATCCGAAATTATTATTTGTTAACATGAAATGAATTTTATTAACTATAAATAAACTGTTCTCTCAGTGTAGAAATTATGAAAAAAAAAATATATCAAAAATTTGGCGGCCCGATTTGCGTACAGGATTTGGTGGAATGGCCCATATATATTAGGGTGGTCGTTGAGAATTAAATTTTTTCAGGCGCCCCCTAACAAGTTTTCTTTACGTCTAAAAACACGAGGGCAATTTTTTTTTCTCAAATGCAAAGAACACCTGCCAAGAAATGTGCAGATTTAACGATCAAAAACCATTTGTGGCAGTGACAAGCACTGACCTGAAATCTTGTACGACGTCCCACACGTGCACAAAGATGGCATTAAAACAAATACCGCAGACCTATAAAATATAATTTTGGATGATGTTCAACTTTCACATGTCATATGCTTCTAAAGAATATTTTTGATTCATCATGGATGAAACTTATTTGCTGCCACTTGAATTGCCATAATGAAAAATTTTCAGTCGTGCCGTCTTGGAACACGGTAGCAAGCCCGTTACATTAGTCCCTTCAACTGTATCCCTGTTAAAGCGTAGGCGTATAGTTCATTTCAGTATAGGAGGCTTAGTCTACGTCAACCACATCAGCAACTCCATCATTCACCTCAAAGATATCCTGTGCGAAGCAATAACATAGCCATTATGAAATTAGAATTATTAAAATCATGATATGCACGATTTTATACTCAAGTCAGCGTTAAACGGCTGTGTTATGTTAGGTCAAAATTTGCTTATGAATATTTCGTGTGAGAGCAGCTATGAATTTCCGCAATCGGTAAGTCAAATTGTCATAATATTATTGACTGTAATGAGCAAATTTTCACGTACATATCCCTACCCAATCTAACATAACCTAACCTATCCTACGGTATAACTATGGAGTCTAGATGTTAGGAGAACGATCTCCGTATCACAGAAGTGGTCCGAGTTGCTGCGCTCAGTATACTATAGCAAAATATAAACTATCATACGACGCACCTCTACCGGTAGCGTCAAACACTAAACACACTATGTTCAACCCACGGTTGCCATGGTGACCAAGGCTTTTGCTTAGCGCCACTAGAGGCGCGGCGTATGATAGTTTATATTTTGCTATAGTCAAACGGCAGTTACTATAGCTCGATTAGCGCAATAAACGGGGACGTATTTCTGGGGAGGGGAGGACTCAGTTCGTTCTCCTAACATCTAGACTCCATAGGTATAACGCTGAGTATGAAATCGTTGATAATATACTCGTACACTCATTGAGTCAGTTATTATTCCAATTATAAAGTACCACAAGGATACGATAATTAAAATTATTTGCTTATGCACCAAGCTTTTATTCGCGAATTCATAACCAATAAAAATATGTGTAACGAACACATCATATTGATTCTCGTTTATACCATATCAAGAAGCCAAACCTTTTCTCACGTTCTAATTTACCATATTAAGAAGACACAATTTCACACGTTATAATCTACGATTCTGAGAATACGTAACCCCGAACACGTATACGACGAAATCAATCAAGTACAATCAAGTACGTGAATAAATAACATTTAAATGGATGCATGCCGGCGCTACTGCTTTAAACACGGTTGGCGAGAGCGTTAATGCCGAATGAGTGTTAAGACGTTAGGTATAGCGTCGATCGACAAATGCGCCGGACCTCCCGTTCACGTCGCTCTCGCTGACAGATGGACGCAAATATTGAAAAACGGTTTACCAAAGGAAAATAAACAAGAACTTATGAAAAAGTACCCTCCGAGCATAAATTGCCCAATGCTTAAAGCACCTGAAGTTCAATCCAGAGGTAAAATCTGATATGAACAGTATATCTGTAAAGGACAGTTACCAAATGTCAGCTCAAAATGCACTCGGAACAGGTATCACAGCAATGGGAACTGCATTGACTCATATTCTAAACCTGGATGAAAATAAAGATTCACAAATAGATACAGCAACAATGATCTCGCAGCTAGGAGATGCTGGGCGGATTTTGACAGATCTTCACCACAATTTATCGATGTCTCGACGTTTTTTCATAACCCCAGGCCTGAATCCATTAGTGAAGAATATCGCAGCTGAAAGCACCTTAGACTCTCTTCTATTTGGTGAAAATTTGACAGAGAAGATCAGATCTGCGAAAGCAGTTGAGAGTTCGAGCAAAGAGTTAGCCAAGACCTGAACATCCAACCGTCGTTTCTCCGGGAACAATAGTTCCAAAGGCAACACTGCATCCAGACCCAAAAACTACGAAAACACTGCAGGTTATTTAAACTGGAAAAGCCCCTCCAATTCCAAACGGAACTACAAGAAGCCTCAAAGGGGGGGTAGCGAGAGAGGCAGACAGTCTTACGATCGGAGTCGTCAGACTCGTCGATAGACGTGAGTATCTTGGCAGGTCAATTAAAAAATTATGTCATAACTTCAGACCAAGTCATTTTGAACTGCCTGCGGCGGTACAAAATACCATTTGCAAGCAAAGTCAAACAAATTTGTGCTCCCAAAGAGCCAAAATTTTCAAAAGAGGATTTCGCACACCTCTCAAAAGAAATAAACGTCCAAGAGACTACATCACTGTTGGAATCCTTAGGCTTCATCCTAAACTGGGAATAATGTCAATTAAAACCATCAACAACATGCAAGTTCCTTGGTTTCATACTAAATTCAACTGAAATGCAGGTCAAATTAACAGATAAGAAAAGACAATCCATCCTAAGATTGACACAAAAATTTAAAAACAAACATCAGTGCAAAATCAGGGAATTAGCTCAATTTTTAGGAATTCTTGTAGCAGCCTGCCCGGCAGTGAAATATGGTCCCCTGTACACTAAAAGATTTGAGAGACAAAAATTTTTGGCCTTAGAAAGATCCCATGGTAACTTTGATCAAACCATCAAGCTGTCTCATACATTTAATCCAGATCTAGACTGGTGGACCCAAATAATACCATCTGTCACTAACCCAATTAGAACAAATAACTTCAAACGTGAGATTTTTTCAGATGCCTCGACGACAGGGTGGGGTGTTTACTCAAACGGAAACAAATCATACGGCTGGTGAAATGCTCAGGACAAAAATGAGCACATTAATTTTTTGGAGCTAAAAGCTGCCTTTTATGGTCTAAAATGCTTTGCCAATGAACTGAAATCATGCGACATACTATTCAGAATCGACAACACAACAGCAATCTCATATGTCAACAGAATGGGTAGCGTTCAGTTCATAAAACTAAGTGAACTCTGTTGGCAGATTTGGGAGTGGTGTGAAGTACGTGACCTTTGGGTGTTCGCTTCATATGTATATTGAATCAAAAGAAAACACTCACGCCGATGCCGAATCCCGTGTGATCTCAGAAGACACAGAATGGGAACTCAACAAACAAGCCTTTGCAAAAATAGAAAAAACTTTTGGGAAGTTTGATATAGATTTATTTGCCACAAATATTAATGCAAAGTGCCACCTCTTTGTATCTTGGCATAAAGATCCAGAAGCAATCACTGTTGATGCCTTCACAGTCTGTTGGTCAAGTTATTACTTTTATGCCTTTCCACCATTCTCAATTATCACTAGAGTTTTACAAAAAATAATAATTGAAGAGGCAGAGGGCGTTGTGGTGGTTCCAAACTGGCCTACACAGCCATGGTTCCCGTTGTTCAATAAACTTCTAGTATCAGAACCAATTCATTTTAAACCCAGTAAAGATTTATTGAAATCTCCTTTCAGAAAACAACATCCGATGAAAATGACCTTGGTGGCGGAGAGATTATCAGGCAGGCTTTCGAACGCAAAGGAGTACCTCAAGGAGTATCGCCTATGATATTATCATCACTAACATCGGGGACATTGAACCAATATCAAAAACCAATGAGACTGTGGTAGCAGTTTTGCAAAAGAGAAATGGTCTGTCCTTTTGAAGCCTCTGTAACAAAGATCTTAGAGTTTTTGACCGAGCAATTTCAACAAGTTAGGTGTTACGGTACACTTAATAGCTACAGATCAGCTTTATCAGTGATAACCTTACAAAATATAGGTAACGATGCTCGAGTCAAAAGGTTCTTCAAAGGGGTCGCTGCGCTCAAACCTCAGAAACCAAAATATGACTATACATGGGAACCAACGCCTGTCCTAAAGTTCTTATCCTCATTTTGGCCAAACGATAGGTTAGATCTCAAGCAGCTAACAAGGAAACTGGTAACCCTGTTGGCATTGATTACCGGCCAGCGGGTACAGACACTAACTAAAATCAGCCTGGAGAATATAAGAGAATCGCAAGATATGATTCAAATCAGAATTTCTGAAAGGATAAAGACTTCAGGAATCAATCGTTGCCAACCAATATTAAGAATACCATTCTATAGAAACAAACCAGAGCTTTGTGCTGCAACGACCCTACAACAATATTTGAAGGTCACAAGATACATTCGTCCTAAAGAGGAAAAAAGCTTATTTATTACCATAAAGAAGCCTCATCGAACAGTAAAGACTGCCACAATCAGCCGATGGATAAAAGAAACCCTAACGGACAGTGGAGTTGACACAACAATATTCACAGCGCATAGTACCAGACATGCTGCGACATCAGCGGCAAATAGAAGAGGCACAAACATAGAGATAATTAGACAAGCAGCTGGTTGGGTTAAGGACTCCGAAACATTTGCCCGTTTTTATAACCGTCCATTATTAGATACGGACAGTTTTGCAAATGCTATAACTAACCTTACGGGCTAGCCCTCAAAAAGTCTCTGTTGCAAATACTGAATACTAAGTTACAAAATAATAATAATAATAATAATAATAATGTTAAAAATACGCAATATATAATGAAAATATACCTATATGACATATCGTCAAGCACTGTTTAAAAAAAAAAAAACAATATGACTTGCAGACTACTAAGTGAAGTTCGATTGTGATTATATGAGTCGCCTCGTCCGAATAGGTCAAACCCTCCCAAAGTTGAACACTTTCCAACCCAGGACAAGTACCCCTGCTACTGTTGCACGCGAGGGCTTTGAAAGTAATGGCATACCGGAAGCGGGAAGAGCGCTACCAAGCAAAGGAAGATTAAACTAAAACCGAGAGCTTTAAATTCTGTGGATTGGACCGAATAAGTAGCGTTACTACCTTTGACCTATTCGGACGAGGCGACTCATATAATCACAATCGAACTTCACTTGGGTAAGTTTGTTTGATTGTTCGATTTTTATTGGTCCTCGGACTAGGCCGGATTGCTAGGCTCCGCGAACCCTCCACTCGACAATTGACCAAAAAAACTGAGATCTTAACAAAAGTTTGGCGCCAGGCGGATAACCGCCAATTTCAAAAATCTAAACAAAATAATGACTAAAAGTACTGAAGCGTCGGGTAGCAACGGTACCGCGGAGAGGGGTCGGGATCAAATGAAGGATTAGCTAGGCGTTGATTAACGACTCGTGGTTTTTTGAATTTAACAAAGAAAAATAGAATTTATTGAATAGAAAAGATGTGATTAACACATCGTGTACCCGGGGGTACTTCCCCTCGGGTATAAAACGGCTACAGGTCGTGTATAGGCGACCTGGCCACGCTTGACGAGTTTCACAATAATAAATAAACTACTTGCTTCCACGTAGGAGAGCAATAACACAACAAAGTAAGGTAAAACTGAATAACTCGACAAATTACGTCCCTCGCGGAACAAAAATTACACATAAAAGACCGAAATATGCCCGCAAGGCCTAAGAAAACTAAATCACAAAATTATTACTTGAAACTAACTTACTCTAACTCTGCCATCGTAGGCGAAATGAGAAGGCTACACAAAATTCAAAATGATAATAATGATCTCACTCTCTCCGTGAGAGAAAGAAAGCGCGACCGTGACGTGTCAAGACTATCTCTCCCGCACTCGGGTGCGGAGCCTACGGCTCTAGAAAATGCACTCGAATGCTACAATACTCGAAAATCTTACTCAAAACTGAAAACTGAAAACTCTATTATGACGTGAGACACTGGTGGCGGCCTACCGACTCGGAGGTCGTCTCAATTTGTTTCTCAAAATACTAAAGAGCCTCGTGGCTGCACTAAGGCAATATGGCAGATGGCCGTTTGCCGAAATCAAATTAATATTGGTCAAATTGGCTAACGCTTACCGTTGTCCAGCCACACTTTTAGGGAGATTTCCTCGTGGAAAAAACATCCCGGCACTCCAGCACACGCTACACGAACTCAAAACTCAAAAATTCTACGAAAAGTCCCTCGACGGGAATACTGAAAATTACAATTAGAGCGAGCCTTGAGCTCGGCGCTCTACCTACGAGGCAGGCCTACGGCATAGTGATCTTTGACCGCTAGGCGCTGACAAATCGCACCCTGGTTAGGCGGTCGAGTATTGATTTTGCAAATCAAACGAAAGATCGCTGAATATGGTGACCTATTGTCATTTTCCTCATAAATAATTTTCCAGAATAAAAAAAATTACAACTTCGAAAAAAAAAAAACAAACAGAACATAGGACTTCTACACAGCCACTAATAAAGCAACTTTTCAAGAATACTCGGGCAAAAATTCATTGAAGTATTTACATATTTATTACAGGTTTTCATGAGAATACCAAGAATCAAAAAACTTCCTTGAGTCGGAGAAAAAACACAAAATCTCCACCAAAACGTGTAGATTTTACGCACGGGCGCAATCGATAGCTCAAACTAAAGCCGTATCGAACACGCTTACTATTATGTAGAACACAACTTCTAAATTTGATTGTGTGCCTTGTAGGAGGCCTTGTTACTTTCGACCCGCTGTTACTTTTGTCCCCGGTCTCCCCCAATGTTCATCGATGGTGTCCCCGTGGCTCACTATTTTTCCTAGCCTTTTTTTCAATCAAATTTTCTTTCTACAAATATTTTATTTGCCCAATAAATGAACAAAATACTCAATTATGGATTGAATAATAATTATTTTTACCTACCGTTAGAAGGAGAAACTGAAATTGCGCGCGCGGCGACATCTCACGAGCTTTATGGAAACTAATATAATGGCCACTCCCAGCCATTAACAATCGCTAATTAACACAAAATCGTGAAATACAACTGACCTCTTCATCGTTGTCGAAAATGAAGATGTTTTTGGATGGTTATGTTCGGAATTCCATACAGAATCGGGCTCTGAAAGCCGATGCTGCATTCTTGGTGCATAGGCTTTCATGTAAGTCGAAATAAATGGCACGCCCACACTTTGCGATGAAAGAAAAAAAAAAATCTCCGATTTCATTCAATCAAATGTACCAATTCGAACTTATTACTCGTCGAACATCGGCTGCCAAAAGGACAATTCGATTGACAGCCCCGTTTCGGAGAAATTCGAGAAAATGAACAGGTTGGTAACAAATTGAAGGGTCATGTGAAAATAAATTAGCGGACTACTATTGAGGGTTATGGACGATTGCGTACTTAACTATTGAGGAGTACGACTGCAGGTGTAAGTATTAGAGATCGTTGCTTAAATTGCTATGAAAAAAAAGAAACACAGCATTGAATTCAAAACAAAGGACGAGAAGAGGAGGTGAGGCTCAAATACTAAAGACTACTGACATTTGAGAAGGAGGAGTGGGGACGAAAGGGCCAACATCAATACTCGAGTGACGTTTAATAGCTTTCTAAGAGACCTTAAGATTCTAAGAGACCGCAATTTCTTCTCTTTCGTTATTCGTATCACCAAAATTTAAAAACGTAGAACCAAAAAAAGAATGCACGTTCGTTTCAAGCACCCTTCGGATACCTGATTCAAATAATGAGTACATTTGTGATTTAATTAAACTATTATAAACCATTCCACCTTACGGTTAGCACGATCTTATTTTATCGATCCTATTGTATATATCAACAATAACATTTTATTGTCTAGTATATCAAAGTTTAAGTAAGCTTCTGCCATGGAGAGGGTGAATATGATATTTCGTTTCCATGTTGTTGTAACAGAACACTCTAACTACACGCTTCACGATTATTTAACTTGATCCATTCACTGTCTGTATAAGGCATATACTATTATGTGTTGTAACAGTTTTCACTAGAGTTCCGTCTTTTTCCTGAAACAAGGCACGGACCACATTTTCTGACCTCTTCCAAAGTCTTCGCCTTCCTGAAGAGTTTGTGGCAAATCTTTCCCCATAGTTTCCGGCAAAAAGAACACCACGACAGCTGTTACAGTGGACAGCAGTCCAAGCGTGAGCATCGGTAATCTGTCCCATATTCGTGCCTGTGGAATGAAACCGTAGTCAAGTGGATTTTAAAGGAAAATAATTGTGTATCGTCATTAAGTGGACGTATTAAAGTTCACACTGAACTAGGGAAAAATGGTTGGACACAAAGTCAGTGATGGGTTGACGTTCAAGCAAATACATCAATTTCAGTAAGGGTGTTTCCACGACCGTCCATCTGGATCTATCAAACAATCCGATCGGAATTCCGTAGGATTTTTTTGGTCTTTTATCTATACGATTAGAGATTGAAGTTATATCAACAGTTACAGATCTTCAACATATTTTTTACACTCTGTAGTATTTTCGATATTGTTCTTATATTCTTCATTGCATACCATTATTGTATTTCATATCTCTGTCTCATTGTATTAACTTAGTTTTTTTTGACTGTGGTACATATTAAGATAAGGATTTCTTTATTTGCTATACCGGGGCCTAATGATTGGCCAAAAGGCAAAACGCAGTTTAAGTTTAGATACAATTACATACAAGTCAGTTAATGTGGAGAATTCGCTGAGAATATACAGAGAAATTTTGAGCAAACTTAAAATTTCTACGGTAGGCGATTCGGTTTTATCGTTTGACCATATCTACACGCACGGATAAAAAAGTGTGGCTCTCATCACTAAACGGTATCGTGATTACCACGATACTCTTGTGACTATACGCTATATACGGAGAGCGTCAATTCACTGTTTCGCGATTATCACGATCCAGATGGATCCCGATATCGTACGTCTGTATTGCAATGGTAGCGATTCCGTTTCCCTATAATAACTATCTATCAATTCATGCGTGTGACGGTAGTACAGAAAGCTGATAATTTAAATATTGCCAAATATTATACCGTTAATTTTTTTTTTTTTTTAATACCGAGCATAAGCGGGCAATAATAAACTGAAAACGCCCGCTAAATTATTTTTCAATTTTTTCAAGAAAATTATCACCAATGAAGAAAAACCGTGAAATCCTGCTGTTACAAAAAATAAGATGTGTACTCAGGGCTAAGTGGGCTTTTTGACCTTGTGTGGTTGCAGTACTCGGCTTCGGCTCGCAGATGCACTCGTCTTCGACTCGTGCTAGCTCGCCTCTGGCTCGTACTGCAAACTCCACACTCGGTCTAAAAAAGCCTACTTCACACCCTTAGTACACAATATACTATAGCAAAAATAAGTGTGTGTTTCTACAGGGCATGTGCTCCTTATCTTAAGTCAAAGACGTTTTCATATCATAGAATCGGTGAAAATACACGAGCCCGGTAATGTACGAATTTTAACGCCGCCAAGATTGATATTGACCATAGCGGACGACAACAGTGGAGCGATTTTCATTTTTCGTAATGAACATTATTGGGTTATTAAGTTGGAAATGGCTAAGCACACGTCCTGTAGTTGAGGTTGAAGTGGCAGGCCCTACATAAACTCGTTTTTCTTACCATATCGATGACATATGGAGCAATTGAATGAGCGATGATACCAAAGATGTGAATCAAAGAAACACCTTGACTACGGACTGGTGTTGGCATCAATTCAGCAGCGAACTGCAGAGCGACGTTTGCTGCCATATTCAACAAAAATCGGGCTGATATCGCGATGAACAGAGCTCCAACACCTGAATGTAAAATTGAAACATCTAAATGCAGAAAATGTGATTTCAAATTGCAGACATTATGGCCATGTACTTGACCACAATCTCTGATATTTCGGAAAAAAATCCGAAATTCTTCATTTGAATTTGTCTATGGCTCGTTACCTCGTTTTTCAAAATAATTATGAAGATGTTGCGAAGCCATTTTACAACTGATGGATGTACCTCAGCCGTTTTTTCCGACAGCTTTTAGATTTTATAATCACTTCGCGAAAAAGAGCATTTGAAGCAGGCTATCGCTGCGACAAGGTACAACGATTTATCTGAGAGATTTTATACTTCACCTGTCGTTATGAACATCAGTAGAAAACTGCAAACGGCTGTCAAAACTGTGGGAATGAGAGCGCACAGACGGCGTCCCCATCGATCTAACGTCAATATGAGTAAAATACCAGCCGGCAGTTCAGTAAGGCTGGCTAGTGAGAACGAAACAAACACGGAACCTGGTAAGAGCTTAAGAGAATACACATGCCCATCAAAAGCCAAAGCCGTCATTGCCCTGAAATTCATTGGATTATTATAGTCAGACACAAATTATTATCACGCGAGTCAGCTAGATTCGTAAGATTCGTATATCGTATTCTTACACGTATGCATGCATACAAAGCTATATGTAGAAAATTACCAAAACAGAGTCACAAGCACCGTATGTTTTGCCAAGCGCGGTGTTTTAAATAGTTCCAAGACCGTTACCGTTTGTTTATGGTTATCGACTTTCTTCATGTTATCCTGTAAATATAGGTGGGTATAATCGTTATGAAAGTTGTACAGAATTGTACAAACATCAACGAATTGATGAAGTGCAGCAAATTATTATACAATTTTGAGAAAAGCTCCCTAACGAAAACATTCGCATCGAATTCACCAAGAACCATGGGACTCGTATGGGATCTTATGGGAATTTGAAAAAACCTTTGAAGGATTGCCTTGAGACTTTAATGTCCCAGGTGAAAACCATTTCGGGATGATACGGGAAGCCACATAAGATATGTCGTATTCCGGGAGAGAAATATTGCATTGAATTGATGTAGGTCTACATGAACACGCGCGAGAAAGAAGATCACGTTGAACTTTGACATGAATTGACACATATTATTTTCGTATAGCAATTCGCGTAATCTCTAACCGATACTTTCTACTGTGCATTCATGTGGGAACACATGGACTTTTCTCTGCAGGTTGGATGCGCAGCAAGAAATAAATGGAATGTTCAACTTCCGAACTATTTTTAGGTCTTATAAAATATCGAAATATTTCACTTACAAATGCTCAGTGCACCGTTTTCGTATGACTTTATAATTAAAAATGATTCAAAGATGGAATATAAACGGCAAACTTCCATAAATTCCAGTAATGCATACAAGAAATTTTTACAGGAGTTTGGGCCACGGTGGATCATAGGATCCTCGATTGAACACCGGCCTTAAAAACATCGCTATGCAAACATCCAGAAGCCTCTTGTACCCTGTTCGGTGGTCTTCGATAAAATTTCGTCACGTCATAATGGTCAGAAATACGTAATTTTGGTTCAACCGTCTGTGAGACGTATACAAAGTTTCAAAACAGGGTACCTACATAAGAAACCACAAGATTCAATAGTCCAGTGAAATTGCTCTAACGCGTTGCGTCCACTAAACAGCAGCAGTACATAATTTATACCATGATGAAGAGAATTTCACGCTGGTTTTTTTTAAGTTCAATCACGAGCCTTTATTTTGGTAGGAAGTTTATAAAAAAAATTAAAGAAAAATAGAAACTATGAGATTTGATGTAATTAAAAAAAAAACTCACTATTAATTATGTATTGCCCTATAACGATGGATATCATTGTAAACAGAAAATTTTCGTGAATCTAAAAAGTCCAAAACAAGTCGCCTATGACATGTATCAATCACGTAAAAAATTATTAATAATAAAAAAATAAAAGTTTTATTTTCTTGATCAGCTGGTCGGTGGCAGAGTATTGTGTGACTGACTATAGGCGCGCGCAGCACCGTGACCAGTGGTAATTATCCAATACACATCCAAAACTGAGACTAACGAATTCTTTTGAGGTGAATTAAAAGTCAATTGAATAATGGGAAAAATAATTAAAATATCAGTGTTATATGTTGTCGTTTAACTGGTCACCGGTCACGGTGTCATTATCAAAATGTACAATAATAATTTGTATCACGCAAAATTGATCATAATTATCATAAGGTCAGTTGAATAGTCTTCACGAAGATGTGACGTTTAGTCAATTACAAAATATATATATGTATGTATATATACTTTTGAAAGTACATGTAAGCTCTGAAAATTTCTCTCTCAAATACAATATTGTTGTTTTGTGTGAAAAAAAAGGTATAGGAGTGTTATTGGGTGGTAGCTGGATGGATTTTTTTGCTCTTTGCCTGGCTTGTGGATTATTACACATATTCCGTTTCTCTGATATCATCTCATTTTCAATTGCACAAATGAAATCTTGAGCTGTGAACGTGCTTACCACAAAAATTTCGTAGAGAACAGGATCCGGAGTTTTCTTATTAAACTTTGCGATTCGTTTCAGTTTTTCGACAACTTTGTCCGTCATTCCCCTTGCTAGATACCATCTTTGATGATAAGAAAAACCATGAGATGAATGAATGTTAGTATTATATTGTGCAAATTTAAAAATATAAAGTCTGATATAATCACTGCTTTGTTCACCTGGCGCTTTCCGGGAGAATCCATGGCGTTACTATGGCACTTAGAAGTGGGACTGCAGTTATATAGCAAAAGACTCTCCAGTTTGCGGTATAGTACGCGACCCATGGTAAAATAGTAGTTGCTGCCGCAAAGTAAAACCCAAATGCACCATTGACAACCAAGCTGCGTTTGTCCACTGCCATATACTCCATTACTACATTGTCAATTATTGATCAGGTTAAAGCAAATAGTAAACAACAACCAATGGCACCTATATCATTATTACTTATTGTCATTGAATCATCTTCTGTCATTGAAAGAGGACTATTTGCGGCATTTTTAATTTTTGGCAAGTCCTCCTGAGAACTGTCAAATCTATATTGTAATATAATTACTATAACTTCAAAATAGCAGATATTACGTTTTAAGGCCCATCCCTAGTCGCCCACTTCCTTTCCATACAATGTAACGAAAACGAGGCCGGGGAGACACATTTCGATTATTATCCGAGCCCAGGCGTCGAAAACGCAAAAAAGGCCAACGTAGCGCGAATTCTATTTCAATTCCAAATACATACGTCCAAAAAAATTTTCGTTTCATGCGAAAATAGAGCCAGCGTTTGGTTATTTCTTTTTTCCATTGTCTAAATGGTTTTTCATTGTCCTTGGCTTTTGACAAGGAAAAAAGAAATAACAAAACGCTGGCTCTATTTTCGCATGAAACGAAAATTTTTTTGGACGTATGTGTTTGGAATTGAAATAGAATTCGCGCTACGTTGGCCTTTTTTGCGTTTTCGACGCCTGGGCTCGGATATTAATCGAACTGTGTCTCCCGCGCCCGTTTTTCGTTACGTTGTATGGAAAGGAGGTGGGCGACTAAGTATGGGCCTTAACATATTAATCACAATTATAGCTGCAGATATAATACAAGCATGTTACTTTCACTATCAATTGAAAATGCCGCAACAAACTCCGTTTAATACACTATTGCCATATTGTGAACAATTTTTATCCCTATTTCATTGTTGTTAATATCGACAATACGATAGAAAGAAAATATCCACTACAAGTGAGGATAACGAGATTTATTTCGTCACTCTTCAGATGAGGAGTTCGCCGTCATAATGGCGTATCAAAGCATTACGCTGTTGTTGCAATAACCTAAAGAACGAGCCACGAGAGCACCACACCTCTCGTTGACTCATAAAATGAAACTACCTATTGGAGTTTGATCTCAATTATATGAGCGTCAAGTCCGAAAAGATCAAATTGTTGATGTAGGAAGCACAGAGCCACATTGACAGCATATGATGAATTCCACGCGGAGCGGACAAAAGAAAACCTCGATGTCACGGATTTTCCTCATCTTTGCAAGAGCTTTTGTTCCCTCAAAAATAGCATTTTTCATGTATATGAGACGTATGTAGCTATTTTTACCTATGGCGTACGAGCTGTTCCAGTTTTCGATTCCTTACGCTCTTTGATGTCTCTAGAGGCAAATATCTCAGAAACGGTATGTCGAATGAAAAAAGTAATAGGGTGGTGATTTGTAGTATTCTTCACCCTCTTTCACTTTAGTCCATGATCTTGTCCGTGACTATCGGAAAACATGTCGAAAAATCTTTTTTCAATCAAAAACTCTATTTTTATCCACTTATGTCATTTTTAGGATTTTTTTCGTATTTTTTTTTCAAAAAGCTCCGGAAATTTCCCATCGAATCACGTTTTTTCGAAATGGGGCACGGCTTCGTTTGGGAGCTACAATTTTTTTCCAAAGGCAAAATGACGCGGCAATGTGAGCGGACGTACGAGTCGTAAATTCTGAGGTTACAAAAGCTTATGCCAAAATGAGGAAAATCCGTGATATCAAGGTTTTTTTTCTGTCCACTCCGCTTGGAATTCATCATATATTAATAAACGCAATTTAATATATAGAGAACCCCAAACGTCCTGGACTCAGTTGTCCATGCAGTTATATGAAGTCGAAGGAACAAGCATGCGATGTAATACAGTTTGGCCATACGTTATATTACGTCGCATTACGTCGTATTATTTCAATAAATGATGAGTTATGATTCATGTATCATAGACTATTCTGTTCGTCACTCATATATGGCTAAAAAAATATTCAAACCCATGCATCAAAGTTGTAAATAAAGGGTATAGGTATAATTACCAATAATCATAGGAATGTTTACGCAGTTATCGAATGCTAGTCCAGTGAAGAACCTGATCAGAGAGAAGTTCCAGAAAGAATTGGCGTGGGCGGTGGCAATCGAAGCGAGTAAAGCAACACCGTTGCAGACAACGAGGGCAGGTATTCGACCTCTATTATCAGCGAGCCATCCGAAGAGCAGACCACCGACGATCGACCCACTGAAGTATATCGATTGGGCGGTAGAGATGAGGTAGGAACGATCGCATACCCAATCTAGCTGATAAAAAATTGAACATTAAGCCACTGATACTACTGAATATCCAATCAATGGTAGCTGAAGCTAGCAGGAGGGTTAACTTTCCGGATACCGCACAAAAATCGTCACTTTCAGAACGCGTAGATAGTAATATACATACACAATTGACCCGAAATATTTCCGAAACATTTCTACGTCCGGCAAGATCTTCTAATCCTTCAATGAAATATTCTAGTGGCCATTCCGAACATAACGATCCAAAAACATCTTTGTTTCCGTGAACGATGAAGGGGCAAAACGTATTATACGATTTTGTGGTAATTTTTGCGATTGTCCACTGCTGAAAGCGGTAATGGCTGCTAATGTGATGACAATTAGTTCCCAGAACGCCTATAACATGTCGCCGCGCTGTTACGTTGATACACCTAGTACCACGTGACTCGACCTGCAGTCCAATTATTTCTGACTAATAAGCTACAAACGAGCGCGTGATGACATCTCACAGTCGTTCTGGGAAATAATTTTCATCACATTAGCAGCCATTACCGCTTTCAGCCGTTGACAATTGCAAAAATTACCACAAAATCGTAGAATACGTTTTGCCCCTTCATCGTTGTCGGAAACAAAGATGTTTTTGGATCGTTATGTTCGGAATTCCATACAGAATCGGGCTACAGAAGGCGATTCTGCATTTTTAATGCGTAGGCTTTGATATAAGTCAAAATAATTGGTACGTCTACACTTTTCGATGAAAAAAAAAAAAAAAATCCCGATTTGATCCGATCAAACGTACCAGTTCGAACTCATTACTCGTCAAACATCGACTGCCGAAAGGACAAGTCGATTGATACCCCCGTTTCGGAGATATTCGAGAAAATAGAAAGGTCGGTAAAATTCGAGTGTAACCCCCCCCCCCCCCCCTCCTTAAGGGCCATCCCTAGTCGCCCACTTCCTTTTGATACAATATGTCACATTTCGATTATTATCCGAGCCCAGGCGTCAAAAACGCGAAAAAGATCAACGCTGCGCAAATTCAAATTCAATACTGAACACATACGTCCAAGAAAATGTTCGTTTCGTGCGAAAATTGCTGAATAAAAATTTCACCTTTGTAGCAAAAACGTTGTAAAAGCCATTTTACATAGATATCTTCTCTATTTTCGCGTAAAAAAAAAACATTTTTCTGGCCGTACGTGTTCGAAATCATGCATAGAATTGCGCGACGTAGTTTATTTCATTGATTTCGGTGCCCAGACAGAGATATTCCGTTTAAGAACACCTTTTTTTCCAATGTTTTCAGGTCTGGTGGCATTGCGTAGGGAAGCACCTTAAAGGCTACGAAGGTGAAATATTTATTCAACAATTCAGAACTTTTTTCAATTCTGTTTACAAGCACCGGAAATCGTGTAGTTTTTTTTCTTGATTACCAAGTTTATCGTTTTATTGATTTCATACAAAAACTTTGTAGTGTTATCTACGGCTTGATGAAATTTTGCGTCGAAGGTGCAGATCACATCTGATTCATTACACTAGGATCAAGCGCGCGGTACCATATCCTTCAAAGCCCTCCACAGTGGTTAGGATGAGTTTCCGACCATGGGTGTCATACCTCAGAATGCTTGTATTGGCATCCCCTATACACCCTATGCGTATCCACAGAGTAATGATCTACACCCGGTATACTTAGTCCGTAAATCGGCGAAATTCAAATGGAGAGCCGAATGCCGATGTTTCGCGAGGGGTTACGCACTCGGAAATCATAGAGACAACGTAACACGTTTTGCCCTATACTTACATTGTACTGTGATTTTTCGTTATTTTTCGTTATTTTCCGCTATCGTATTACACTATAGTGCGTTAAGCGGTCTTTCGCCACAAAAGTTCAGCTTATGCTAACGTATTTTAACGAGAAAATCATGATTTCCGAGTGCGTAACCCCTCGATGTTTCGTGAGAAGAATCGGACATCGATTAATCGAAAAGTAAAAACATCGAAGAAATATAATCGATTAATCGGAAAAAAACATCGGCACTTTCGATTAATCGCAAAGAATCGCGCATCCCTACCGCGAACCAGCGCATGTGGAGAGCTGTCCCGAATTGCAGTGTGACGCCCTGGCAAATGTCAAGAAACTCTTAAACTCTTCAAGGTATTAACCGTGAAAATATTTTAATGAGTTTGATGTAATTATTCTTGGGTGTTCAAATCGATGGAATGACCTGGTTTTATATAATAGAGTGTTGAATATTCAGCTTTAGAAAGTAAATTTCATAACAATATCATTACCCAATCTTAAGTTCGGAGTGTAAGGCCGTGTCTCTTTACAATGTTACTTTCTATTGATTTGATCGTTTGGGGTAATCGCGACCGATTACAATAACGGGAATTGCGGATGTTCGCAATTACCCCGAGCTAATGTTTTTCACCATGTGTTGTTGGAACAGTGATTATCTGCAGGTACTCGGATGATTTTTGATGTTTCACCCCTATTCATTATCGGATTTACCTCAAGTCTAGTCGTCCGGGCTACCCCAAGTGCTATTCGCAATCACCCCAGGGGGGTCGGGGTAACTGCGAAATGCGAGGGTTTCGTTTTTATTGAAAATTTTAACTCAATTATTGATCTAATGATATAAATTGTGATGGATTGCCAAGATAAGATATCAAAATTGAGGCTGCAATTAAAAAAAAAATTCATAACTACGTGATTTCCCTGTTTTTTTTTTTTTGTCAATCTCCCTTAGGTTTTCGCAATTACCCCATCTTTCCCTATACCTATCAGTATATTCACCTAAAAACAAGGCATAGTGGCGATAAGGAATCATTAGTGGGTATAGCGTAAGTAAAAGAGATCAACAAAATCGAGTTTTCATAATTAGTTCATTTCATCTGTCATACATATGAGTATAATTCCACGTCAAACCGAACAGCTTTCTGACCTCGATGTTACCGATTTCGCTATAATTTTTTTTAAGGGTTCTATGGAACAAATAAATTCATCAAACAATTTTTATATAATTTTTTTGGCCCCTATTTTCCAAGTTACAGAGGGGGTGAAATTCAGGAAAAAGAGCCAAAAATCGAAAACATACTCCCCTTCAAACGGTCATATCTTTGATTGTATTCATCCTAGAGACTTCATTCAAGAACCATTTCAGAGCTATTGAATGACACTATTATTAAATATTGATTTAATTTTGCGGTAACAAACAATTTCATATGTTATAAACAAATATATTATTCAAACGTGATTTTCAAAGCAAGAACCACGCGATAAAATACTCAATAAAATATGAGCGTATTCCTTGATCAATTCTCTACAAGATTGTTAAGTAAACGGAATGGAAAATAGATAGGAACCATGTTCAAACGATTTATTTATAAGCCACAGCGCGCACTGCCGCTGAAAGACCCGGCTACCGGTACGGTTTGTCGATGGCAGCGCGCGCCGTCGCTCATAAATAAATCGTTTTGACATGATTCCCATCGGTTCTCTACCGTTTTTACCTAACGATTTTGTAGAGAATTGATCAAGGAATACGCTCATATTTTTTGAGCATTTTATCGCGTGGTTCTTGCTTTGAAAATCACATTTGAATAATATATTTGTTTATAACAAATAAAATTGTTTGTTACCGCAAAATTAAATAAATATATATTAATAGTGTCATTCAATAGCTTAGAAATGGTTCGTGAATGAAGTCTCTGGGATTAATACAATCAAAGATATGAGTATGTTTGCGATTTTTGGCTCTTGTTCCTGAATTTCACCCCCGTGTAACTTCGAAAATAGGGGTCAAAAAAATGAAATAAAAATTGTATGATGAATTTATTCGTTCCGTAGAACCTGTCAAAAAAATTATAGCGAAATCGGTAACATCGAGGTCAATTTTTGATTTATTTTGTCCGGTCTGACGTGGAATTGCTCATATGTGAGATACCAACAACTTGTAAGACGACGCAGACCGAATAACAGACACTTTTAGCTCGCTATGGGAGCCGTCACCAACATTTATCACTATACCGAGTTCCGAACCGCGTAGCGCTGTATGCGTTCAAATTATGGGCCGCACATTTCACTCACTACGCCAAATTATCTTGTATAAATTCTCATCATGTTTCCTATTCGATCAGAACTTAATATCTTAATATCACAATGTTTCCCAAATCCCTATCTCCGATGCGACGAACCAAAGATGTCGCTGTTTGTTGGTTGCCACCGAAATAAATATAACAACCATTTTATTTTTTATGGATCTTACAGAGATATACCATGACAAGATTTGTACTTTCTACCAGCGGCAGTTAGTGATGTACTCCTGATTCAATGGAGTTATTGGAGGTACTCATATTGACTTTTTGCATTACATTTTCCACACTTTCCACAACTGTGCTCTCGTACAGTGACCTTGATTTTATCTCGAAGTGGTGCATGATGACCCACTTGTAATCAGAGATCGCGAGATACGAGTTTTTTTTACCGCATCCGTAACGGGAGCGGGTAATTATATTTGGCTACACAGCAGACAAGGTGGAGATAGTCCGCCGAATCATTGTCTTGGGTCTCACTTTCTACAACGAACTTTAGTTTCCACTTAACTCTTTCACTAGTCATCACGGCAATACCGTATTGTCTGTCTATGGTCACGTAGAAAGAGGCAAAAGAGAAAAATCAGAGCCCTCTTGTCACGTCATCTGAAACTTGACGCGAATCGCGAGTTTTTATGAATTAACGTCTCTGCGACGCGACGCGATAGCCGTGGAAAGTTACTTCTAGCTCTTAAATCAATGACTTACATCGATCAACAACAAACATCGATCAACAATCTGCCGATTATAAATATCATGAGTATATACTACGACTTTTTCAGATATCCGTGTTGACCTTAGCTAGAAAATTGTGTTTTTCACTCAACACCACGAGTATATTCGATTCGTTTATAATGAGGATACGTAAAAAAGCAATCCATAACCTAAAAAATACCTATAGTTCATATATAGAGTTATCTACCGGTAGATTCTAGTAACATCGATTACGTTGTGAAGTTGTACCCGGGTGCCAAACGAATGGGGCAAAAGCACATAGTATTTCTTTTTGCTCCCTTTCTCAAGAAACGAATATGCCATGTCTTTTTATCCCATACACCAAAGTCGATGTTTTTTTTCTTGCTTCACAATCATCATTCGTCACAAGTTTTATTTCAGATTTCTGATTGTACTGCAATCGCAAACCTGTGATCCTTCAGGAAAATGGTGCTGACGTACGTCAGAAAAACTGGGCTTCAAAGTATACTGTGTTGCTTTTTATCCACTATTATATTTGGAAGTCTGAAGTTACCTTTACTTCTTAGCTTCAGATGGTTAGCCAAAACTTCACGCTCCCATCAAATTAAGTCTTTGATCTTTGTATCGATCAACTTTTGCCTTAAATATTCTTTTCTATTGCCAATAGTTTCGCTGGAACAGCTCGTAATACGTTAAACGGACCACCATGTATATACTTTATTTTGTAAGAACGTATTCCCTAATATGGGTTCTAGCTCTGGCAGCTATTCTGATAAATAAAATGAGCATCATTCGCGATAATATGACTGGGAACAAATAGATCTATTCCAAAAGTTTTTCTCAAAATTTCCGAAAGATTTTTTTCCGTACGGGATCCAAAGGATCAGGGTTGCGATTCTGTAACTTTTCGTCAACTCGCTAACTTTTCGCTTACTTAGCGAAGACCGTTGGTTGGCTGAGGAGCATTCAATCGGAGATCGTTTCGGATCTTCCAGTACAGTCGTCCAGTGGCGCCGTGGGCATTGCCCGGCCGCTAACGTAATAAACGCGAGGCCCACTTACCCTTGATATACACACATTAAGCGTACCGTACATGTGGTACACATGCATCAATGTATGTATATCAAGTGTAAGCGGGCCTCGCGTTTGTTACGACTAGCGGCCGGAAAAGCCCACGGTGCCACCGGACGACTGTACTGACATATGCGAAACGATCTCCGATTGTTAGCAAAAAGTTAGCGAGTTAGCGAGTTGACGAAAAGTTACAGAATCGCAACTCAGATGTTTCGTATCTCAATAATAATGAGAGGCCCTTGCGGAAGAAAAACCCTCAACATCTATGAAGTTGAAGTACGTAACGTTAACGTAACAGAATTTTCAGAAAAATTCACTATTTCATGACTCAAGTGTTGTTAGAGTTCCTGGATAGACGATGTACAAGGGATGTTTTTACTCAAACCGGGAAATGATGCACGTATTTTACTATTTTTCAACTATTCAAGTCATGAAATTAAGAATTTTGTTCCATCAGTTTGTTGCGTTAACGTTACGAACTTCAACTTCATCAACATCTACGGGGTGAATTCCGACCCTGAAATTTTGGCGACTCAACTTCGAAGTTGAGGGTTTAGCCTGAAATTGATAGTAACTTTGATGATGATTCCAAGGGTGAACCCCTCAGCTTTAGGAAAAGGACAACGCCGTGCGAATTCAAATTCAATTACAAACACATACGTCCAAAAAAATGTTCGTTTCATACAAAAATGAAGTCTACAGATGGTTTTTACGTAATTAGCCGAGGAAATCAAAATTCGAAAACATTCGAATAATGTAAAAACCATCTGTAGACTCTATTTTCGCATGAAACGAACATTTTTTTGGACGTATGTGTTCGGAATTGAATTTGAATTCGCGCAGCGTTGGCCTTTTTTGCGTTTCCGACGCCTGGACTTGGATAATAATCGAAATGTGACACATTTCGTCCAAAAGGAGGTGGGTGACTAGGGATGGGCCTTAAGGCTTACTTTCCTGTGAGGGGCGAAAGCAACAACAACAACAACAAAATCAATTCATTACGCTTTGTATGACCGATACATTACTTACCTCGGCAGCTAAGCTCATATATGGAATCGTAGTCAAGTTATACTCCCAGCTGGTACAACCCACTGTAGTATTATCTGCCGCTGACTCGCTATTATTCCACCGATGACAAGTATCATAATATGGATAATTCGGAGAAGGAGGTATACTCTTGTTGATTCTAGAATAAAAACACAAATCCATTACTACGTTAGCTGATACTTGGTGGTACTCGAATTTAATAGAGGTGTTGTATTCATACTTCTCTCCGATTTGCAGCGACTCCAATTCCTCGATGTGACACCAGTATTCAGCGGGAACCAATGTGATGAAAAATTGACCAAAGTAAAGCACACCGTATACGCAGGTGTATGGAAACAAAGAGAGTAGCAAAAGCCATTGATAACGGCCAAAATCGCCAACACGTGGTAGAATATCGTCTAGAGATTCCATCTTGAGCTTCAAAGGTTCACTGCTTTCGATATCGCTTGGTGAAAGCTCATTGGAAGACTGATCTCTACGTGCATCCTTCATTATTGCTATTGGCGTTGCAGCTTGTGTGCTCAGCTGCGAATACTTTGATACGAGCGACGGTCTTGCGATTGATAAGCAATTCGAAGTTTCACAAATACGGTTGACTTTATTTCACAGTTCAAATGTCTTCAGCTCCAATATGGGTACGTAACGACATTATAAAGGTCTCTGTTCACACAATATGCATGTGTAATGTTATCTGCCGTTCTTTTCAGAAAACATTATGAACCAAACATAATCAATAAGAAGACGTTAAAAGATGAAATAAGGATCCTGGGAAATCTTCACACTACAGCGTACCTGCAACAAATATACATTCAAAATATTTATTCGACATGCCGCAAGTTTGACAGGAAATTTGTATACATTCAAAATGATTAAGGCCCATCCGTAGTCGCCCACCTCCTTTTGATACAATGTGACACATTTCGATTATCATCCGAGCCCAGGCGCCAAACACGCAAAAAAGGCCAACGCTGCGCGAATTCAAATTCAATACCGAACGCATACGTCCAAAAAAATGTTCGTTTCGTGCGAAAATAGAGTCTACAGATGGTTTTTACATTTTTCGTAATGTAATGTTTTTCGTAACAATGTAAAAACAATCTCTAGTCTCTATTTTCGCATGAAACGAACATTTTTTTGGACGTATGTGTTCGGTATTGAATTTGAATTCGTACAGCGTTGGCCTTTTTTGCGATTTTGTCGCACATTTCGATGCAACTCGGCAGCCATTGTTGATAGAAGCCGGCTGACTGTCAATACATCGCGGAAGGTAGACGTGTGGGGTTATGTTCGTTTATTTGAAGCAAATGATAAATGAAGTGAATAAAACCTTCGTGAACAAGCTATGAATATTTATCAAAAATCGATCAATCAGTTTTGAATGATATTCATCAACGAATTAACCTCAGCTGTAACCGGAAATTAATTAGAATTGAAGAGTTCATCGAGAAGAACCAATTTAAACGAAATTAATAATTGTATCCTGAGGTTGAGGCTTCAATAAATTGAACTAGGTAAGGGAGAAAAACTTTATTGAAGATGAGTAAAAGTTCATTCAATGCATAACAAGGATAATTGTCATGTTGTAATAAATTGGTCTTCGTTACAGCCATTTAAAACTGATTGATCAATTTTTGATACATATTCATAGCTTATTCACATAGGTTATATTCACTTTATTTATCATTTGCTTCAAATAAACGAACATAACCAATTAACCACACATGTCTACCTTCCGCGATGTATTGGCAGTCAGCCGGCTTCCATCAACAATGGCTGTCGAGTTGCATCACCCTAGGGATTTTCAGCGCTACGACTTACGGCTGGCTATCCCCATGAAAATACGAAATATTAGGTGTCTGGGCGGACGGACCATTCTCTTTCACCTGATCCTCGCGGTATATAAAATACGAGTATTTCTCTACGAATATTCATCTTGTCACTGATTTATTGTTCTTGACGTTTAATTATGTAGTCATGTGGGTGATAGGTAGTGAAGAATAAAAGTTGATAAAAAAAATAATTGTTTTCGGTCAGCTTTATTAGACTTAATTTTTTTTTTTTATGAATCAATAATAGGTATAGGATGTTACCGGATCGCTTCATCACTCGCTACCATATAGCTTATTAGATCAAGTTGACACCAAATAATATTATAACCATTTTCAGTGTTAGATCAGCGCGTGCGAAGAATCGATTTTTGACTTTCGAATTTGCATACAAAATTTAGAATTTCCAGAACTTTAGCGAAACTCCCTGAGAACTCCTTGAGAATTCCCTGCCCAACAAAATTCCCTGAGAATTCCAGGTTTTCCTGCTTTTCCCTGTCACTGGACACCCTATTGACAAACATAGTTATGATCTATTTCATGGAAGATAAAATTCTCTATAATTTTAATCGAAAACTCTTTTTGGAAGGAATTATATTTTTTGAGTTACAGCGCGCCAAAATCTTATGAAGACGGTTTTGATGTAATATCTCGTTCACGGTTGATCGAACTGTGAAAACAGTTCATATAGAACTTGTAGAGCATAACATTTTCTAAACATTTTGTATACAACTTTTTTTTGTAGAATTGATACTCCAGAAGTTACAGCACGGCAGGCCCTGAATTAACGTGTAATTGCCGCGAATACTTCATCATATGGCATGTAATAATATAGTAGGATACCTACTTTCTGACCCCAATTATTATATGAAGCAAATGAGGTGGGAATGACGTCGCTCGCAATAAGAAATAGAATATGTATAGAATTGAATTTATTTATAAACAAATTCGATAAGTGAATATTGCAGAATGAATATTCAATTATTATAAACAGATTACAGGTTTATAATTGACAACAAACTGTAGAGTATAAAAATTATTTGAAAATTTTATACTAAACTTTTTTTTGCAAAATTAATAGTTCAGGGGCAATAGTACTATTTGATATCAATGGACGGTGTTTCAGGTAATGAAAATGGATCAAATATATCTATAATTTGTTTATAATAATTAAATATTTGTTCGGCAATATTTTATCATTGAATTCGTTTAATAGTAAATTTCAATTCATAGATATTCTTTTTTCAGTGAGAGCCACGTTAACTCATTTGCTTCGTATAATATTTGGTGTCAGAATGTAGCCTACTATATTATTGCGTGCAATTTGATAGAGAATTCGTGGCAATTACGTGTTAATTTAGCGTTTGCCATGCTGTATCTTTTGAACTATTAATTCTGTGAAAAAAAGTATAGTATGAAATATTTAGGAAATTTTATGCTCTACAAGTTTTATGAACTATTTCCACAGTTTCATCAACCGTTAACGAGACATTTCATAAAAACCATCTTCACGAAATTTTGACGTGCTGTAACTTAAAAAATATGACTCTTACCGGAAAAAAAAATTCTGTTGAAACATGTAGAGAATTTTAGTCTCCATAAAAAAGATGCAAGCTATTTTTGTCGTAAGACGCACCATTTACGAGATATATAAGAGAAACGATTTTCCAAGATGTTGGCTAAAGTATACCACTCCCCCCCCAACTTGCACTAATACTCAGAGGGCACTTCGCGATCATTAGAAGGAAAAAAAAAACAATCGCGTGCGTCGAATTTTGCAACAAGAAAGTACCCGGCTCTTGGACTAAAAAGAAATCCACACAAGCGACAGATTTTGATAGCGGCCTGGCCAAGAACAAAACAACTATACAGAGCGATTCTGTGAAAAATCACGCGCCTAAAAGGTAGGCTAACGGAAAACGCCTGAATTGAGCAGATCAAACATCGACGAGTGGGTCTCATTTATTACGTGGGAAATAAAACCCAATCGTCGATGTTTGATCTGTTCAATTCAGGCGTTTTCCGTTAGCCTACCTTTTAGGCGCGTGATTTTCCACAGAATCGCTCTGTATATATATGAGACCTCTAGGTCCAACAATATCTTCCATCAAACGATAATTGACTAAAGAGCTCCCTCGTATCTTCACATTAAACAATGTAGGCCTTACCTTACAGCAGATGGCTTCGATAGTACTTGGCACAATTAAATATAAACTTCGAGAATAGATTTGAACGACAGTAACTAAACGCGATAGTGCGACAAGCGTAAAGAAGGTTGAGTATCGAACTCAGCTTGACGAACTGCCAGTGATGCGTGACGGATTTGGATCATCCTGATAAGCGATATAGGTCGAGTGACACATCGGTGTATGCTAAGTCTCTGTCTTTGTAGCCGGTAGAAATTACCGCGCTTAGAGGCGGTGTGCGGGGTGCAGGAGAAATCTATCTCGACTCGCTCGCTGTTTTCGATAACCTCTTTAGACTACCGTCTCCGGTAACTTCTTGACGCTGGATACACGGAGATATCTCGCTTGACAAACTCCGTCGTGGTAACAGTGGTTGCGGCAGTAGATAAACTGGATGCTGATCTGGCCTAAGGCCGATGAGTTAGAGTATGGGGGGCTATGAATACGCTTTCGCGCAATCTTATACGCCACTCTCAAACGTTTAGCTTTAGAAGCGTTAGGTTTGTCAGATGACGAGAGAATCGCTGGGTGCTTCACCCACATCACTTGTATTGTCGATCCATTGTTGACCCTTGGTGCCATGAGGTGGCCCCTGTGATCGAGAAGATACACTTTTTTTTATGCTGTCCTGGCGAATCAAATATTGTGAACCATACGGTAATGGTATACACTAACAAGGGAACTCCGCCAAGTGTCCCCCTCCGATTTCAACGAAACTTTGGGAGATTGTAGAGGGGGTGAAAATATTCGACACGTATTTTTTTATATCTGCGGAATTTCACCCCAAGGGGGTGTAATCAACCCTTGAAAATCGCAGATTTCGCTATTCGATAGCTTGCGAAGAACGAACGGCCCAGGATTTTTGGCTGGCAAGGTGCTACCGGGGGTTTTCGGGATCGCTGATTACAAATCTGGCATCAGATTTTCAAAATTCAAAATGACGGATCCAATATGGCGAACGTCGAAACGCTACCAACTTTACGTGGCGGTGGACCTGGAGGACGAAAACTACGTAGCGGCGGGTCTGGCGGACGGAAACTACACGTAGCGGTCGACCTAGAGGACGAAATCGACGTAGCGGTGGTCCTGGTCACAGATAACGAAAGCGCATATTGTACAAAGACAACTCCCGGCGACGACATCGTTAACACTCATGATTAACTGTAACTTAAATGTCATATGGTACAAAAATTTATCACTAGATTTAATCGTTCATTTTTATTTCACTGAAAATCGACCCGCCACGGGCACTGCTAGTCTTATGACTTTTGACCCGGCCCTAACTTGAGTAGCTGTAGGCTCTGTGATTGGTCGACTAGGACCTTCTGTAGCCCGAAAACTATTAGTCCCAGGACTTTTTGGTACAGGAAAATCGGTCTTAGAATTTCACAAAGAATCTACCCTTATCAGGTGGTGCGCGCAAAGTGAATCGCCCTGTAGAGGGTCTACCTTGAAATTCGGTCGGCGAAGAAATTTTTATGGGAATGGATAGTTCTGCACGTGAATCACAAAAAATTCCGCAGAATCCTTTAAAATTCGCGTTCGCTAGCACCCCCATGGTCGTTAAAGGGTGCGAAGTTCCAGCTTTTTCTTAAATAACTCGCAAACGGCTGCTCCCACGGGGAAAATAGTTGTTATCAATCTAGTAGCTCACAAAGTTCTATACGAAGTCGCTTTTTTAACTGCTAGTGTACGATCAATAGCTGCCATGATAAAGCGTTCCGAAAAAAGGGCAAAACTGTAAAATCGCGTTGTTCGCCTACCCGAGCGCCGAAGTTCGTTTGGATCGTCCTATCGTCGAGCTGGTGCCTCCAATCTCAAAATGTCCCGAAAACTTTTTTCAAACTTCTGCTAGCTTCAAAATGCTCTAAGTTATACGCATCTAAACCTTCAAAGATGCGCGTACTTCAAAAAGTGAACGAGAATTGACCCATATTTATCCGCTGATGTTTCTCGACTCTTGTGCCGAAATCGCAAAATCGGGCTGGTGCAAATCGTAGGAAATCGCACTACTTATTTGGCGCTTATAGTTTTCAAATGCGAAACGATTAATCCAGAACCGGCGCCGCCGCCTCGGACGCCCGGAGCTGCGTCGGGTGCGCGTTGGAGCCAGTCTACGGGCTTGAGTGGCGCGTCACCGAGTCGCCAGCTCGTCGGATCGACCTTCCCCCGGCACATACATATATTTGGATATTTTGGGATTTACGAATCGTAGAAAGAAGATTGAAGAAATAAATTTGATCAGGATTTCATAATCTTGCACCGAGAAAAAAAATCGTTTGGAAATGAATTTGAATTCGGTGAAACGAAAACGGCGATCGCGGGCGGCGAAGTGAAATGTCTATTGAATGAACAAAATTGTACAGTCAAATCAAAAATGAAAAAGTGGTTGTGACGACTACACGCAGCATTTGACTCAGATAGCAAAATGTTGCTGGTGATCCATTTTTAATTGGCGGAACGGTCACATTTGATTGATTCAAGTGTATCACTACGTTGATTTTATGGCATAAATCATTATCTCAATACAATCATTGATCGACTCCGAACTTTATCAAGCTAAGTTAACATAAACCTGTGCTTGCAATAAAGAAATTATTAGTTGGGACAGCCATACAGTGAGTTCATCGATCATAATGCTTCATTGAATGAATATGACAATGAAATTACAAAGTCAGGATTTTTATATTAGAAAAACATCGCATTGTTTCGGCCGAGATTTGATCCGGGACGCACGCATTCGCTTGCATTACTAGTCGCACGCTCCACCGACTACGCTAAACTATTTATTGAAATGAGTTATCCCTTTTTCGTATTTATTTTGCATGTGGGAATCTGTCTCAATGATATCATATCATTTTAACGCAGCTAAGATATCTTGACTGAACATCCGAATTCCAAATATCTTCTTAATGCAATTTCTTTTCTAGAGTTTCATAATTTCTCAAGAATAAAATTCAGCTTAGACTTAGCCATGTTTTCGTGTACGCAATTTGAAATACTCAAATTATTCCAAACAACCCTTACATTAAATCGGTTCAACCGTGAACATAAGTAACAGATGAATCCAATTATATTGTTGAATGAACAACGTATCATGTTGATAGAATAAATTCGCTCAGATGTAAAGTCGACGTCACAATTTTGTTATTATTTATCTGTTTAACACGTTTCAAGCAACGGAATATTTATTCAATGCAATACGTTTCCTCGAGAAAAGAAGATTGTACATTAAACTTTATATTTTCTACATGTCACTAGATATTAGTTCATATAACATCTAATGTAGTTGAATTTACTAAGGCTTTCAACAAAATGGATTGCTTCAGTGAAAAAAAAAAACGAAATTTCTGTTTCAATCAATATTTACTTGATTCATCATGAAGATATCACTCGAACTGGGTAATAATTTTGAGAAGGAACTCAATCAATCAAGTCGAGTCAAATGTTATACGTGTTGGCCTGTAGGACTGTAGGCCAACACGTATACCATTCGACTCGACTTGATTGATTAAGTTCCTTCTCGAAAAAAATATTTACTTGACTCAAGTGTCAAACGATTGAAGCAACTATTTCCACACTGACTAAATATATTTGGGTAATTCAAACGATTCCTTTTCTCGGTGTGTCAACTAATGAATTATTCAATTCATAAATCAACAACCAGAAACGATGCGGTCGCACGTCACTCAGGTCCGTAGGCTGACGCACCGCAACGTGTACCCGAAAAAAATTACTAGAATATTCTGTCAACTCGAAAAGAACGAAACCGCTAGAAGAAAAGGTCGCAGCAGTAAAGGATTTCCTTAAACTTAAGAACTTTAAACAGTTACCCCTACATCCAGAAATTTTTTTATTTCACTCAAGGAAATTCTATTTCACGCAAAGGAAAAAAATATTCATATATGAACCTAGTAGACATTCATTTGTCTCTACACATTTTGTTTATTTGATTTTTTCAATTCAACCCAAACAGGTATTTATTTACCGCAAATAATATTCTGTGTACTGATCCGAATAAATATTTTCAATAAAGTTATCTGAATTTATTTAAAACAATTCAGGATTTATTCCCTGAAAATAAAATAAAATTCGCAATTTATTTGAAATGAATAAGGATTTATTCACCAAAAATACAATGAAATTCGAAATTTATTTTAAACCAATAAGGATTTATTCGCCAAAAATGAAATAAAATAATGTATTTATTTGAAATCAATGAGGATTCATTCACCGAAAATAAATTATTGATGGCTCATATTGCACAATGGGGTCTGACATCCAAAAATGCCGAAACAGTCAAGGTAGCTCCGCCGTCATACAAAAAGCATATAGCAAGCAAGCAATTCTCCTGTCTAACATAAATGCAGCGTATATGACAGATCTGGCTGCTTACACCAGCGTTAAAAATTTCCGATGCGTAATCTGAGGTCAGCAATTCACGATATACATGGACCAAAAACCGATAACCTTTGCCTTTGCGCCAAAGCCGATAAAGAATTTTGCGCGACAAGCCTGTCATCTGGATAACATCGCACAGTTCATAACGGATATGTCTCTGCACGTTTCGGGAAAGGACAAAATCCTGGCCGATGCTCCATCACGGATCGAAAAAGATTCAAAAACAATTGACTCCTGGCTTTTGAAAACAACTATATCTGCTCAAGTGAAACACGCTACTACAATTCAAACTAATTCAGTTCCCACGAAAACCAGCCTCTATTGGGATCTATCCACCAACTCAGCTAGTCCCTTAGCGGCTACATTCCAATCTGGAGTTAAGCCATTCAAAGGTTTTAAAAAAAAATAAAAAAAAAAAAAGCTAGTCCCTTAATTACAAAACCATGTAATTCAATCCACAGATTAGCACGTCCTAGCATCTGAACGGCAATGCGTCTGGTAACACAAAGTTTTGTGTGGCCAAATAGCAATAAAGATCACAGAGACTGGACGTGTACCCGCATCCCTTGTTGGCGGTCGAAAGTGAACTGACATCTGACCTCATCCATCAGTGAGTTTTAAACGCCAAGCATACGGTTGAATTGGCCTCAGAATTGACTCCATTAACAAGCTACCGCAAGTGAAGACTTTCATATGCTGCATATCACTCAACAGCTAATGGATTAGTTAGTCAAAAGGTTTTGCCAACAACTCAATGCTGCTATTAAGGTGCCACAGTGGTGGCATGTCCTTTATATATTTTGTGACGTCAGAATCGTAAAGTACGAGGAATTTCGTTGACAAATTGAGCCTAAACGAGGAAACGAATTCCATGGTAATTATTTTTGTATAGAAGCTTAAATTAATCTGTAGCGCGCGTGCTTAGTGATTTTCAGCATAGATTACCCAGTGATGTGTATTCCGAATAAATAAAAATGACAGGACGTTTATACATATCCAGCATGGCGGCATCAGAATCCGGCCATTACTGAATTGTCATATTTTCGCCGCATCCAGGAGATTAAAACGTCTATCACTCGATACAGGGAGCAAGCGCCCTGTATAGTCTAAGAGCCCGCGACGGCCAGGCCTTAGTTAAATAATAAAACGTAAAAGTTTCTCTGCGTATGTCCACTATACAGGTAAGAACGATCCCAGGATATGAAACTTGGGTCGCGGTGGCTTTGGCAGGTAACAGGTAGTAAAGGTGTGTAAAATTGTGTCTCAAAGTTAGTATAGTATAAAGCTTAGTTTTCATATATTTTATTAGTGATAATCTTAGAAATCACCTCGTCCACAGCCAGGCACTTAGTACAGTTCCAACCCCCTGCCAGGCACCCTTGAAGTAGGGTTAATTTTATTTATACTTTAGTTATAGTATAAAAGCTGAATTTTATATATGTTACTTGGAGAACTATAAAATGATGTTTCCTCAGTAGCCAGGCAGTTTAGATGGTTCCCCCATATTGCCAGACACATTAAAGATCTATTGTTGGTGCGACCGCGAGGGATATATGCGTAGCGGGTGCGAGTGAGATAGTGCGTTCGGCCCACGGCGATCTTTTATTGAGCATCAGCTGTCTTTTATTCTGTATTCTGTGGTAAACAATTTTAGATTTATCAAGAAAATTCAATATATAAAATTATCAGAGACTAAAAATTAAGTTTTCAAAAAATTATTTAGTAAAATTTTACGCAAATAAATCTTTAAATCAACAATTCAAAAATGTAATAAATTACGTTTCAGAGTTTTGTAAGCTTCATTAAATATTCAATTCAATAAAAATTTCAATATTTTGCAAAAAATTTTTTTACCATAAGGAGGGAATAATTATTGTGATAGTAAAACATTTAATGAAAAAGGAGTTTAATTTTAATTATAGCCATTGTATACAAAGTAAAAAAAATAATATTTCAAACATTTTATTATTTTTATTAAATTCAAAAAAATTTTCAATTATTTTCATCGTTCTCGTCGATATCTTCATCATCCTCATCACTGCTACTTCTGTCTGTGGTGTGGTCATCGTCAATATCTCCTTCTTCGTCATTTTCTGTAATAATTAAACCAAGTTGAGGTGGTTCTTCCCCTACAGTCCCACCAAACGTGGGTTTCAGACGAGATTTTGAATACTTCTCGATGGGGACAGAATCTGAAAAAAATCAAGCATGTAGGAGATCCTCGGGAGATTGATTTTGCATAATAATAATTCAAAAACCTTATTAACAAATCGATGGAAAAAAAAACTGTTCAAGAATTTAGCCGGTGACCCAACTTTTTTTCAGGTGAAAATGACTTGTCAATTTTACTGAATACGTATGAATTTTTTGAGATTTTTGGTAGCTTTTTGAAAATTGCGTTTTTTTATACCTGACAAACCTCAATTTTCAAAAAGTTACCAAAATTCTCAAAAAATTCATACGTATTCAGTAGGATTGACAAATCATCTTCACCTGAAAAAAAAGTTGGGTCACCGGCTAATTTCTTGAACAGTTTTTTTTTCCATCGATTTGTTAATAACTTTTTTGAATAATTACTATGCAAAATCAATCTCCCGAGGATCTCCTACATGCTTGATTTTTTTCAGATTCTGTCCCCATCGAGAAGTATTCAAAATCTCGTCTGAAACCCACGTTTGGTGGGACTGTAGGGGAAGAACCACCTCAACTTGGTTTAATTATTACAGAAAATGACGAAGAAGGAGATATTGACGATGACCACACCACAGACAGAAGTAGCAGTGATGAGGATGATGAAGATATCGACGAGAACGATGAAAATAATTGAAAATTTTTTTGAATTTAATAAAAATAATAAAATGTTTGAAATATTATTTTTTTTACTTTGTATACAATGGCTATAATTAAAATTAAACTCCTTTTTCATTAAATGTTTTACTATCACAATAATTATTCCCTCCTTATGGTAAAAAAATTTTTTGCAAAATATTGAAATTTTTATTGAATTGAATATTTAATGAAGCTTACAAAACTCTGAAACGTAATTTATTACATTTTTGAATTGTTGATTTAAAGATTTATTTGCGTAAAATTTTACTAAATAATTTTTTGAAAACTTAATTTTTAGTCTCTGATAATTTTATATATTGAATTTTCTTGATAAATCTAAAATTGTTTACCACAGAATACAGAATAAAAGACAGCTGATGCTCAATAAAAGATCGCCGTGGGCCGAACGCACTATCTCACTCGCACCCGCTACGCATATATCCCTCGCGGTCGCACCAACAATAGATCTTTAATGTGTCTGGCAATATGGGGGAACCATCTAAACTGCCTGGCTACTGAGGAAACATCATTTTATAGTTCTCCAAGTAACATATATAAAATTCAGCTTTTATACTATAACTAAAGTATAAATAAAATTAACCCTACTTCAAGGGTGCCTGGCAGGGGGTTGGAACTGTACTAAGTGCCTGGCTGTGGACGAGGTGATTTCTAAGATTATCACTAATAAAATATATGAAAACTAAGCTTTATACTATACTAACTTTGAGACACAATTTTACACACCTTTACTACCTGTTACCTGCCAAAGCCACCGCGACCCAAGTTTCATATCCTGGGATCGTTCTTACCTGTATAGTGGACATACGCAGAGAAACTTTTACGTTTTATTATTTAACTAAGGCCTGGCCGTCGCGGGCTCTTGCTCTAGTAGAAATACACACACTTATTTCAGGAAAACTTATTTCACCTATCTGCGTCCCGTAAATAAGGCTCAATATGTCGACGAAATTCCTCGTATTTGACGTCTCAGTATGATATAGGTATATCCTTCGAAAATCTGTTAATTGACGGCAGGTTCTGTGGCACCTAAAGGCCCATCCTTAGTCGCCCACCTCCTTTTGGTCGAAATGTGTCACATTTCGATTATTATCCGAGCCTAGGCGTCAAAAACGCAAAAAAAGGCCAACGCTGCGCGAATTCAAATTCAATTCCGAACTCATACGTCCAAAAAAATGTTCGTTTCATACGAAAATAGAGTCTACAGATGGTTTTTACGTAATTCGCCGAGAAAGTAAAAATTCGAAAACATTCGAATAATGTAAAAACCATCTGTAGACTCTATTTTCGCATGAAACGAACATCTTTTTGGATGTATGTCTTCGGAATTGAATTTGAATTCGCGCAGAGTTGGCCTTTTTGCGTTTTTCGACGCCTGGGCTCGGATAATAATCGAATATGTCCTTTTTCGACCAAAAGGATATGGGCGACTAGGGATGGGCCTTAAGGAGCTTTGATCACCTCGAAAACGCGATTCATAGGTTCATCCATACTACATAACCGATCGGAATGAAACTTTGGGGATTACTGCTTCATTTCAGCAGAAAATGCCTAAGCATTTAGTTTTTTATGAAATTTTGCATTTTTTTAACAGATTCAGTTATAATCAGAGATATTGTGAAATTGTATACAGAGCGATTCTGTGGAAAATCACGCGCCTAAAAGGTAGGCTAACGGGAAACGCCTAACTTGAGCAGATCAAACATTGACGATTGGGTTTTATTTCCCACGTAATAAATGAAACCCAATCGTCGATGTTTGATCGCTCAACTATAGTTTTATCGGGCGAATTATGTTATAAAACGTTATTTTCATTAATAGAATAACTCAATTTCGGAGAATTACTATGCTTTGATTCAAATATTCAATATATGGAGTATTCAGGGTTCATCCAGAAGTTTATCGCCCATAAAGCCATTTTTTTTTTCGCCCCCTGTGCAGACCAACAAAACGGACAAAATAGAAATTTTCAAAGAAACTACTTGGCGTAAAAATTAGTCAACAATCGTGAACTCAATATGGAAATAAGTCTCAAATAACTCAACTACAAGATGAACTATGCTGTAAATAATACAAAATGTAATCATATTGGTCGTGTAGAAACAATCTATTACGCCCTGAAAAAGAAAGATGAATGGTACATTACACAGTCTGAGTCTTTTCCGGGCACTCATGGTTACCTATACCGTAAATATTCGTGGAAGCTCACCATGCTTAAATCCTCAGATAACCGAACATACGCCCTATTATATGCAACTGTCCACAAATGAGTCATGGCAAGCTGTCCGAGAGTCGGATCGATAATTGTTTTAGTGGCTACCAAGTCCTTGATTGGCTACCTACAGTAATAAACAATTGCCGTTCAATAAAAACATCGAGGCGCGACATGTGACGGCTTCCCGCTCATATTTGACGCTTGAGCCTTGACGGTAAGCCGTCAGATGTCGAGCCTCAATGTTTTTATCAACCAGCAATTATTTATTACTAGACAGCGAATCAAGGACTTGGTAACTACTAAAACAATTGCCGATTCCGACTCTCGGCCACGTCTACACACGATTCATTTGTGAACGGTTGCATATAATAGGGCGTACGTTCGGCTATCTTCATATCGAGGCATGGTGCGCTTCCATGAATATTCATGGTATGATAGGTGCAGACTCCAATTGGTTGACACTCCACCCATTTTCATTATCATTTGTGCCGTGAAAATGATGATCTTCAGGCAGTTAATATTTACTTGCCGCTTACCTTATATCTACGAATTCACAAGCCTCTTGCCCAGAGGAAAATCACTTTTGGAAATAAGTCTGTGTGCTTTTCGAGTAACAAATTCCCTATCTGACTCTATTTATCTTTGGGATTTGTGGTTTGCGGTGAGTGTGATCGCGATATACAAGTCTGACGAACAGAATTTCACTACACTTTTTATACACTGCGTGTGTACTATAGTACATTTCATATTATTTATAGGGCGGTATGAATTTAATTTTATATACATTAGCTCTGCCGGTGTCATATTGAAATGATTTAGAGATTCCATCAATCGGATTTATTCATATCGATTGTGTCAAGTATTCGACTGAGAATTCAGTTTAGTACGTTGAGATTGGGAATGATTTTGGAATAGAGATAACCGTTGAAGATAACCACGGTGACAACGAATTTCATCCAATATGTTGTAAACTCTACATTGGGATGGCAGGGAAATATTTAAAAATTGAAAAGCCGAAAAAAAAAACAGACGCTTGCACCAATGAATACGGTTAGCTGGCATGCAGATAAAGTGGCCTGCGATTTGATATGAAATTCAAAGTCCGCCAGTAAGGTCAAACGCTGTATTTCGTCCGCGCTATGACGCGATTTAAGTCGATTATATATAGATTATTGGTGTAAAGGGTATCTGTTGATAATAAAGAATTCTGAACCGAAATCAAAGAATAATAGCATTTTCGACTGGGGCTACACCCAGCTACACTGGTGTAGTTTAGCATTCTCTGTCTCTCTCTTCCTCATAAAAAAAAAGAGGATCAAGATAGCTACACTACACCGGTGTAGCTCGGTGTAGCCCAGTCGAAAATACTATAAGAGATTTTCGATTGGCACGCCGTCTAAATTCATTTCGCGGAACTAATTCTCAAGCGAATTTTATACTATCTAATCTGTGGTTCCGCTTGACGTGGACTGACTCATATTGCCCAACTACTGGTATTGTTAGAACATATAGGCATTTGGAGGAAAAATAAGAAAGACATATGACCAGTCGACCAATTTTCACCGAGCGTTCCAGCATGAAAAATTCAACTTGTCTTGCTATTCTCGTATCTTAGTTGATGTGATAATTTGAGGTGATAATTTGACACTTCACAGAAAAAATCATCCTTTATTTCTATGTATAGCAGCACAGACTTCTTTTAATCAATTCTCAGACATGATACGGGTGGCTTGGGGAAAAAAAAAAAATAGAAGGGTTTTTGATGTCAAAAAGTCAGAATTCTCCCCAAAAAATATTAATTATCTCAAGGGGGTGGTCTTCAGCCCTAAAAAGGAGAAAGAAAGAAGAGAAAAAAATCATGCATTTTC
The DNA here is from genome assembly GCA_914767705.2 of Tenthredo notha. Classification (NCBI taxonomy): domain Eukaryota; kingdom Metazoa; phylum Arthropoda; class Insecta; order Hymenoptera; family Tenthredinidae; genus Tenthredo; species Tenthredo notha. Next base: position 8,634,155 of record OU611915.1, on the reverse strand, counting down.
ATGTTTCCACGGAACGGAAGTTCATTTTTAGATTTTTGCCTGAAAAGGTTGTGTCTTGCTTCTACAAAAACTGAATTTCGTAGAGTGGGATCTGAAAGACAATGTTGTCAAATGAATTTGTCAATTCATTGTTTTTTTTTTAGTCAATATTTCTTATTCAAAAGTTTCACCTGAGTTAAAGTCAAATAGGTCCCATAGTAATAATAGCTACGAGCGATAGTTTAGGAGGTATGGATTTTTATATAATATATATTTTTTTTCGCAATTCATGAATTTGCAAACGCAAAGCAAGAAACAATTGCCTATCAGTTGGGCATAAATAAATGAAAAATTATAGTTTTGCATGTTTCGCATAGGCCAAAGGGCAGGGGCGATAAGCCAAGTGCTCTGCAGTATGACAAAACATAAATCGAGAGGAGTCTAATTTATTATAGAAGAAAAAAAAAAAACATTACATCATTGTACGAACAGTGCTATTTAATGATAGAACAGCCTTTCTGATAGTAACTCCTATCACGTTATTCTTGCATGTTACTTTGGCAGTTTATGAACCGAACATTTATTACGTTATACGGATGGGACTTTTCATTTACAATTCACTAAATCTTGAATGCGAAACTCACAAACATGCATAGAAAAAACTTCAACTTACTAAGTTCTATGATTAATCCTCGATGTAAGTACTTTATAGTTGTGTAAGCCTAGAAAAAATTCTCTAACCGTATACTCAACTCACAAATCAACCGTCGACAGTGCGTCAACAGCCGTACCGCGCACGAGGTCCAAGGGCCGAATCACTAATATCGAGGTCTGCAGAGACGCGTGTTCACGCACCGAAATATATTATATCTGAAACGAGCGCCTCGTGGCTGGGCAGGCGTCTGACCGTTTGGAAAGAGAGATGGCTCCAATGTGACCACCTGTCTCTCTCGCACCATGTACAGTCGTTCAAAAAGTTTCTTTGTGTAACTGGCGTATACCAGCGAGCACATGGGCGAGCATCAGTAAAGTGTGGATATCATTTTTGCTGAGACGGTACAGCGCATGCGCTGTAACTGATGAAAAGAGACAGGTAGCTACATTGGAGTTATCTCTCTCTACGTAGCGCTCAATCTCTCAGGTATCCATACAGTTATGTTATTCATACTTCAATGTGTTCACGCACCACGAGGCGGCTAAAGCCATCAGTAGTTGGGGGAAGCATAGACGAAAATGACATAATGCTAGAATATATATATTTAGAATGAGATCGAAATTGCTTCTTCCAATTTTTCTTAACATGCCCAGGTTATTTATTATAATTGCGAAAGACCTACTCGAAGGTTTTGTGAGGACACCACATAGGAAGGTGAATAAAACCAAACTGGACTATACGCTGATGATAATGTAGGGACTACCCTCCCTATGATAATGTATCAGACAAAGAAAGAGATATTGTGTTGGTATGTCTTTCTTTGTCTGACGCCTTTTCAGCCGCTGTAGTCCTTTTTTTCAATTCATCTATTGCACCTTTCTACGAAAACTCCCCTATATGAATAGACTTGCACAGTGCACCGTAGCTGTGCCCTATTAGTTGGGATGACTAGAATATACGGTGAGTTTTAAACGGAACCAGACTGTAAATCACCCAACAGCTCTACTAGGTAAGCCTGGTAAAGCTAGATTGGATCCTCAGTCTCAGGTTTTGTTTAAAACTTACGATAGACGTATGTACGCTCTCATACTACCGAGCTGCTAGTCTTGTCTTATCACTTGTCACAGATATAGCGATAAAATTTGCGATTCATGCCTATACCAGAGTTTATGAAGATTGAATGGCCCATGTTGAAACTATCTGAAATTGGCGGATTTATAACCTGTTTAAAAAACATCATTCCGTCCTGTTTCGACACCCGTGTTATTCAGTCACCATTTTCAACAGATTGATGTTCTGAATTCAGAATTTATTGTAAATCGAATAGACAAATTGTAGTAAATTGGGACATCAGCTCGTGCTGTATACCTGGGAAAAAAAAAAAAATTGTAGTAAATTCGAGGATATTCGAGGGCATATATACAGCAAAACAAGTAGTATGTAGATTTATGACGCTATAGTAACGCTTTGTATGGTTTACCGCAGACCGTCCTATCGCACAAGCGGGAGCGTATATGTAGTATGTACTATTCTCGAAGATGCGTCATGCGGTAGCTTGGCGAAATATGAAAAATAGGTCAAGACTCTTAGAAAAACTAATTTTATATAAAATGACAGCAAAACTCGATGAAATGAGCCCCGATATCATCTAAAATGATGATGAGTTATGTCTCTTCATTTCTATATCTCACGAACTCAAGTCTTTAAGGTTATAAGAATTATCTGTCACATATGTGATCAGAGTAGTCATTCTACGGTAAATAATCTTCAAACCAGGTTATCTTCGGGACATACAATCGCATGAATAACTACTGAGAAGAATCAACCAGGCAAACGCACGAACAGCGTATTATTGGCACTAAAAGGGCGGGGCAAACGAGCGTGTCTATCTTTTGTTTACGCTCCCCCATGATGCTCTCTTTCTCTTGTCTCGGCCCCCCGGAAACTAGTGAATGCTCTTGACCGATATAGCAACGCATTGAATAACATAGTATATACAGGGTGTCCCAGAATTAAATGCAGAAGATGAAGAGGGTAATGAAGGAAGTCAAGCTGAGTAAATTGACCTGTAGAGCATGTGCTCTGCGGAGTACCGATCGCGAGATACGGCCGCTTAAAAGATCGCGCAAGGCGCCAGCATGTAGGCAACCGACTCCACACAGATATCTGTTAGCAGTCTAATTGATAAGCGCGCTCGACTTTTGATGCGAGTCATAACACTTTTGATTTCGAAAATTTCAAACAAAAATACTTTTGATATCGAATTTAGTAAGGAAATGAATAATGTTGTTGTGTTTGACGAAAATTTAATGTCGAAAGTGTTTTCATTCGAAATCCTTGACTTCTGAAGCGTTATGAATGGAGCGCCAACCGATGCCAGCTGTGTAGCCAGTTACCTACATCCCTATAGCGCGATTTTTCAAGCAGCCGTATCTCGCGACCGGTACTTCGGAGACCACATGTCCTACAGGTCAATTTACTCAGCTTGACCCGCTTTATTTATTTATTTATTTATTCATACAGGAAATCTAAGCCCAACAGGCGAACCCAGGACAGGGCTAATAGAGAAAAATACATTGCATACATAGTGGAAATAGAAATTACATAAACCATAGTTATAATGCCCGAACTTTGAAGGTAACCTTCAAAGTTGAGAGTAAACCCCGAAATGTTGAGGATTAACCATGAAATTTTAAGGGTAAACCCTCAATATTGAGGGTTTACCCCCAAAGTTGGGGTTTTTTTTCCGTAAGGGGGGAGCTTTCCAATTACGTCAATTCTTTTCTTTCTTTTCAATTCTGTTCTTTTTTCTCAGTATGACAAAAAAATCGACCCACATAATACCCACAGATGGAAATAGTCTATCGATACCAGCGCGGAATAACCGGCTATCTCAAAGTCCGGTTGAAAAAGCGGCTATCTCAGAATCCACTCCGAAAAGCGGCCTTTGCCCATATAAAATAACATAGGCAAAAGCCGCTTTTCGGAGCGGGTTCTGAGATAGCCGCCTTTTCAACCGAACTCTGAGATAGCCGGTCATTCCGCGCAGGTATCGGTATATTAACACGATATTAGGATATCAACTGAATGGAATCTTTTGCCCTAACGGTATCTTATCCAGTCGGTATAGCTGCTGTCAGTATCGAATATGAAAGTTTGAATGGAAATTATGGTGGGATAAAATTTGATAATTGATGGTTTTCACCTATATACTTGACTAATTGAACACAACTATTCTTAATCAATCACTATAATATTGTATGCGAACATCGTGGTCGAGTTACTACATCAAATATAATTTCTAGACTGAATAAACCATCTGCGAATTCGTCACTCGTATGCCGCAAACTGAAATGTCTCATGTGGCATTCACGATTAGATTTCGGGGATTCGAGACTCTACATTGATCGATTTACGATAGTTAAGACACAGTGTAGCTTCCACAAAAGTCGAAGCTTCAACGGATGGAGTTCATTGCCCGTTTATCATAGATGGCGCCACCTTGCCTGTTTCATTTGGCGAGGCTACAACGCGAATAGCTGCCGACCCTGTCGCGTCGGCTAATGTATCGTATTTTTTTCGCTCTACCTTCAATTATAAACGTGGATATTACTATAACCCTAATTTTAATACTATTTTAGTCTACTAAACAAGTGAACGCCTGACTTGTGTAAGTTTAACGAACCGTAGAACCGTAATTGGAGGAATTCCCTCGCTTCGATATCATCCCACCGTATCCTCGTATGAGCTTGATTTTGACAAACTGCCTTCTCTGCTGCCTTACTTGAAAGTGCCTTGACCGTGAATTCGCCTTGGTATAGTGTATACCTCATCAATCCCGAGAAAATTTCCAAAAAATTAGAGAAAAGACACAAGCGGTGCAAAAGTGAGTACACAAGAATACCATCAATTGGAGACTGAATTATATGAGGTGATTGGACAAATATTTTTTTAATATGTACAGAAACCGTATATTATTTTTGAATTTATTATTCAGGCAAGGAAGAAATGAGCTCTTATGAGGAATATTATTTTAGTGATATAAATACTTTTAACCAAACTGATGTGAACGAGAAAAAAGTATTCATTAACTATGAGCATTGAGTAATATATTCTAGTTTGTATTCGGCTACTGCGTAGTCGATTCAGCAGGTTAATGCTGTAAGTCTTATGTAGCTGACAAGCTACCAGTATCACATGTGATCACCGTTAGCCGATCTGTCGTGGCGTGGAAGAGATAGCGTTTGGTTTCACCGTCACGAGACTTGCGAATTTAACTCGTACTGTTGGCAAATTATCTGTTCTAGTTTTCTTCGATATAACTTTTTATAAAATTCACGATGTACATGTTTATTATATCGCGTGTCTCATGGCATAAGGACGTAAGCGCCATTATACGACTTTTTGCTTTTCGTAACGGCAAAAGGTCGTATATTTTTTTTTACATCGTATTTAGGCTAAAAATACGAAGATTCGTCCATAAACGTCGAAATTTAATTATAGGTCCATTAAAAGCAGAAGGTCGTATGTACTGGTGGATACGACCTTTCAGTTCTAACTTCGGAAAAAAAAATGGTTTTCACTAATTGCATAAGGTCGTAACCACCAAAAATAAAAATTCAGGCCCGACTCAAAAAATTTCAAGTAATGGCAGAAGGTCGTATGTACCTACTGGTAGATACGACCTTTACATATTGAAAAAAAAAAATACCTTAGCTATTTGGAAAAATGACGAAAAAAAAAAAAAAAAATGGTACTTACGACCTTCTGCTTTTACTTTGGTATTTTTTTTCTATGAATTTTCGAAACGAAGTCGATTTCGATTTTTCTTCGCGTTTCACGAGTTTTTAGAGCTATTTGGAAAAATGACGAAAAAAAAAAAAAAAATGGTACTTACGACCTTCTGCTTTTACCTTGGTATTTTTTTTCTATGAATTTTCGAAACGAGGTCGATTTCGATTTTTCTTCGCGTTTCACGAGTTTTTACAGCTATTTGGAAAAATGACGAAAAAAAAAAAAAAAAATGGTACTTACGACCTTCTGCTTTTACCTTGGTATTTTTTTTCTATGAATTTTCGAAACGAGGTCGATTTCGATTTTTCTTCGCGTTTCACGAGTTTTTAGAGCTATTTGGAAAAATGACGAAAAAAAAAATAATTTGGTCGTTACGACCTTCTGCTTTTATCACTAATTTTCGTTTTTCGTTAAAATGTTAATGAAAGCAAGACGTATCCGCCTAACTTACGACGCTTTGCCGTTCAATTTTCAATCTTCTAATTTCGATTGATCTATACGTTTCGATCATTTTTAGAGCGATTGGTGTAAAAAAAAAAAAATTATACGCCCTTTTGCCACCAATATGTGATTTTTGGTGGTTACGACCTTATGTCATTAGACACGCGATATATCAAATTAAAATATACATAGAAACCAAAGTATTGTATATTAATTCTGTTAAATTTATCAGTTCAAAATGCGATTACAATAATGAAAACATTGAAGAAAACACATAGAAATATGGGTTGATGATATCTGCTGTCCAAGTACCTTTTCAGATTCTGTTGGATATTTGTGCTCTCACGAATATATTGTTCATAAGTAAGTTATAGGAAAATGATTTTCCCAGCTTTGGACAAAATGTATTAATTGTAAAAAAAATGTACTAATGTTTCATGTTGCTTGCGAAACGTAATTTGTCTTTTCCAAATTTGTTAAGCTCTATTATTAAACTGTATTTGAAAAAGCGATTTTTGTCAATGCCCCATGAAAGAAAGATTTTTATTTTGTCAGTTTGACTTGCAAAAATGTACGATGTGAGAAAATTCGATTGTAATATTCGCTGAAAAGAAACACTTACTTCTTTCTGATATTGCATATCTATTATCAATTGATAAAAATTGTATTTCAGTTCCCATCGTCCAGAATGTGAGGTATATACAAGGATGCGTTTCTTTTCATCGTGGATTGCTCATGAGGTAGAATCCATGGCCCTATATGCAGGTGTCGACTTATATCCCATGCCGAGGAATGTATAACAAGCTAGATTACAGTTGTGCCACGGGCATGCGTTTATCGATACCTTGAATAAAATAAGAATCGGCCTTTTGCAAAAGATGAAGTTACTAGCATGGAAATCGTTAAAAAAAGGGAATAAAAATAAGCTATAAATTGTCAATAATATTGAAGCTTAGCCTGGGTTGAAAATGGATGCCAGGGTTCAAACCAAGGGAAAAATAACGCGTTGAATTAACGTGACAATATTTGGTAAATTCGCACAAATTAATGCGAATTAACACGAATTAAATGCACTATTTTGAATCGACATGAATTAATTTGAATTGAAAATAATTTAGAAAAAATTTAGTACAATTAACGAAATTACATTGAATCAATTCAGACTAGGCAAAATTACCAAAAATTATTCGGAATTAATCTGGATTTGTATCTGAATCAGTTCTTTTTTTTTTTTGCTACTACCCAAGAATTCGAGCCCAATTTAATTCGTGCTAACATAAAATTCTGTGAATTATCGCGAATTAACTTTAACTAACATGAATGAGAAGGAATTTATTTAGAATTAATGCATTAATTCGAATTAAAAAAAATTATTTCGAATTGAAAGAAATTAATTTCAATTATAGTGAATTAATTTGAATTGTGACGAATTAATTCAAACTAAAAAATTGATGTGTCAATCCAGGTTTGAATTATTTCCCCTTCGGTTCAAACAAAAAGACAAAACCCAAGGAAACTAAATAAAACCGAAAGAACAAATAAACCACTTATATATGTGGCACTCCAGGCCATTACGGCCTGCCCGTAACCTAAACCATACCTTAATCCTTTCTCCTGTTGGTATCTTGTAGGGCATCACAAAAAAAAAAAAAAAGAAGAGATTTGCCAAGTTTTAGATTACCGAAAGAATCAGTTTTTTAGTAATTGCTCGATCAAGGGAAATTACTGTTAGCCATAATCGATTTTGGTGAAATTCGTACGTAAATTTTTTTTGGAGTGACAAAAAATTTGAGCTTGCGTACCGAAGATAAGCGTGCATTTAGTTGATGAGATACAAGCAAATAAATAAAATAAAACAAAACAAAAATCAGTTATTTTACCAAGTACGAGTAATTCCACAACAAACAGAACGAAATCGATGCAAAATTTTACTTCATGATTTCGATTTTTTCGTAACTTTTTTTCACAGGTTCTAGAGATAAAAGAAGGGATCTGCCCCTCGACAGTTGCAGTTTTTTTTTATAATACATATCTTTGAAGTTATACGCAAAATTGAATTTTCAGTGGAAGCATTGAAAATCGGTCGCACGCTCGATTAAAAACGTTTATACCTCCGGGTTTATTTCTGTCACATATACTTTGAAAGAATGTCGTTTTAAAGCCTGTGAAGTATAATTTCATTTGGCATCTACTGAATTTGACAAAAATCGAAATTTTGATTAGTTATAAACGATTGAATCTTCAAAATGGGATGTTCAATATCAGCCCACGCATATAAAATTCCAGCGAAAATATGAGTGGATTCGTTTATCAATTCTGTATAAGAGTGGTAAAAATAACAGTTGAGTCTGCTATAGAAGCCCACGTGGGTGAATCATGACGTTATGAGCTGTTAACGCAAGCAGCCGTCACACAGCACCCGCGCGCGCCTCAATCTTAATCGTTGTATTCCTTGTATTGATCAAGACCTTCATCTTATCTACTGAAGTTCAAGTGTTTTCACCAAAATGTACAATAATGTTGGATTCGCTGAATATAAAACTTACATTAAGTTTTCTCGGTTTTTATAATCGAGGTTCAGTGTTACAGCAATACCATATCGTTTATCGAACGAACATCGAATAATAGTACTCAGAATCTACTTGTAAAATATGTGTGACTTGCCAGGGTAACCGAGACATAGTTATCTTAATTTCCTATGCAAATGGCTTAGCGAAATTCAAACAACTATATTTGTGAAGGAGATTCAGGAAGCCAGGCCTTCCAATACTACCATTTGTTTACTTGATCGAACCATAATTTCGTCTCAGCTCTACCATATTTCTCGGCTAGCATGGTTTTCCTGACAGCCCCTAAGATTTCTTTCCCTGCAATACCAGAGGAGTCTTCGAATTTTCCGACAAATTTTGCCTCCTTTTACTTCCGTGTACCTCTATTTATCTGCTTGGATGTTTCTGCAAAGCTGTTCACTCAGAATACAGGAATATTACGTGAAACAGGATTCTTCGATATGAAGGTCATGAAAGAACGTTAATTTTTTTCGTCAACGTTTCGACCCTGGTTGTGGCCCCTCCTCAGGACAGAACATTTATTCTTCTACAATACAAAATTACGTGTAGGAATTAGTGCACACTGGGGACCAAATTTAAAGAAAAAACGGTTGGAACTGACCTTACCCAACTATAACACTATGGGATACCAATTACTGCCAAAAATAATCAACACTGGGCAGGGGAGTTGTTCCAGGCTCGGGTTTCCGAAACTTGCACCTTTCCATCACTGCAGTTAAAATATTGAAGCTGAAGAGTGAAATTGAAGAAATGAAAGAAACGAGAAGATAGATATATAGATAGATAAATTTATTTATGTCTATAACAATATTCGACAATGGAAGAAGAGGCTGACTGTGACCGAGTACTCTAAGTTTAGAGGATCTGTTATGAGAGCAGCCAGAAGAGCATGAATACTGAGAATATAGACACGAACATGTATCAAAAACAATAACTTGATCGATACTTATAAATAGACAATGGTAGGTTAGTCACAAGAGCTTATCGATACATGTCACTGCTCGCTGGACAAGTTAGGTATCCGAAATCAATCTCACATAAATATCGCTCAATTTTTTTTATATCTTTTCGTAAATTAACTGACCCTCGATGGTTAACAATGTTGCACATTTTCAAAATAATTCTATTTGAATACGACGGTCCCTCATGTAAGATCTTAACATTATCATAATCAAAACAATGATCGTGTTCTACAATGTGTTGGGTTAAAGCCGTATAATGGTCAACGCTGTCTTTGATGTTCTTTTTGTGTTCGTTAAGTCCCATCCCTAGTCGCCCACCTTCTTTTGATACAATGTGACACATTTCGATTATTATCCTAGCCCAGGCGTCAAAAACTCAAAAAAAGCCAACGCTGCGCGAATTCAAATTCAATTCCGAACACATACGTCCAAAAAAATGTTCGTTTCATGCGAAAACAGAGACAACAGATGGTTTTTACATTATTCGCCGAGGAAATCGAATTCGAAAACATTCGAATAATGCAAAAACCATCTATAGACTCTATTTTCGCATGGAACGAACATTTTTTTGGACGTATCCGGAAATAAGGTCGCAAAGCACTGTGTGTCGCCCATGACATCATCAATGTCATTTGTTTGACGACGTCCAATGAGCTGTGGTTACTGTCGCTAGAACCCAGAGGCAGTTGCAGTCGAACCAATATGGCGTTGAATTCGGCGGAAATTTCATATTACCAAGGCGACGGCCCTCGTTGTTTAACGGGTCATGAACAAATCCTATCAAATGCGGATTCAGAAAACAGTTGGCTGCTAAGCATCGGTATGAACTGCTGACTGTTCCGTTTTACAGTGCTGTAAGCAATAAGACCTATTTCGGAACAGTCTACGCAGTGCACTGTGAAGCCGCCATATTGGCAGTACTGGCACTGAAAAAAGGAACATACCCTCGGAGTACTCAGTCACAGTCAGCCTCTTCTCTTTGCTTCAATTTCTTCAATTTAACTCTTAAACTTCAATATTTCAATTGTAGTGATGGAAAGGTGGAAGTTTCGAAAACACGAGCCTGGAGCCACTCCCTGACCAGTGTTGATGATTTTTGGCAGTAATTGGTATCCCATAGTGTTATAGTTAGGTAAGGTCAGTTCCGACCGTTTTTTCTTTGAATTTAGTCCCCGGTGTGCTCTAATTGCTACACGTAATTTGGGGGGGGGGGGGGGGGGGGGGCAGCTACCCCCGTCTGCCCCTCCCTAACGACGCCCTTGAATTAAGAAGTTATAACCATGAAAATTGTTAGAAGCCTCCATTATAGACAACTATATTAGAGTAGTATTGAAAAATATTATTACTTGTTCACTACTCGTCACAAAATAATTTCGATTTTGCTTCTCGGACATCCCAGGGGACTGTTTTTATAGGGTGTTGATGTGAATTTTTTCCATTTTATGTATTTATTTTCATATTTTTAGACTATTGGCTCTTTCAAACAACTTGGTAATATGAATTTTAGTGAAAAATAATATCCAATCCGAGTCATTTTATGGGTGAAATCTTCGTGGGACACGAAGTTTCCAGTTAGTGGAGAAACACCCATATATCGCCACCGAAAATTTAATTCGTCACATTTTCAACTCCAAGTATCTCAGCTATCGAAATCATAACTTGCCATACTGCATTCTACACTGAGAAAAATGAGAATCGTAATATCAACAATAATACGCTTGTTAACAGAATATTGCTAAGATAGCAATTTTTTCTTGCTTATGTTACAATATTATATTGCAATATATGCTTTGTAATTATTGTCGCAGCCGCGTTGCTGCTGCAACGATAAAACATGGTCGCAGCTGCAATATTTTATTGCAGATACGACAATTTGTAGAAAACAATACGAAATTGCACTACCAGCAAGTCATTATTCTGATTCCAACAATATTACTATCGTGAATGTGCGGTGATATTGCGTTGCTACTTCTATTTCCGATTGTTGCTGACGCCGCGTTGCTGCTGCAACGATAAAACGTGGTCGAGGGTGCAATATTTTATTGCAGATACGACAATTTGTAGAAAACGATACGAAATTGCACTACCAGCAAGTCATTATTCTGATTCCAACAATATTACTATCGTGAATGTGCAGTGATATTGCGTTGCTACTTCTATTTGCGATTGTTGCTGACGCCGCGTTGCTGCTGCAACGATAAAACGTGGTCGAGGGTGCAATATTTTATTGCAGATACGACAATTTGTAGAAAACGATACGAAATTGCACTACCAGCAAGTCATTTTTCTGATTCCAACAATATTACTATCGTGAATGTGCGGTGATATTGCGTTGCTACTTCTATTTCCGATTGTTGCTGACGCCGCGTTGCTGCTGCAACGATAAAACGTGGTCGAGGGTGCAATATTTTATTGCAGATACGACAATTTGTAGAAAACGATACGAAATTGCACTACCAGCAAGTCATTATTCTGATTCCAACAATATTACTATCGTGAATGTGCAGTGATATTGCGTTGCTACTTCTATTTCCGATTGTTGCTGACGCCGCGTTGCTGCTGCAACGATAAAACGTGGTCGAGGGTGCAATATTTTATTGCAGATACGACAATTTGTAGAAAACGATACGAAATTGCACTACCAGCAAGTCATTTTTCTGATTCCAACAATATTACTATCGTGAATGTGCGGTGATATTGCGTTGCTACTTCTATTTCCGATTGTTGCTGACGCCGCGTTGCTGCTGCAACGATAAAACATGGTCGGAGCTGCAATATTTTATTGCAGATACGACGAATATTTTTAATATTATTAGTAATATATTAATAATATATTATAATAATATATTTATTATATATGGGGCCTTTCAAGTGAAATCAGGCAGTGATCTTCCTCACCCCCTACGATTTTGAGCTGCCATTTTTATTTCACTTCTATTTTCCTCCCCCTTCTTGTCATCGTGCCATGCGTCTTTATTCGTTGATGCAAAAGAAAACAGAAACACCTAGATGATTGATTTTTTTCTCATAAATTCGTCATCTGAAAACATTAATAAATGTTTCATGATTAGAATATGGGCTGAAGCCTGCTGATATCCTTCTTTAAATGATTTTCATTTTTAAAAGATCCAAAATTCGCAAAATTTCGAATAAAAATGATCATACTTGTGATAAAAAAAAAAAAACATATCCTGCTAAAATTTGATGTCTTCCTTAGTTCAATGGTGGCCTCAAAAAAATCACCCTGATTGACTCATTAACTAAGCAAAATATCAAATTTCAGCAAGATATGTTTTGTTTTTCTTTTTTTTTTTTTTTTACTACAAGTATGATCATTTTTATTCGAAATTTTTCGAATTTTGGATTTTACAAAAATGAAAATCATTGTAAAAAGGATATCAGCAGGCTCCAGCCCATATTCTAATCATGAAAAAAATTAGTGTTTTCAGATGACGAATTTATGAGGAAAACATCATGTATCTTAACCGGTGTTTCTGTTTTCTCTTGCATCAACGAATAAAGACGCATGGCAGGATGACAAGGAGAAAGAGGAAAATTCCGAAAAAAATTCAGGGCTCATTTGGGGTCATATGAAAGTTAACAAAAAATGAGAGCGCAAAATCGTAGGGGGTGAGGGAAATCACTCCCTGATTTTACTTTGAATGCCCCTATATACATGTATCATTAATATTATTATTGATATTATCAATATTATTATTGAATATTTTTGATGCTCCCATTTTATGGTAGTCGACGGATATTTTTGTAATATTTTAGAAAAATGATAAAAATCAGCGGGGCCCCATGTAATAGTATGCACGTCACTATTTTTAGTAGCCAACTTCATATGTTGGACAATGTCGCGTTTGTCGAATTATTTTTCGCATCAGTGTTGGAACCACAGGACGACGATTTGCCGGGTGTGCCGTATAGACATTTTAACATAATCCAGTAAGTACTTATATGTTTTTTATTTCAGTCTCCCTTGCGTAATCAAAATCTTATGAGCCTATATTCCATGAAAATAGCGTGCCCTGCAGGATTATGTGTGGGTCCGATGTATACGTCGCTATCGTACATCGTACGTAAGTGTACGATAATGTTCAAATATTGTACAATACCTACGATAATTCCAAATATCGAGAAAAAAAAGTGTTTTTGTTTTTTATAACCAAAATAAATTTTCACAAATCCGATTTTCGAAATAACTAACTGTTAATTATTTTTTCTGACAAATATCGTTTTATTTTTAATATTTGGAAATGTACGACAATTTTGGCTTGGGTACGATAATTTTACGCCCCTGGTACAATCAGCGCCACCTTCCAGGTTTCGAACACCGTTGCCAACTTCATGTGTAGCAACTTCACGGCGATGCCTTCTTCTTGGCTCTGTCACGACTGTGAGACGACGCGACGCATGGTGTACGTGTAGTATTTGGGTCCTTATTGTAAGTACTAAGCTCTCTATACCTATTATATAAGCCAATTATCTTCCTTATGTTCAGTTTGTAAGGTAAGGTTCATGTCGTGGGTAACTTTGAAGAAATTGACGAGAAATTGCAATTGCGTGCCTTGCTTGCAATTTCTCACGTCGTGGTGTTGGCCATGGCGGCAAATCGTAAATAAGTAAATAAATAAATAAATAAATAAATAAATAAATAAATAAATAAATAAATAAATAAATGAATGGTATTTGGGAACTTGGAATGCTTTATTCGTATTTATGATGTGGAGGATATTGTAGAAGCCATATGACGTGAATTTTGCCAGCATAAGTATTCCCAATTACCGCGTTACCATTATTTCTGCAAAACGTATGTACTTCCACAATATTTACAGGCGTATTAGCTAGGTTGGGGTGGCACAGTTTCATATTTTACAAAACATTACTGACACGTGATTGAAACCCCGTCAATCATCTAGATCTCCAGATATAATTTGAATAATTATCAATATAATATAAATCTTTTCAATTATTTTTAACAAATTTTTGAAATGAAATTGCCTTCGCGAATTATCTAATTTTTTCAATTATAATGTACACTTGATGCGTTTGATTCTGTCACGGTTGGTTTTCCGGCCAAGTCAGTTAGGTTGGCACCGCAGAGTGAACCTACAGCGCCACGCGACGAATCGAACGCGTCAAGTATACATCGCAACATATATACCGAGAATATTCGGTGAGACTACACGATCCCTTTCCTACGGCAAAACCAACACAGGTGCTCACCGTGTGCGTGAGGCTCGTTCGGGAGGGGATGCAATGCTACTGGCACCTCATTCCGTCCTAAACTAGCCTCATGCACGCGGTGCGCTTGTGTTGGTTTTGCCATAGGAAGGGAATCGTGTAGTCTCACCGAATATTCACGGTATATACATATATATCTATTAGGGTGGTCGTTAGAGAAAAAAATTCCGAGCCACCCCCCAAATCGACTCCAAATGAATCAAAACTCATCCCGTAATTTTTTCAGATTTTTATTTTAACGCTTGACCCTTGACCACAGAGGATGAACTTTTTCATTTGAAATACACGGGGTTTCGCGGTCTTTTCAGTTATTATTTCACTGTGGGTCCAATTATGGACATAAAGATCTGAAATTCTCACAGATTGGTATACAGAAATGCTGCACTGTAAAAAAAAATCGCCACCCCCCCCCCTGCCCTTCAAATTTTGTATGGGTCATCAAATGTTGATCAAAAAACATTGGAAATATATGTTTTCCGATGTCTTTGATCAATATTTGATGAAATTGAAAAATGAAAAATTATCACATTGGCATAGGGTGACCCATACAAAATTTGGAGGGCAGGGGGGGTGGCGATTTTTTTTCACAGTG
This sequence comes from Tenthredo notha, assembly GCA_914767705.2. NCBI lineage: Eukaryota > Metazoa > Arthropoda > Insecta > Hymenoptera > Tenthredinidae > Tenthredo > Tenthredo notha. The sequence continues at coordinate 8,618,912 of OU611915.1, read as the reverse complement.
CAGCATTTCTGTAGACCAATCTATGAGAATTTCAGATTTTTATGTCCATAATTGGACCCACAGTGAAATAATAACTAAAAAGACCGCGAAACCCCGTGTATTTCAAATGGAGAAGTTCATCCTCTGTGGTCAAAGGTCAAGCATTAAAATAAAAATCCGAAAAAATTACAGGATGATTTTTGATTTATTTGGAGTCGATTTGGGGGGTGGCCCGGGAAATTCATGATTTTTCCCGTTTCAACAGCCACCCTAATATATATATATATGTATATATATAACGTCGTAAAATGATAAATTACCATAAAACACTTTTTTTTCGTCAAAAAGATTTCGTTCTTTGTCATTCTACATTTGTTTCCCGCTGTTTCATTTGGAAATTAAGGAATTTCATTTTTTTTCTTTAAATATATATTCCTTTAACATTTTTTCAACTTCAAATTGATTTCGGCACCCTTTGCAATCCAGCTAAAAATATGAAAAAAATGACACGGTGTTTTTGGGTCATTATCTATCGATTCAAGGAGTAGCAAGTATATGTAATATATATATATATATGTGTATATTAGGGTGATTAAAAAAAAAAACAATGTTTTTTTCTCTTGAGAGCAAGTTTAAAAGTTTTGTATAGGTATAAAAATATGCCTGTTAAAATATGAGCTCTTAATATTAATATTAAGATGGAGCGCATCGCACTTTCGACTTTTCATAAGAATAACATAGGATAAATTATTTTTGCTTCTTCTGATTCTTATAACTAGCGAATGATACGTCACATAGAGAATCTACGAACATATTTTTGTAAAAAAATAAAAAGTGAAAAATAAAAAACATAAAAATAAATTAACGTAAATTAAACTTTGACCTAACTTTTGAACGAGTAAACTTATTAGAATGACTTAGAACTTTTTTGTAGAGCGTTCAACTCTCTACAAACATATGTCTCTAGATTCTCTGTGTCAGGTATCATTTGCTAGTTATAAAAATCAGAAAAAGCAAAAATAATTTATCCCATGTTATTCTTATGGAAAATCAAAAAGTGCGATGCGCTCCATCTTAATATTAATATTAATATTAAAAGCCCATATTTTAACAGGCATATTTTTATACCTGAACAAAACTTTTAAACTTGCCTCCAAGAGAAAAAAAATTTTTTTCTTTTAATCACCCTAATATATACATAAGAGGTCCAATATGAATATATAATTATTATTTATATTTATATTAGACTTCTTTTCCACGCATTATGTTGTGTGCATATTCTTTTTTTCCTAATGATTGTTATATATGAGAGCGTAATAATGAGAATTGGATACAGTTATCATAACATTTTTAAATACTCCAAAGATATGTATATAATGATAGGTATCGATACGTGACTTTTTTCTGCGGAAGATTGACTTCGAACATGGATGAATTCATTGAAAGTACGTTAGATTCGTGGGATATGGGAGAACTGAAGGAGACCTTTCAATGTAAGACTTGAATTTTATGTCTTAATTATGGAAGCTAACCACCTAATTTTTTTCATCACATTACTTTCTGATCATATGCTCAGAAAAAGTTAAAATGGTGTATTGTGGTAAAGGCAATCAGAATTAGATATCAATGAATGTAACTCAAAAATACACTTCGTTCTGCAGCAATAATAAACTATTCATATATATAATCAGGGTTGTGAACCATCAATTACTTATATCTAAATACTGTGTATCATACATGTTACCTATGTTCGATTATGCTGAGAAAATTGAGTGTAAGAAAGCTATTTCATTTCAGCGCAGGGCATTGATCAAAGTATATTTGCGGATCTTGATGAAGTTGCAATTAAGGAACTGATACCTAAACTTGGACTGAGAATAAAATTTTTGAAGAAATATCAGGCCTTATATGCACAAAAAGAGGTAAAAGAATACAAAACTCGATATTACCAAAATCTACAGAGTCCATGATGTATACCTAAATATATAATTTGTTTATTCAGAATGTCAACCCTGGTGACAAAGAAGTTTCTGAATCCAATGTGTCTACCGATGATGCAGTGTCTGAGTGTAAGTACTAATATTAGTAGTAATTCACCCTGTATATTTCACTTGCTAGTCTCAATTACATTGATCCTTGTTATAATTACAGCACAATCTACTGAAAATGCATCAACTCCGAGCTCCTCTTCAAACCCACTTATCAAGAACTGTAGTGTACTGCGCACCTTGAAAAGGAGTTTACTAGGCACAGAGATTTTACACATATATCAGAAACGGAAGACGCTGAACTGCAGCTTGAGAGCAAAACTGGTAGAATGTATTATCACCGAAGAATTGAAAAAAAGTGATTCGAAAAAGTATGTTTATGTTCTAGAAGAATACATACTAGAGTGTTTCAAAAAAATCAATTATTTTTTTTTTCAAAGAACATTAGAAAATCTTCAGAGTATCCCCAAACAAAGATCCTGGCGAAATATGAGCCCTTAATTTTAATATTTAGAGGTAGCGATTTTAAATTTTCTTTTTCCATTTAAATAACATGGGAAAAATTGTTTCTGGACCTTGGAATTTTTTGCTTGAAGATAAATTACTGCACAGTGATGAGGAAGACCTTTTCTTGTAGGAAATTGAACACTCTATAAAAAAGGACTGATTGAAAATTTGCGTAAAGCGAGCCGCTTTCGAGTAATTAAAAATAAAATAATAAATGATTAATTTTATGGATCATTAATAAAAAAAAAAAAACAGGTGTATTACAAACGTATTACATTTTTGTTATTATTATTTATTGTTGATTAATAAAATTGTTAGATCAACATTTAGTTAAAAATTTCCAGATTATTGTTTTTAAGTCGATAATATTGATTATTTAAGTGATATAAGTCAATTTTGCTGCATTTATAAATGAATAAAATTATTTTAAACAGTCCAGCGATTGAGGCTTGATTACTCCAAAGCGGCTCGTTTTACGCAAATTTTCAATCAGTCCTTTTTCACAGAGTGTTCGATTTCCTATCAGAAAAAATCTTCCTTATCACTGTGCAGTAATTTATTTTCAAGCAAAAAAAATCCAAAGTCCAGGAACAATTTTTCCCATGTTATGTAAATGGAAAAAGAAAATTTAAAATCGCTACCTCTAAATATTAAAATTAAGGGCTCATATTTCGCCAGGATCTTTGTTTGAGGATACTCTGAAGATTTTTCAATGTTCTTGGAAAAAAAAAAAAATTGATTTTTTTGAAACACTCTAATACATACATGGTATTGACAATGATTTTATAATCGGTATATATTTGTTTCAGGATAAGCACGGAAAGATTCTTCGAATTACGAAACGAAATAAAAGCCATTTTTCCCAGTGAACATAAAGTATGATTTATTTACATATATAAGATTTATTATAAGATTTTCCTATTCCGAAAATTATTTTACCTTGTATTCAATTTCCAGTCTCTGTACTATATCCCATATATAAAGCAGGATGGCAAAGTATCACTTGCAAAAGGCAAATTGTGGGCTAAATACTACAACACACGTCGGACGTTAAAAAAATTGGGCATAATAAAAAGTACGTCAGAAACAGTTAACGAAGCAATAGGGGCAGCAGAAGATCCAGGTACTTCGTTATGAAATCATACATGTATATGTGCTCCAATTCATGGTCGATATTAAACCGAACTTCATCCTCGTATAGTTGATTACCAACCATCTGCAGAAGAAATAGAAAAACTTGAGTGGTTGAAACACTCTCATGAACCTTGGGACCAGATCGTCGAATATTGGAGATTCACATACTCTATCAGAGCGATCAAATATACCGATGAAACCACAGTATATGACTATCTGCAAACCTATCCAGCTCTAAAGCAAAATAAAGGATACATCTTGGTAAATGAAATAATACATTATTTCTTTAGCACCTGATACAACGTATGAAATACTCAATACGTTTTATTTAAACATTTCAGCTTGAAAACGATTTTTCGATCAAATTCCCTGAGAAGGAGCTGAACCTGTTTGCTAACTGGCCACACTATCGCGATAAATTGATAGCCTATGCAAAAACTACCAATAAAGTTGGATGTCAGAATTGTCTTGACGTGCTCAATGTTTGTAATACTGAAGGTATGCGACATGTCTAATGGGTACATACCATAAATTTAGGTATATACTAGACATATGTGATCATCAATAGCCACGAATATCCCATGACATGACTTCAGAGCTAAAGCTACTGCCACCAACTACATTTTATTATACATCCATTTGTATAGTTTTTAAATGAAAGTTGGCATATTTTATTCAAATTAACTTATGTCACAAAAACTTGATTCCTGCCAGTTTTGTTGTCAGAAGTGACAGTGTTGTCGACTTCAGTTGAATTTTCTTTCCCACATTATTCTCGATTGAAACATTTATTTTCACTTTCAAGTTAATTTAAATGACACGGATAGAGCTTGATGAGCTGGTTCGAATAGTTAAGTTCTAGTCCGAGTATAAATTATTCGTAGTTCACTACATTTCCTTTTCCCCCTCAAACATGCACAGACATGTGCTATAATCATTGGCAAAAACATGAATATGCCACATGGAAGTACAATGGAGTATGTTGATATAATTTTCAAAACGTTCCTCGAAAGTATTATGAAATTCTTATTTTGTTCCAATTAATATTAAGGTCAAAAATTATTTTGAATAATTAGCTGTCTATAAAGGAATTATTGTTTGATTCAGACGCACAAACATTAGTTGCATTGCGACTAATTCCACTACTTGTACCGGTTGTGTCGACACATAAAAAAAAAAGAAAGAGTTTCCGTTCATCAAACGCGGAAATGCAAGAAAGCTTTCTAGCCAGGATTGATGTAAGTTTTTTTACTTGCTCTTTTCTTTTCTGTTGATTCAGAATCTAATAAAATGTATAAGATGTGTTTATTAGGCCGGGGTGAAAGAGGTTGATTTTCGCGGATCGTATTCTAAGAGCGCGGGAAAGTTGCGTCTTGGCATCACTAAAAACTGTGCCAAAGAAAAAAATTTACAATCGACGTCTTCTGTTCCGGCAAACGCCCTGAAGTTTCGATTTTTGCAGCACGGGGTTTAAATTGAGAAAAAACGCAAAAGACAAGTTGACACTAAAAAATTCATAAAAACTCACCGAGTCGGCCGATTTCAGTCTCGGCACGCTTATTCGAGGCGGAAAAAATGTAGCTTTCGTTTAACGTTTCAAAATTCAGAATATCTTACTTACTTTCGAAGATACACGCGCTCGAAAATTGAGAAAGTAAGTAAGATATTTTGAATTTTGAAACGTCAAACAAAATCAACATTTTTCCCGCCCCAATTAAGCGTATGAAGACTGAAATCGGCAGACCTAGTGAGTTTTTAAGAATTTTTTAGTGCCAACAGGGCTTTTTACGTTTTTTCTCCATTTAAACCCCGTGTTAAAAAATTCAAAATTTTAAGGCGTTTGCTGGAACAAAAGATATCGATTGTAAATTTTTCCTTTGGCACAGTTTTTAGTGATGCCAAGACGCAACTTTCCCGCGCTCTTAGAATACGATCCGCGAAAATCAACCTTTTTCACTTCGGCTTAGTGTTTATATAGTTCGTCATTTTCCAGACTGTATCAGATCTACAACCAATGGTTGAGAAGCGCAGGAAAGCATTTCACCAGTCCAAACTAACAATTCAACCTTACGTCGTTATTGTTGGCCAATCATTACAGAAGATTGACGCAAGTTACCTCGTCATAGAAGACATTACCTACCTTCTGGAAACGCCGTTGAAAGCGGTAGATATATGCTTCAAGTCATACTTTGCGCTTTCGGCGTCATACACTGCCTGGTCTGAACAAGCATGGCTATTTTTACAAAAAGTAGTTTATAAAATAGATACAAAATGGGATGACGATCGACAGATACCTTCTGGGCTTCTTGCTTTTTTTACAGACATAGAAAATCAAATCTTGTCTGAATAATCATTTGGCATACCTCCGATATACGTGTGCAATGACAATCAAACTTCATAGATTTTAGTAATCAGGCCAAAATGCCGCGGTGTTTTAAATGTATGCATAACTTCGCTTCTATAAAGGCACTGATTATTCACATAAGAATTTCTCATGAACTTCCGAATAATATACTGTGCTGTGTAGAAATTGGATGCACCAGAGTATTCGATAAATTAGATACTTTTACGCGCCATTTGAGGAAAAAACATTACTCTAAACCTGCCGAAGCTGTTTCCTGCAATGCTCAAAATCATACCAATACAAACATTTCCGGTGATAATACAGATCAGTCAGAGGATAATATTGGCATGAACAAACCTCCTACTGTGAATCCATCTGCTGATGTTATAAATGATGATAACTTTCATATTATACAAAAACGACAATCTGACTTAGAAGAAATTCTATGGTCGAAAGTCGTCGAATTTATATCTACATTCTACAGTAACCGTAAAATTCCCAGAAGTGTCATTCAAACTATAATTGAACAAGTACAAGGCCTAATGGTCGAACCATTGTCCATCATCAAAGATGTTGTGTTTGATCAGCTTCGTATTTTAGGCGAATCGCACGGAAATATCAGTTGCCTTGAAAATATGTTTAACACGATTGAAAATCCTTTCAAATCTATGTCGACTGAATACCTGAGATTGAAATACTTTACAGATGTAGGCTATTATATTCATCCTGAGGATGTGATTGTCGGTCAAAGATTAACAGCAAGAACGTCAAATAATCCAACAACTGTTGAGACTCTCAATGAAGTTATGAAATTTATCCCACTCCGTAAAACCCTCAAATTTTTTTTCGAGATGCCCAATGTATTCTATCTAACCATGAAGTATTTAGACGAATTATCCGGTGGAGACGACCTTCTACAAAACTTTGTACAAGGCGAACTATGGAAAAAAAAGTCACAGAAATACCAAAATAAAATTGCATTGCCAGTGTTCATTTACTTTGATGAATTTGAAGTGAACAACCCATTGGGTTCTCGTGCCGGTCTCAAAAAGTTAGGAGCAGTGTATTGTTCAATTCCATGTCTGCCTCCTAAATTTCAGTCAAAGATAGAAAGTATCTTCCTCGTACAACTATTTATTGCCGAGCACCGTGTAAAATACGGAAACTTGCCAATTTTCAAAAAATTGATCGATGAACTAGCGTTCTTGCAAGATGAAGGAATCATGATCTCTACCCCAGATGGTGAGAAAAGACTGTTCTTCGTCTTATCACTACTAATCGGAGACAACTTAGGTTTACACTCTATCCTTGGTCTTGTAGAAAGTTTTTCTGCAAATCATCCCTGCCGCTTCTGTTACATCACCAAAAATGAAATATCGACAAGTTTTGTAGAAGATCCTACCAAACTCCGAACACGCAATGCTTACCAAGAAGATGTGTCCGCTATAAATGTTTACGAAACTGGTGTAAAAGAGAACTGCGTTTGGCATGGACTTGAAGACTTTCACATTACTGAAAATTATGCAGTCGACGCCATGCACGACTGGCTAGAGGGTATATGCAAATTCGATATGAAGCTGATTTTGATTTACTTGATATCTATTGAAAAATTGTTCTCGCTGGAAACCCTGAATTATAGAATGGTGACATTCAACTATGGTTTTATAGACAAGCGTAACAAACCGCCATTTATTAAAAACTTGAATAATATTAAAATGTCAGCTACAGAAATGCTTTGTTTCGTTCGATATTTATCATTGCTTGTAGGAGACTTGGTCCCTCAGGAAAATGAGTACTGGGTGTTATACTTGAAGTTGCGGGAAATCCTCGAACTGATTATGGCTCCAATGCTCCAAAAGGAATGTGACGGTCTTCTGAGTACATTAATTAGTGAACATAACCAACTTTATTCAAGCTTGTCCAATGGCAATCTAAAGCCAAAAAATCATCACGCTACACACTATCCGAAAATTTTAAAAATGTCTGGCCCACTCGTTCATTTATGGTCTATGCGATTTGAAGCGTATCATCAACAATGTAAAAAAAGTGCATCTGCTACTACTTCCAGGGTCAATATTATTCACACTATTGCATCGAGGGAGTCAATGAAATTTTGTGAACAACTCCTGGCAAACAAAGGTTTCGCTGATAGCGTGATAGTCGGACCCTCAATCACAAAGTTTAGAAACTCAAAAGAATCTTTACCGCCTGAATTTATGACACATACGTACACGAGATGGGTAGAGCTAAACGGCATAAGATATCGATTAAACTTAGCTGTAATGATTGATGCTATGGACCCGACCCCTGGCGTCATTCAACAGATACTTATAAACCATCAAGGGAAAGTTTGTTTTGGTTTACTCAAGTACGAAACTGTATCCTTCAACGAACATTTACATGCATATGAGGTAGAGAAAACTGTTGAGTTCATCTACTTGACAGCCGAAAAATTGCTATTTCCTATTCCATTTTCCTTGGTATCAGCTGCTGATGCCAAGCTTTATTATATCCGAAGGTACGCATTATAGCATTCCGTTGCTATCACGTTTTTTGATTGTCATTGCACACTATATCGTTGCCAGTTGTGTAACATTATTACACGCTCCGCTGTATATATACATTAGGGTGGACGTTAAATTCCATCTTGAGGAGTGAAATCCCACAGTTTGAAGAAAAAAAAAAAGCAAAATTGATGAAGAGAATTTTAGTTCGGAGTAGAATCATGATCAGATTCGACGGTATGATATCCTCGATTATTCCTCATGTAGTAGTACACATACCTGATACCTTCACATAGTTTAGGATTTTTCGGAATAAAATGAGCCTCACAGAGTATTTTTCAATTGAGATCCGTAAAAATGCACGTGTTTTAAATGGGAAACTTTGAGGCCTTACCGGCACGTGTTAACTTCATTTTAGAAACTTCGCTTTAAAACCAAAATTTTTCTTTTTTTTTTTCCTCTAAACTGTGAGGTTTCACTTCTCAAGATGGAATTTACGTCCACCCTAATATACATACATTCATTACATAGATATAGGTACATATGTGTATAGTACAATATTACTATAGCTTTTATTTCATTATTTACCATAAGTCTGAGAAGCGTACAATATATATCGATACCCACGTTCTAATATGTCGCGTCCCACAAAATTTGAGAAATTGACTTTTTTTCGTGAATGGAATGATGATAATGTCTCGCAGCTTATGTTGAAGTTTTAGCGGTCGAATTTTGATTTACTATTTTCAGATGAATATTTCTCTTCATGGCCTCCTGAAAAATTTTCCAAACGTGGGTTAGGACATATTAGAACGTGGGTATCGATATAGGTTTCAGGGTCTGATTATTAAAAATTCCTGATATTCGTAATATATTTGTGTGCAATTATCTTCTCAATATATACATATACATACACATACCGGGAATCTACGTGGAAACGCTTCATAGGGAAGTGAAAACGTCTGCATAAAGGCAACTCAGAAGTCACTCACAACTCAGGCGATTAGGTTTTATTTCGCATATTGCGTGCCTATTGGCTACATGGAGACAAAACCTAATCGCTTGACTTCTGAGTGACTTCTGAGTTGCCTGTATGCAGACGTTTTCACTTCCCTATGAAGCGTTTCCACGTAGATTCCCGGTATATGTCATCACATCCAAATATTTTTTTACCTTCAATGCGTAAACAAAGTTTGTAGAATGAGTATATTTCAAGTTCGATCTCATATGAGTCGAGATAAGATACGTCATCTAAGTGATCAATGTTACTTATAAATAAAAATAACAAAAGAAAACACAAAAATGTCTTATTTTTATGGATTATAGACATATCCTTTGCATATGCCTACACCCATATCCATGTTTTGCTGCGTGTGATATTATCGAAATTCCATACTCATCTATGTCCTCTGAAACCAGTTTGTCTATATTAAATTAGGGTGTGTAAGAAAAAAAAACGAAATTCAAATTAATTTTTTTACCTCTAAATGTGTGTATCCCAATCTCAAAATATACCTCGCGAACGGAATTCGCCGAGTCCGATGAAACTTTAGCTGACGAGTGTGAGGTTGCAGCACGAGCCGAAGGCGAGTTTTGCAATCACACGAGATCGGAAGTTTTTGCGTCGAGTATTGTAGAAAATTTTACTTCAGGAGGTATGAAAATGGGGGTTTTAGCCACGCAAAGCGTGGGTAAAACGTCCAAAATCACACTGACTGAAGTAAAATACTATTTCGTAACACATGCACCGAAAGTCCTCTTTCGCGCACCCGTGTGCGAGAAAACTTTCGCACACGGGTACGCTAAAACCTGCTTTCGTGCTTGCAGACGGCGCACAGACGAGGACCTTTCGTTGTATTTGTTTATTGTTAAGGGGGGAGGGAGGAGGAGGAGGAAGTTTGTTCGGTCAAAAAAAGGCCTATTTTTAAGAATTTTTTTATAACATTGTTACTATAGATTTATTTTGAAAATTAGTATATTATAATACATTTGAAGAATATTTAAAAGAAATTTGGTACAAAAATATAAAGAAATAACGGATTTATTGCAGTTCTCCGCTGGTCTGGAAATTTGTTTTTTGCGGTGACCGCGATTCCTCAGCACTGGATTATCTGAAATCGAAAAAACAAATTGTTTTGATTAGTTGATTACTTTTTCTCTCAGCTGACGCCGAGTTTTTTTTTATTTTATCAATTTTTCAATTTTTTGCATCATTTTAAAGTTGAAATGTCGATTTTTTGACAATAAAATCGACCTATTTGTTATTGTAAGATTGATACTAATTGAAAAATTTGAAAAAACTCGACGCCACTCGATAGTTATTGTATGTAGAATATGTGTACAAATTTTTAAAACGATCGGTTCAGTAGTTTTTTCGGAATGGTGATCACCGACTTTAAAAATTACATGTTTGAGAAAATCGATTTAAAGTTTTGTACACTGGAAAAATGAAAATAACTTTTAAAAAATTGAATTTTCATATAAAATACCTATATAGAATCATCGATGTCAGGTCCATATAGTATATCACTATCATCCAAGACGTCTAAGGCATCTTTTTGCCCCTGTCTACGCCGGATTATGCCTTCTTTAGTCTCATGCGCAGCTTTCTCATCCGCTCTGCTGATCCGCAAGAAAAGGTGCGCAAAGCTGAGTTGGAGCAACGGTCATTCAAACTACATAAATCCGTCAATTTTTCTCCGATTGACCTCAAAATTTAATACAAAATTCTTGAGATGTTATACATTCAAAATATCGATTAAAAAAACATGAAAAAAAAAGTTTCAAACTTTACCCCCTACGCCCCGGAAGAATAGAGTTCGATACGCGGCCCAAGGCAGCAATTCCTTACTTGTGTGGAGGCGCCTCACTCGTTACCTTCGGGCTCGTTCACACTCGTGCGCGAACTTCTACTTTGCGCTCTTGTATCGAAAAACACTATAACTGATGGTTATGAAAATGAGTTGACTGAAGGTGCATGATCTTGACTATTCGCAATAAATCACAAGTTGACTCAACAAATATTGAATTGTGAGGCAATATAATTGACTCTATACGAAATATTTCTTTCCATATAGGTGCTAATAAATATTTAATTTTTTCATTCAGATATCATTTAGTACAAACTAATATCAGCTAAAATCAACCAATTTTGAGGTGTGCCAAATGATATTCATATGTGAATCAATGAAACACTCAATTGCACCCATAGAATGAAATATTTTTTATAGTAAATTATATTGTCCTTCCAGGGTATCATTCAAATTTATTGCTCGAATTTGTGAGCAATATATAGTATAATTCACGATAACACGTTGCTGAAATTATAAGTTACACGTATATTACTACCTGTTGTAGCAATATGCACTTCACAATAACACATTGCTGGAATTATTATACAAATTCATCACTATATTTTATAGCAATATGCAATTTACAATAACACGTTGCTAGAATTACTAGTTGAATTTATTGCTGCTTTTTACAGCAATACCATATTGCTGTAATAGTATACAATATTTATATCAAGGCTTTTCAGCAATACATATTTGACGATACAACATAGCTGAAGACGATGACTAAATACCTTGTTGGCTACTTTAGCAACAAATCATTGCTGTACAAGTTTGCAATATTTATAGCACAGCTTCAGCAATGATTATTGCAGGTTGGTATGCAGCAATGTTTTATTGCAGTCCGAGCAATATTATTGCTGTTATTTTTCTCAGTGTACACGCATAAATGAGCTCTCTCAAGATATGTGCCACTTGAATTTTGTTTTTTAAAGTTTCGAGTAAGTAAAACTTTGGAAATTTGTGATTCATTTATTTTCTACTTGAAGGGTCACACGGATCGCATTTTGAAATTGTTACCGAAATTACTTCAAAGAGGCATCAAAAGAGTGATAAAATTTTCAGCTTGCCTTTTTTCGATGATCTGCGGCCAAAAATCGATCCGCTTCTCGTGGATCACCCCAGCTCTTCCACGTATTGAATGAGCAACATAGGTATCTGTACTACTGATACTTACGGACTTTTTTCTCAGCTTGAACCCATTCGCCCGCTGTTCCGATTCATACTCATGTACCCTCAATGTATGATTAACCAAAGATAACCAAAATTAATAGTGTCACACTTGGTATATCTCTTATTGGAAGGTCAATCACATCAGATGTGCAATTCGACGTAGTAGTCAGCAGATTTGAACTAAAATGAGATGTTCATCCAACATCTATGTGGCTTTTTAAGATCGGTTTTCATCCATAGGCCCATCTGCTGTCTACAATTGAACAACGCTGATCTGCGGAGGTAATCTATCTGTGATTTGATCTCGCAACTCCCGAAAATTCCCTAGAAACGCCAGGACTCTTCACAGTAAACACAACTGAACATCACATCCAACAATGGGTTTGAAAAAATTCCAAATCGTGTTAGACAGTCCTATTTTTTACTCGGGGCAACGTATAACGGGAAAGTTGCTGGTGGATGTTGAGAAGCCATTGAAAATGAGAGGTACGGTAGTGGTTTACGAAATATTTGTTCATTTGTAAATCAGTCCTGCTTTACTACATAACAATTCAGCTGCTATCCGCTATTAGCGTATATTGTATGCATGCTACACTCGTTTCAACTGTTTCTCGTGTTTTTAGGAATCTGGTTGAATTATACCGGTAAAGCAACTGTACGTTGGAGTGAAGGCTCAGGAAAAAACAAAAGGACATACACGAACAGAGAAACTTATCTGGACTTACAGCAACTAGTTTCCGGAAGTAAGTATTCTAAGTTAGCTTAGAACAATAGAAGAAGCAGACATTACTGTGTTGTTCAAATTATTTCTAATAAACATCTGAATCTAATACGTGTAATCCTGATTGTCCGCCAATTTGTTAAGTCTTGCATTAGTTAAGTAGAAGCACTCTGCTTCGAATTTGAGATCCAGGTTCTAAGCCATCTCCTTGCAGATTATGACGTCGAATCTGAACTTGCGGAAGGCCAGTATATTTTTGTCTTCAATTGTGAACTGCCGCAGTCTTCTCCGTCTAGCTTTGTAGGAGATTGGGGACGTGTTAGGTATTCCGTAAAAGCAACAATGGATCTAGCTTGGAAGATCGATCCGGTTGATAAACAGCCGCTGACGGTGGTTTCCATAATGGACCTGAATCAGCTTCCGGTCGCAGCGGTAAGTGGGACAAATATCATCTGGGAATTGCAATGTGTTAATCTCTATGTAAAATAGTGACCGAGATTTTCCCCACTCAGACACCAGTGACAACACAAAACAGCAAGACCTTCTGGGGGCACTCCGAACCAATGCTTATATCCTTCGATATTCCCGTCCGCGGTTACGTCGCCGGGCAGTTGATCACAATCAGAGCATTTCTGAATAATCAATCCGAAGTTGAAGTAAAGAGAATCAGCGCTGAGGTGCACCAGGTTAGTTACTTTCATAGTTAAGATTTTCAAAATTTGTGGATAATACATCACACCTGTAAATGGTTACAACAATTAACTACCGAAATCCGAAAGTGCTCATTAAATCATGAAAATCTCATGTCAGACGATATTGTTACCGGTGGAAGTCATCAATTACTTTTGGAACTCAATTACCTATTTAGGTAGCCATTTATTTTACGATGTGTATTCAAAGTACTTGACCACATATTGTTCACATTATACCTTGTCATAGAATAAAATTTTTGTGACAAATATCTGATCCTGACCGTCTCGGATTTGATCCTTGTTTTCTTATATCATTGTTAGAAGCGCTAACATTTTTTCCGTTATTTTTCCACAAACCATTATTTATTTCTGAATCTTTTAGACTAAAAAAGAGACGCCCATTTCGATTTCCTGTATTCCCGCGGGATTATCGTCTTGGTGAAGTGCACCCTGACTGCGTTTTAACTGGAAAAACTGACCAGACGAGAGATTGGTAATCTAATAATTAATATACGCTCTCAAAAGTTCATTAAGCGTTATGATTCGACGGAAATCGTGGTCAAAATATCGTTTGCAAACCAGGAAATACATGCACAATGATTAATTGAGCCCCTGGATCATAAAAGGAATCGTGCGGCCGAAATCACATAGAAGTATCGTCGCTTCTGAAAATATGCCGATGAAAAAAAGAAGAAAAAAACAGGTGAATCAAAAAATAGTTACTATTTTTTTCATTTAGGTTTTTTTTTTTTTTTCATCGGCATATGTTCAGAAGTGACAATACTTCTATGTGATTCCGTCCACGCGATCCCTCTTATGATCCGGGGGCTCAATTTATACATAACTTTTTCTATGCGTCCTTCATCTTTACTTAAAAATATTAAGGGACCAGATTTAAGTGTCAGATCCCCCCCCCCCCCCCCCCCCCCCCCCCCCCCAACAAGAGCAAGTGACAAGAACGCCCCTTCCAACTTGCAAGTTCATAAGTGCAGCGATTCGACAGATATCGTGGTCCCGAGAAAAACATTCTGCAACGAGAGGAGAAGAAGATTGTGTTTTTTTATAAACTTTGGTGGTCAATATCTCAAGAACTGCCCAATAGATTTCGTCGATATTTTGCGAGCATTGATGAAATATCATTCTTAGTTCAAGCCTTTCTTTCATCAATCTCTTTAATTATTTTTTTCATTTGCAGAATGTGATGTTTCACGCAACGGCAAAGTCGAGACCCTCGAAAGAGGTTATCGCTAGGTGTGAAGTCCCCATCAATCAAGGTGCAGGGCAAAAAGAGATATTTCTGCGTATTAAGGTACCAGCGACTACAGCCTCCTATCTGTCTTTCTGCACAATCATCGACATCAGATATCATTTAACCGTTACGGCAGAAGTCAGTGGCCTACATACGAATTTAGAAGCTACGACGGAGATTCTAATAGGCAACGTTCCATTGATGACTTATCAAAAACCAATTACTGGTCACCAGGTTTCAACTCAAGTCGTAGATCCCGAAAATCCCTCAAACAGTCAAGCTTCGACTTATCGGCCGCCACCTTACAACGTTGTTACTCCTTTATCGGAATTGTACGAAGATTTATGTGAGTATACCAGCCTTGTAATCTTTCAATTATGTTTTCAATGGTGTGCATTTTGTATAGAGTCTCCATGAATGATGAACAAATAAAACTTGATCTCTTTTCAGCACTTCCAACTTATGAACAAAGTATTGGTCTTGGGACATCCACACAGGAGAAGCCGTCAGATGATTCTGATAGCGACGTAGAAGTGAATAAATTTGCGCCCCTGTATCCCGTCTATAAATTCAATACCATCCCCGAGCTCTAGAGTACACTGGATAGCGGACACCTTCCCTCTCAGCAACAATAGCGCGAAACCATTTGAAGCAAGATCAGGAAAATTCGGAGGACGGAGGAGCGGGGCGAACCGATGCCCCAGTTACTACGGGTAATTCAAACGGGGGAATCTCAAACTCGATACTTATACCTTTATTATGCGTGTTATATGGCCGGTTTTACCAACGACAGTTAACTTTTATTCGTCGATTAACTTTACTCACTGATTTATAAATTGCATTTTCACAGCAAAAATGTGCTTTTATTTTACAAATTAAGTTATTCTATGGATAAAAATAACGTTTTATAACATAATTCGCCCGATAAAAATATGCTTTCAATGTGAAAATGCAATTCCTAAATCAGTGGACAAAGTTAATCGACGAAGAAAGGTTAACTGTCGTTGGTGAAACCGGCCCTTAAGGATTTATAATTTATATTCATAAGCTTACCTGTGAAAAACCCTTTTACAATCAGTAGGGAAAGGTGGGGCTGTAACGCCATATGGGGTTAAACCGCTACCCAAAAAAAATTGATTTACTCGCATTTTCGCATCAAGGGGGATCGTACGAGACGGTATGCAATGTGACTCAATCTATGCAATGTGCTGACAATAATCTAAAATTTTCAGGGTGGGGCAAAGCCGGCAACTCGAAAAAAAGTAACAAAATGGCGTTTTCACGTCGAGGTGAGTGAAATAAAACTATATGCAACGTGGTTCCACCAAATGTTGGAGTTCTGCGAAAATTTAGACTAGTATTCGATTGCAAAACTGAGTCAAGATAAAAGCAAAGATTAAAATACCTCAATTTATATCCAGTTTTAGAAATGTCCAACTAGGATAAGTCAGATGCAAGTCTCTCCTTGTTTATACAATCATAGCAGTAAGCAGGCCCGCATATAGCTTTTTCGCCCCGCGGGAGATATTTTTGGTCAAACTAATATTGTGTATTGCACCTGTCTGAAGGAATAAATTTAAAAAATAAATATTTTTTGTAATGTATCGTATCGGAAACCGGGTCTTGCCTAGACTTGAATGATTTTTTGTTTGTTTACTTAGTTGATTTTCATTGATTTATTTGATATTCCATAATTCGGTTAATTTGTATTGATTCCAGTGAATAAAAAAGAATTTATAAAATGAGTGACTCGTCAATTGAACCAAAATGCCAGTAAGCAATGTTTCTAGGGTGAGCGACTTGACCCACCCTTTCAGTTTTGCATCATTTTCAGTGGAACCACGCTGCATATAATTTTATCTCACTCACTTCGACGTGAAACTGCAATTTTGCTACTTTTTTAGGGTGACGGTTTTGCCCCACCCTATAAAATTTTAAGCACTGTCAGCGGAATCACGTTGCATGGTGTCTTGTATGATCCCCCTTGATGCGGAAATGCGAGTATGCCAATTTTTTTTTTTGGGTGGCGGTTTAGCCCCATATGGCGGTATAGTCCCACCTTACCCTACTTGCAATTTTTTTACGAACTGAACATTTTGCCTGTAATGGTCGCGTATGAATTCAAACTGCTCGCGGTAACCAAGTTGGTTTCATTCGACGAGCGCAGTTCGCTATTCGGTCAGTGTATAATAGAGATCAATGAATACCATCAAAGAGTGAGCCGTTCCACGGAAACATTTATTGATGTGCCACGAGAGCGATTCATCAAGTGTATGAGAATATAATGCAATCGCTTCTGCGATCACTTGGGAATTCACTGTTATCATGCGGCATACAATCCGGTGCCTGTTTTTTTGAGGTGCAAAGAGTTTTTACGCGATCAAAAATGATACCCCGATTGGGAAATTTATTTGCAAATACTCCTGTTGCCTTAGCCGTTGTGCGATCAGTGTCTTATGTATAAACGCCTACTTAATATAAAAAAAAAAAAAAAAAACATGCGTACCAACTCTTGAGGAGTATATAGAGATGTTGCAGATATGATGTACTCCTCAACATTTCTGAACCACCAACATTTCGCTTGATAAAATGATAAATTTTGAAACCTTGTATCTTTGTGAGAAAAAATTGTAGAGACTGGAAATCAGTATCATTATAAGGGCACGACTACAATAAATTCTGAAGGTTTACAAGAATTTGTAGTTGTGCTTGATCGGTTGGACACACAAAAACATATTTAGCATAATGAAATTTATCTTCACAAGAAAATCAGTTGGTGGTCGCTATAGGTCTGGGGTACATCGTTGGCCGAATCGGATTCTGGGAGGCACTGTTCTCTTCAGAAGATATGCCATTTAAGCTTGGGTGACGGAATTGTTTTGATTTTATAAGTGATATACCGTATTATAATAACATTAAGATATTTACACGATATTACGGTGTGAATTCCCGCATTATAATACTACTATAGAAATATTGTGACGATTTCGATAAATCTAACATTAAATTATCACATCATTGAAATATATGGGGTATTCCACGTGAACCGGATTAGTTTTTGACAACAAAAAAAAAAGAAGCAAAAAACGGGAAGCTGAAAATTTTATCACTTCTTCCCGTAGAATGCACTATGGAAAGTTATTATTTTGTTCATGCATGGCTGAGATAAGTGGAGTTGAAAGTGTGGTAATTAAATTTTTGATATATTTATGACAGCAATATAGATTGTACCAATTATCTCCATGCTCTGTAACTGTTGGGGGCATCTCATGTAGTAACACTGAATCTGCATTGGTATCAGATTCCATGACCTCCGGCCAAAAACCGATCCGCTTCAGGTGGAATACCCCATATATATGTATAGTATATGTATTAGGGTATGCCAGAAAAAACTTCTTTTTTTTTTTCAATCTCCCACATCAAAAATCAAAGTGGTTTTATGAAATAAGAAGCCTCGATGAAGGAGGGCACTGAGAAAAAATGCGAAGTGGTGTCTCACTCGACCAGAAGTCATACTGATGAGGCACCTTTTCAACTTGATTGTCAGCATCCCCCTTTCGGCAATTGAAGTATGACATAACATCCAGCTGTCTCAGCATGTGGTATAATAAGTAGAAAATGAACAAGAGTTGTTAGAAATTAATCTATGAATATGCACTTTTTTTTTTCAATTTTGTTCTCTAAACATAATTTCTTATCAGTCTATTCCCTATACCACCTTGTGATTTTATTCAACTTGCTGTGAGATTTCACCTCGCGAAAGGGGGTTTCGGTCAATTGGGTCGAAGAATGATTCGAAAATTCTGTAATTAATCTCAGTTGAAATTGGTAGCTGGCTAACGGTTGTTTTGTCTATCTAACATTTTCTTCTAAGATTCTATATTTACATTCGATATAAAATTGAATTTTCGGCCGTCTACATTTATTAAAAAATGTGTTACCGTCAAAAATCGAATGCAAGACCTATACCTATGTTTTTTCAAAGAAACAACGAAGACATGAGTGTCGATACCTGGTTGAGTTGAGCTGGAATGCCCCATATATGTATTTAACACAAATATATAACAGGACTTTATATTTTCAATATTTTTATATTTCTTTTTAAGGTGCTTCCCTACGCAATTCCACCAGACCTGAAAACATTAGGAAAAAAGGTGTTATTAAACGAAATATCTCTGCCTGGGCACCGAAATCAATGAAACAAACTTCGTCGCGCAATTCTATGCACGATTTCGAACACGTACGGCCAAAAATATGTTTTTTTTACGCGAAAATAGAGAAGTTATCCATGTAAAACGTTTTCAAATCCGTTTTACATGGATATCTTCTCTATTTTCGCGTAAAAAAAACATTTTTTTGGTCGTACGTGTTCGAAATCGTGCATAGAATTGCGCGACGAAGTTTGTTTCATTGATTTCGGTACCCAGGCAGAGATATTGCGTTTAATAACACCTTTTTTCCCAATGTTTTCAGGTCTGGTGGAATTGCGTAGGGAAGCACCTTAAATATATAAGTATATTATACACAATGTTCAATACATACATAATATACGTATTTACCTATGATCTTATAATCAATTAACATATACCTATAGCAGCTAGTAAGAAAGGAAGCTATATAGTACGCATACGTATTAGGCGCAATTCAAGTCTGTAACTGTGCTCAGTACTTAACTATAGCGTATATCTACCGGTCTAGTTCGTTTAGCGTCAGTATACACATGCGCCGGCTTGTTTGTACTTAGCAGCCTGCTGCCTGCTTTCAGGCGTAGTCGACAGTTCTGTCATTCAACATGGTCTGTAGACATATGGCTACTCTGGCATTTTGAGGTTAGGGCGATTGTGTACTTCTGGTAGCCTTCCTAACACTGAGCTTGGCCTAAACAACGAACAATAATGAGTGTCAGGTATGCAATATATTGAAACAAAATGCGGCAGCAAATCATAAAATAATTGGCGACCAAAATAGTTACCTTATTTTATAAGCGAATTTTTCCGTCTTATCATACTGTCGTTACATCGTTGATAATTGATTCGGAAGTCTGCCTGGCTTCCAGTGCTGAAGAACGCCGCGGGACGGGCGCAAAGGGTTGAAAAAGATTAATTGAAACACGTGATACTATGAGGGCTAGTTTTTAGTGTGGCAGCAAGGAATGATATTCTGAGTTGAACAGTAAAAACGCCAGACACTTTGGTTGTTGGAAAAGTAACGACGGACGGCAATAAAGACGTGCGAAAATGCGTATAACTTACGTTATATAAGGGTTGGAACGAGAATAAATATTCACAGAAAGTCATCAAAATTCTGTATACGAAAGGGCAGACAAAAATATTGAGCCAAACGGTTCTGGCAGACAACGACAAACAGCGGTAAATCGCGGTTCGGCTATGAGTGCGAGAGAGACATCCGAGCAGGCTTCCCTCTGGCACTCGCGCTGAACCCCGACCTAACCTGACCCGATGGAAACATGGTCAATTATTTTCGATTACCGGGATTTTATTTCGATATACCGCGGTTTTCATGAACATTCGTCACGTCGTACACTGTTCCCTTTTATTCAGCCGGTTCTCTTGAAGACGTCTTAAAAAATCTTAAAGAAAGTGGCTCATTTGTTCCCTTTTAGGCAACTTTCAGTCCTGTGCTGTCTGGGATAGTAGACTAGAAGTCCTGGAAATTAGGAAAATATCGTGATATTGACGTCCTCTTTGAAATAGCATGAAGTTATCCTGAAATTTTACTCGTGTCCTGGGAAAGTTTGAGAATTTTTCAAATTTTTCAATCGTAAAAAATGACGATCTGTACCGCTTACGTATTGATTCCGAATGTGGATTATTTCCTTTGAAATCAATATTCTGAATTAGTAAGCGTTTTAACTTTGTGCAAAGCAATTGAAAATAACGTCATCCGGCGGCTTTCATGAAGCTAAGTCTAGTTTACTTTTTTCATCCACCGAAAAATCACGTGAAAAAACTATCCTTGAAACAAAATCTTTTAGTCCTGAAATAATTCTAGTAAAGTCCTAGATTTGGATACTCTAATTTTTCTGGACACGATGTTTATACTGTCATACGTTAACAATACTTTTTGGTATAACTTATCAAATTTTCAAGAGTTTGAACACTTTTACTATACCGACGAGATATTCCATGTGACGTCAGCCACCCGAAATAGGACTAACTCAAATATTTTCTGAATATCGGGGTACGAAAATACATGACTTGCCAACTATTGAGGCTCGTAATGCTTCATAATTTTCAAACAGCCGGTTCCTCCGTGATATAATTCTACAAAGAATATCTGTCGGACTTGCAGAATATTAAGAAAAGCCTTTGGTACAAATATCGATATGCCTTTACTAAAGAAAAGTGTTTAATTATTATTCCTTTGTTTGTCCCAGTGTCTGGAACATCTTGAATATGCCGGATGAAATGTTAGTAGAAATAATCTTATATTTAAATGCCAGAGAGAGGGTGATGTTAGGTAATTCGTGTACAAGATTCAAGAGACTTGTATTTGAAGAAAAACGGTTACTGAGGTCAGTATGAATGTGTTTTCGTATCGCATACTCACATTTTTTCCATTTATTATCACCTATAGTTCATTGGTCGCTAATTCAATGAAATTCGTCCATTTCTATTACAAAATAATTTTTAGTCAGACTTTCCGCCGATATATCCACAGTACTAGCTTGAGCCAAAATACCTGCAGTGCCAGACTCGGGGTTGTTATAACCTTAAATTCTATTCATTACAATTATTACTGTGTGTGAACTTCATTTTCTTGCATCCAATAAAACTTTTCTTCAATGAAACATTTCCTTCTACCGAATTTAAGGTGGTCCATAATTATGTTTTCTGTGCATGATCTCGATGCTCCTAATAAATCTAGTGTCTAATGAAGTATCGTTTACTTTCCAAACGAGCCTTTTCCGTTGATGCAGCCTATTGTAATGCTGGCGGGTACACTCTTCTATGAGTACTATCCTGTTTCATATTTTAGTTAAACTTTTGAATGTTCAGGTATTTAGATTTCTCCAGTGATGGCTACTTGACCTCATTGTCCGACGTGCAACAATATTTCAATCACAGAAACAAGTATGATCAAATTCGCAAAATAAATGTCAGCAACATTTACTGCACAAAGCCAAGCCAGATGCTGCAGTATATTGGTAAAGCAAAAAATCTCATTGACGTCAACATAACTGGATTTACATTCAAAGACGTCAAACAAATGGCATCTTTTCTAAAACCGTTGGAGCAACTCAAGAAATTGTCTATCGATTGGCCAACAGCACCAATGAACAATACACTCTGTTGTCAAATCTTAGAAGGCCCGTTTAAAGCACTCACACACTTGACAATGATGCTATACGATATCAAATATGGATGGACACTGATTCATGTGTTAGAACTGTGTCAAGAGTTAGAGGAATTGTGTCTACTGCAGATAAATGAACATTTTACACTCAGAGAAGTAGATCCCTGGCTGTCAGAGCCAAAAAAGCTGAAAAAACTCAAGATCGCCACCTTTTATGGAAGTGATGCAGTATTTTTTAGAAAAATCATTGTAGACATGCTTCCAGATCCTGAACAGTGGACGCAATTTCAACCATACGAAGTGCCGAATATGGACTTCTACTTTGGTATGATTGCAGCCATGAATATGTTAATAGACTCTTTTGTTTTGGTCAATAAAATTTCACGCCATAGTATGTTCTGAAAACATCAATAAATGCATATTCTAGAATTTCTCATATTTTACCACTTTAGCCAGATATTAATTTCTCACTTTTGAAACCATACATCATTTTACAGTGCTTTATAGTCCTTTTAAACCTGTTGCTTCGTAGCTCCTTGAAACACTTTATGCAGCGCAATTCTCAAACGATATGGAAAACGCCTCGGTGGTTTTTTACTGTAAAATGGGTTGGTCTGAAATACCGGGATGATTTGAAACACTTGGTATTAATCTGGGCTACATAGTGTGACGACATTCGGGTAACTCGAAAGATTCAGAATATATGCTTGGAAGGTAATTCTTCTGAACTCTTATCTTTGCTACTTTGCTAGAAAGGATGAGGAACCTTATTCGGAAAAATTTGTATGTATAAAATGAGGTATTTCTTCTCAACAAGATGATTTGAGAAATGTTTCATCTTATATCATGACAAATATGACTAACTTTCTAATGTACATATTTACATATTTTTAAATATTTTCGATGTTTATTTTAGTTAGAAAGTTGATCGATTAATAAATGTTCTTTTTCATAACATCTGCTCTGAAACTGCAATTTTCGTTGCCTGTTTGGTCAGTTGAAAGAGGCTGATTTCAAGCTAATGCCGGGAAAAGTTGTCACACATATGCGCAAGTATCAAATTCAATGAATCAGCGGTGTGAATTGGTGTTTTTCACTCTCTTGGGATTGCAAAATTGGTCTTTCACATCCCTTGGGATTGCAAAGAGAAATAACTGCCCTGATGCAAATGTCAGACTATTGAAATTGACAGTTGAAGTTCCAGAGCAAATGTTATGAAAAACATAGTGTGTGACACGGGATGAAACATGAATGCAGGCACGGGTGATGTCAGCCCTCGCCTTCGGCTTCGGGCTGACAACTTCACCCTGGCCTGCATTCACCTTGTTTCATCCCTTGTTACACAATATACTATTTTACGTGTGCATTCTTTTTCCAATTGTTTCAAGGCACCCCAAAACTGATTCAGGCCGGTTCCATCTCAAATCGCCCAGCAAGGTCAGGACGAAAAATTCAAATGATTCGAAAAAAATATGTATCATTCTTTGGCGAATGCGGGTGACCTCTTTTCATTCATTTTGCTTAAAAAAATTTGTGTCTCTTTATACGGATTTTACAATTTTCGTGATTTTACAATTCGTAGTGGAAAATATAAGCTGCTTGATAATACCGAAAATTCGTGAGATTGGAAAATTCATAACTCCATCAAAGAAGCTTGGCCGCTGATGAAACTTGCACGAAAAGTTAGAGTTTTTCAAATACTATTTGGGGAAAAATCAGCGAGAAAAACAAAACATATGCAATTGCCGAAAATTGCGCTTGAATTTGTTCGCTTTATTTCACATCATATTGGATAACTGTAGCAATTCTCAATCAATCTACGTCAACTTAGAATCGCGTAAAGGAGGGCGAATAAAATACGCACATTTTGGGACCAAGATGATCTAAATCCGTTGATTGGTTTGAACGTTATAGCACTTTAAAGAAAAAGTGGATTTACGAAATCTGTGAAAACGGGTTTTCGCCAAGAAAATTGTAAAATCCGTATAAAGAGACACAAATGAATGAGAAGAGGTCACCCAAATTCGCCAAAGAATGATATATATATTTTTTTCGAATCATTTGAATTTTTCGTCCCGACATTTTGGGCGATTTGAGATGGAACCGGCCTTCAACTAAAAATCGCCAACTTCCATTCTCTTCTCTCCCGCATCGACAATTATACTATTACATCCATACTTTCTTTCTCAAATGGACTATCACACATTTTCCTTGTGGCGTCGGTTGGACTAATTTTCTTTATGATTCTAATTGCAGTATAAAAGTGTTTCAAGTCAGTCTAATGAAAGGTCGTTGAAGTTTCAGAGTTTATTTTGAAAGCTATCTCGAAAATTACCTATGCTTTGTTTATGAAAAATAGGCCACCGTGAAACGTTTCAATTTATCTCATTGCACTTGTAGGGTAAACCGACCAGTGAATGGCCAGCCATATTAAAATCACTGTATACAGATATACTTCGCGTGAAAATGGTCATTCACTGGTCGGTCTATTTTTTCAAAAGTGTGTCATTCAATAATGGATCACACTGAATGAAAACATTTTCAGCAAAAAACCTAGAAGTATCTCAGGAATTGCGGGATCACGTACTTGTGGAGTCCACCTCCTCCACCCAATCCCTTCAGAAGGTAGGCTGGTTTCTGCCTTTCGAATCTCTGCTAAAAGAAGTTATCCGAACCGTCCATCAGACAGCATCGAAGAACTTCTGCTGCTTATCCCACTGTTCGGATCATTATTTACTAAGGATCAAGGATGCGAAGGTAGACGTATACCTGTTTATAGATATGGTTTCAGGAATTTCCATGTATTCGGTGTAGAAAATGTAAAGAAAGACTTCCATACTTCCGGTATTGATCACAATTCACATTGAATCTGAAAGTGAAGTAGGGAATAGCTTTTCCACTTTCTTTGCACTATGGTTGGTAACGGATAAAATTTTCAATTTTTCAGCTGCTGCTCAAAAATCCTAGATACCAAATTTCGTATCTATATTTGAACCATAACATAGAGCCAGAATGCGATGTGCATCTAGTCGCATCAGCATTTCCAGGTCTGACGAGGCTTGTTTTATCCAATATAATAAAAAGCAAAGGTAAGTTATGGACTTCTTATATTCAATTCACTCGAATCTAGATTCTCAAGGGTAGATCTGTGTAAAAACTGAAACTTTTTTTGTCTACAAATGAATATTTCTAAAAACTTGAAAATTTGAACATTTAAAAATTTGTAAATTTATATTTAAATTTAGAAAAAGCTTCAATTGAAATTTCGAAATTTTAGAACCATAAAATTCATGCATGCTTCCCACACATCCAGAATATTACCTGCATTTAAGATCTATCACAATATTCGACTTTGACGATAGGGTCGAGGCATGTATTGCATAGTGAATGTCACGTATATTGTAGATTGGCCGTCATTGAACAGTATGTAGTTCGAGTGAAAAAACAATGTTCTGCAGCGACAAAAATATTTTTTATTTTTCGTAGAACATACATCAATCATGCTAAAAGTCTGAAACACTTCGTAGGTATTTTAAATTCTATTTCGAACAAACAATCGTGTGGATTTTATGATACTTCGTTTCGTTCGTTGAATAGAAAATTGAAAAAGCTTCAAAACAATTGTTTTATTTCTAATTTTGTTGAAGTTGAATCCTACGCGAAAAATACCCCCAGTATGAATCTTTCAAATATGAGATGTGTTAAAACTCGCCCACTTGCTGCATACCAGCGGAATCCTCGCGAAAAATTGAAACGAAAGTTACCCGTGCAAAAAAGTCCGCGAGGACTTAGTTTTGTTGTAAAAGCACTTAAGGGGGACTTTGCCCTTGGAGTGCTATTTTTCAGGTGTTTACATTTTATTTTTTTCAATGTAAACAAGTAAATCTTATTCATTCTTTTACTCAATAAAGATAGTGTGCTGATGAAACGTCGCCAGGTGTCCGCTTCGATTTTGACGAAACTTCGCGAAATTAGGAAAAGTAGAAGGGATAAACCCTGGAACCTGAGATATCGAAGCTGAAGCAATTTGCACCATTTCTGGAGGCATTGATGCATCACTTCCAATTGAAAATTTTTTACTTAGGATTTGAAATCAGTGACCGCAAAGCAAGCCAGGTGTCACTCTATTACTGAAAAATCTTCGTATCGAATTTCTTCGGGATCTCTCGAATAGCTAAAGTTGAGAAAATTTGCTATATGTTCAGGGGTTGATCACAGCCCCGTAGGGTAGGACTCTGCCAACATGAAAAAATCAATGTCTAATATTCTCCCCCCTTCTACAATCTGGCAAAGTTTCTTTAAAATTGGACAGCGAAACCTGGTGAGGTCCCTTTGTGAATAATAACTATCAATTATACAATTACAGCATCAATTACAAAGAAGACCCCCCCTCAAACCGGTTTCAAACGAAAACGTCTTGCTCTTGATGAAACCGACGAACCTGCAAAGCCAAATTCAACTTTCAAAAAGCTCGTCGAAAATACTCCCCATCTTAAGGACCTGACGCTGTGTGCTAGGTAAACTAAAATGATACATATGAGCGGAGCCACGTCACCTCACTCAAAAGGAAACCGTCAAGTCATGGATCTTTGCGCCATCCAAAACATCTTTAGTACTATGGAAAAAAAAAAACAACTTCGTGGATTTTGAATTTTTTCGAAAATGGCGGAGCTGGAGCTATGTAAACTTTTGTGAACCGCTGTTGCACCGCTATGCTTAAAAATTCATATCTCTAAAAGTATTTATCGTAGCGGACTGGTCCTGGAATTATTTTGTTCGTAAAGAAACACGCTTTCATGAAAAAATGTTATTTTCGAAAAAAAAAATTCTTTTGATTTTTTTCGTCGTTTTCATTTTTAATTTCGCTGCCATTTCCGCGGGACTCATAGAAATTCATGGGGATAATTTTCTTGAGATACCTGAATCCTTCCCCTTCGATCCTAAAAAAACAAATATATGGAGAAAATACCTGGGCCAGAGCAAAAAACCAAAACGTCTAGTCGCGCAACGCCGCGCACGCCAATCCATGTCCGCGCGCGGCGTTCCTGGTTCAAAAATGCCTCAAAACAAAATTGAAAACACGGTGGTGAAAAAATGATAATCATTTTTGGAAAATTCAGAAAATTTCCGATCGACTACCGTGTTTTTAATTTTGTTTTGAAGCACTTTTGAACCGCGAACGCCGCGCGCGGACGTGACTAGACGTTTTGGTTCTTTTCGCCGGCCAGGTATTCTCTCCATACATTTTTTTCTTTTTAGCATTAAAGAGAAAGGATCGAGGTATCTAGAAAAAATTATTTCTATACATTTCTGTGAGTCCCGCTAAAATAGCAGCGAAACTATAAATAAAAATTACAAACAAAAATTAAAAGAATTTTTTTTTTTCTTGAACAACATTTTTTTCATGAAATCGTGAGTAGTAGGGATTTGCTACCTCTGGGTCGCTTAATATTAGTGCACATGGACACACGCATACATAATGCGCTCACACGTATTCAAAAATGCTAATATCATAACTTTTGAATATATGTATAATTAAGCTCATTACACATCCCCCCTACAAACGGGAAGTCGTTAATTATACTCATTAGACATCCCATCATAAACGGGGGGGATCTTATCAGGTAAGCGTGCCTAGCCTCAGAATAATTATTCCACACGTTCTTAGACGAATCGGTCAGCATGCAAATCAAGTGCAACGCATAGTGCTCAGCAGTGGTAGAAGATTTTCACATATTATTATTAAAACATGCGTGTCTGCAGAAAAAGAGGTTCATACAATGTAGCGCAGATGATAAAACAGATTAGTATATCATCACACGGTAGACGCATCCAAAGAATCGCTGCACCTGACGAGGAGCGCGTGCGTGCCTGCTCCCCCAACTAATTATACATCGTTGTGATTATTATCCTCCGAGTAGGCTGATGTTGTAGCGATTGTCGTCAAACTATGTTTCCACCTACCACTACTCCACACCCGCATTACAATCGGATGACTCTGGAGCGTAAAACACTCCACGAACCCCTCATATCATATATTCTCCCACACAGCAGATGCATATAAACTATCGCGTTCAAACACTCGGATACAATGGTCTGCCGGCTTAACGGTGTGCTTTAATGTTAAGATACAAACAAATATGGCGGACAACATCATTATACGAATGGAAAACAATCTGAACGAGCAGTTCAAAATATTGGTAATAACTGTAATCCCGAAGTATGTCGAAGGTTCGAGAAGAATTGAGATAAAGTCGTTAAATCATTGCGCACGCAATTGAAAACGATAGGCTTTTCCCGGGACCAAACAGAATTATGAAACTCGTATACGTAGAATAAAAAGATATAAGACAGTGATTAGTCATAAAATTTTGCTAGGCCGCGGATTAAACCCCACGACGCGTAACAAATCTAAACCATACATCTGGCAAGACATTGAATCGGCTTTCGGTAACCGTATTCGAACCGGTCTCATCACAAATCTCAAACACATCGACGTCAAACAATTTCTCAACGATGTTAAATCCACAATTTGCACACGTCTAAGGAATATGCGGAAAAAATATCGGTGCGTGAAGATATACTTAGTGCTGTCCGGCGAATTCGCGACAAAGGAAAATAGGGACATAAAATACTTCCATACTTAAACAGTTGGTATCAAGAATTCGTCATACGATCCCTTCTGCACCAGTTGGAAGAGTTCCAAGAACGAGACAGCGGATGGGCTTTGCGCAGTATAATTAACCTAACTGTGAACTTCAACCAATGCGAACCGATACGGGGCTCCAGCTTCATAGACCTACCTTCTAAGATTGAAGCCAAAAAGGCGGTTATAAACATCGAAACTAACGATGAAGCGTGTTTCGCGTGGCTGTTGTAGCAGCGTTATACCCAGCCGCATCACAGGTTTCCAGACAATCCTCGTTTCCTCATTATAAAACTGTGCTCAACGTTGAGAATATCAGTTTCCCCATGACGTTGAATCAAATCAAACGGTTCGAAAATCAAAATAATGTGTCGGTAAACGTATACGCCCTCGGAGACAAACATTTCTACGTAGCACCTATTTACCTAACATCAAACCCTGTCACTCGACACATAAATCTGTTGCTGATATCGGAGAATAATCAGTCCCACTTCTGTTTGATCAAAAACCTCTCCAGACTCATTTCGAGTCAAATCACTAGAAAACACAAGATGGTTCTCTGCAACAGATGTTTAGCTCATTTCTATAATGACGAAGCGTTGACAAAGCATTCAACGGACTGTTCGACGATCAACAATTGTGCTGTAAAACTACCTACGGACGATGACAAATGGTTAAAATTCAAGAATCATTATCGTCAAGACAGGGTACCCTTTGTGGTATACGCGGACTTCGAATGTTTGCTGGAAACGGTGAAAAATGTAGAATGGGGGGATAAAACTCGCGCGTATCAGAAGCATACGGCTTATAGCGTCGGATATTATATTCACTGTAGTTTCGACGACTCGTTATCCACATACGAATCCTTTAGAGGGGTGGAATGTGCTCAATGGTTCGCGGAAGCAGTGAAACAATTTTCGCTGGACCTAGAAGTCATGTTACGTAATCCTAAGCCGATGATTCTGATGACAAAATCGCAGAAGGACGAATTCGCGCGAACTCAAATCTGTCACATATGTGGGGGAAACATTAATCCGGACGACGTAAAGGTCCGCGATCATTTTCATTTGACCGGTAAATACAGAGGACCTGCGCATTCGAAATGTAATCTCAGATATATCTCAAGTCATACGATCAGATAGCTACAGCGTTCGAGGGTAAGATAGATGTGATCCCAATGAACAAAGAAAAATATATATCATTTATCAAGGATGTTGAGGGCACCAGAGTTCGACTACGGTTTATAGATTCATTCCAGTTCATGAGTTCTAGTTTAGCTAGTTTGGTTCAATATTTGGGTAGAGGGGGTTTGCACATAACGCGTAAGGCCTTCGCAAAGCTGGAAGATGATAAATTCGATTTGCTGGCAAGAAAAGGAGTTTTTTCGTACGATTATGTCGACTGCGTTAGCAAATTGTTGGAAAAATCGCTTCCGTCGATCGAACAATTTTATAATAAACTCACGGACGATAATATCTCTGACAACGAATATGCTCATGCCAAAACTGTCTGGCAGACCTTCGGAATACGAACGTTAGGCGAGTACAGCGACCTATATTTGAAAGCCGATGTATAACTGCTCGCCGATGTGTTTGAAAATTTTAGACAGAGCTGCTTACGCAACTACGTATTAGATCCAGCTCATTATTATACCGTTCCCGGATTAGCTTGGGACGCTATGCTCAAACTTACCAAGGTTCGGCTGGAACTACTCACGGATATAGATATGGTTTTTTTTTGTCGAACGAGGTATACGAGGAGGGTTGAGCCAGTGTTGTAATCGATATGGTAAAGCCAACAACCGTTATATGAAAAATCACGACGAGACCGCTCCTGAAACTTATTTGATGTACTTCGACGTCAATAATTTGTACGGTTGGGCTATGTCGAAATTTTTACCCTATAGAAATTTCCGGTTCAATTCAATAAGTCAAAAGAAGATCGCGCTCAGCGCTCACGATGATAAACGATTCCTCATACCAAATTCAACCGACACACCACCTTGGGGGCATCATAAATCAGTTTCAGCTGATGACAACATCTCGGACGACATTGTATAACTGTTGCACTCGTTGCGTCAAATCGTTTCATGCCAAAATCTATTCTCGAAACTGGATCAGATGCAACATTGTCGCGGCAGAAAGTGTTGCGTATTGCCAAAAACTTTGGTATAAAACAGCAAAGCTTCTAACCATCAACCATCAGTGGACCGCTCAACCTGATCAGATCATCAACTTTCGAGGTACTACACACGACGAAATGTTGTGGCAAATCTTCGTCGTTCTCATCGCTTGCAGACACGTTGCCATCGTGTCAGCTCAGGACCCCGCCGAACGTGATGGTAAGTTTTAACTTCGGTAGAAGAACCATAATCAATTTTTAATCGGTCATTGTTAAAACCGTCTAACCGGCTTTAAAACTTAGAGTTGTTACAAAAAACACCAAATGCGAAATGGACAAGAGGCAAAAGGCGACTTATCTACACGATTTGGAAATGAGGTTGGGGCAATGTACGTCCCATGTGAACAGTATGGAGACAGCCATCCGAAACAGCGTCAGAACCCTGGCTACTCTCAGGCACTTGGCTCGGGAATGCGAGTTGCGATATTACGATGTCCAAAGGAATGTCACTACCGGTGACAGCTACAGTAAGATTCGTTTTCACGACGCACTGGTATAATAACTGAATGCTGAAACTGATAGCATTTGTTATGTTTTCAGACCATATTATGTTTTCAGACCAAATGCTATCAGTTTCAGCATTCAGTTATTATACCAGTGCGTCGTGAAAACGAATCTTACTGTAGCTGTCACCGGTAGTGACATTCCTTTGGACATCGTAATATCGCAACTCGCATTCCCGAGCCAAGTGCCTGAGAGTAGCCAGGGTTCTGACGCTGTTTCGGATGGCTGTCTCCATACTGTTCACATGGGACGTACATTGCCCCAACCTCATTTCCAAATCGTGTAGATAAGTCGCCTTTTGCCTCTTGTCCATTTCGCATTTGGTGTTTTTTGTAACAACTCTAAGTTTTAAAGCCGGTTAGACGGTTTTAACAATGACCGATTAAAAATTGATTATGGTTCTTCTACCGAAGTTAAAACTTACCATCACGTTCGGCGGGGTCCTGAGCTGACACGATGGCAACGTGTCTGCAAGCGATGAGAACGACGAAGATTTGCCACAACATTTCGTCGTGTGTAGTACCTCGAAAGTTGATGATCTGATCAGGTTGAGCGGTCCACTGATGGTTGATGGTTAGAAGCTTTGCTGTTTTATACCAAAGTTTTTGGCAATACGCAACACTTTCTGCCGCGACAATGTTGCATCTGATCCAGTTTCGAGAATAGATTTTGGCATGAAACGATTTGACGCAACGAGTGCAACAGTTATACAATGTCGTCCGAGATGTTGTCATCAGCTGAAACTGATTTATGATGCCCCCAAGGTGGTGTGTCGGTTGAATTTGGTATGAGGAATCGTTTATCATCGTGAGCGCTGAGCGCGATCTTCTTTTGACTTATTGAATTGAACCGGAAATTTCTATAGGGTAAAAATTTCGACATAGCCCAACCGTACAAATTATTGACGTCGAAGTACATCAAATAAGTTTCAGGAGCGGTCTCGTCGTGATTTTTCATATAACGGTTGTTGGCTTTACCATATCGATTACAACACTGGCTCAACCCTCCTCGTATACCTCGTTCGACAAAAAAAAACCATATCTATATCCGTGAGTAGTTCCAGCCGAACCTTGGTAAGTTTGAGCATAGCGTCCCAAGCTAATCCGGGAACGGTATAATAATGAGCTGGATCTAATACGTAGTTGCGTAAGCAGCTCTGTCTAAAATTTTCAAACACATCGGCGAGCAGTTATACATCGGCTTTCAAATATAGGTCGCTGTACTCGCCTAACGTTCGTATTCCGAAGGTCTGCCAGACAGTTTTGGCATGAGCATATTCGTTGTCAGAGATATTATCGTCCGTGAGTTTATTATAAAATTGTTCGATCGACGGAAGCGATTTTTCCAACAATTTGCTAACGCAGTCGACATAATCGTACGAAAAAACTCCTTTTCTTGCCAGCAAATCGAATTTATCATCTTCCAGCTTTGCGAAGGCCTTACGCGTTATGTGCAAACCCCCTCTACCCAAATATTGAACCAAACTAGCTAAACTAGAACTCATGAACTGGAATGAATCTATAAACCGTAGTCGAACTCTGGTGCCCTCAACATCCTTGATAAATGATATATATTTTTCTTTGTTCATTGGGATCACATCTATCTTACCCTCGAACGCTGTAGCTATCTGATCGTATGACTTGAGATATATCTGAGATTACATTTCGAATGCGCAGGTCCTCTGTATTTACCGGTCAAATGAAAATGATCGCGGACCTTTACGTCGTCCGGATTAATGTTTCCCCCACATATGTGACAGATTTGAGTTCGCGCGAATTCGTCCTTCTGCGATTTTGTCATCAGAATCATCGGCTTAGGATTACGTAACATGACTTCTAGGTCCAGTGAAAATTGTTTCACTGCTTCCGCGAACCATTGAGCACATTCCACCCCTCTAAAGGATTCGTATGTGGATAACGAGTCGTCGAAACTACAGTGAATATAATATCCGACGCTATAAGCCGTATGCTTCTGATACGCGCGAGTTTTATCCCCCCATTCTACATTTTTCACCGTTTACAGCAAACATTCGAAGTCCGCGTATACCACAAAGGGTACCCTGTCTTGACGATAATAATTCTTGAATTTTAACCATTTGTCATCGTCCGTAGGTAGTTTTACAGCACAATTGTTGATCGTCGAACAGTCCGTTGAATGCTTTGTCAACGCTTCGTCATTATAGAAATGAGCTAAACATCTGTTGCAGAGAACCATCTTGTGTTTTCTAGTGATTTGACTCGAAATGAGTCTGGAGAGGTTTTTGATCAAACAGAAGTGGGACTGATTATTCTCCGATATCAGCAACAGATTTATGTGTCGAGTGACAGGGTTTGATGTTAGGTAAATAGGTGCTACGTAGAAATGTTTGTCTCCGAGGGTGTATACGTTTACCGACACATTATTTTGATTTTCGAACCGTTTGATTTGATTCAACGTCATGGGGAAACTGATATTCTCAACGTTGAGCACAGTTTTATAATGAGGAAACGAGGATTGTCTGGAAACCTGTGATGCGGCTGGGTATAACGCTGCTACAACAGCCACGCGAAACACGCTTCATCGTTAGTTTCGATGTTTATAACCGCCTTTTTGGCTTCAATCTTAGAAGGTAGGTCTATGAAGCTGGAGCCCCGTATCGGTTCGCATTAGTTGAAGTTCACGGTTAGGTTAATTATACTGCGCAAAGTCCATCCGCTGTCTCGTTCTTGGAACTCTTCCAACTGGTGCAGAAGGGATCGTATGACGAATTCTTGATACCAACTGTTTAAGTATGGAAGTATTTTATGTCCCTATTTTCCTTTGTCGCGAATTCGCCGGACAGCACTAAGTATATCTTCACGCACCGATATTTTTTCCGCATATTCCTTAGACGTGTGCAAATTGTGGATTTAACATCGTTGAGAAATTGTTTGACGTCGATGTGTTTGAGATTTGTGATGAGACCGGTTCGAATGCGGTTACCGAAAGCCGATTCAATGTCCTGCCAGATGTATGGTTTAGATTTGTTACGCGTCGTGGGGTTTAATCCGCGGCCTAGCAAAATTTTATGACTAATCACTGTCTTATATCTTTTTATTCTACGTATACGAGTTTCATAATTCTGTTTGGTCCCGGGAAAAGCGTATCGTTTTCAATTGCGTGCGCAATGATTTAACGACTTTATCTCAATTCTTCTCGAACCTTCGACATACTTCGGGATTACAGTCATTTACCAATATTTTGAACTGCTCGTTCAGATTGTTTTCTATTCGTATAATGATGTTGTCCGCCATATTTTTTTGTATGTTAACATTAAAGCACACCGTTAAGCCGGCAGACAACTGTATCCGAGTGTTTGGACGCGATAGTTTATATACATCTGCTGTGTGGGAGGATATATGATATGAGCTGGAGTTCGTGGAGTGTTTTACCCTCCAAAGTCATCCGATTGTAATGCGGGTGTGAAGTAGTGATAGGTGGAAAGATAGTTTGACGACAATCGCTACAAAATCAGCCTACTCGGAGGATAATAATTACAACGATGTATAATTAGTTTGGGGAGCAGGCACGCACGCGCTCCTCGTCAGGTGCAGCGATTCTTTGGATGCGTCCACCGTGTGATGATATACTAATCTGTTTTATCATCTGCGATACATTGTATGAACCCCTTTTTCTGCAGACACGCATGTTTTAATAATAATATGTGAAAATCCTCTTCCGCTGCTGAGCACTATGCGTTGCACTTGATTTGCATGCTGACCGATTCGTCTAAGAACGTGTGGAATAATTATTCTGAGGCTGGGCACGCTTACCTGATAAGATCCCCCCCGTTTATGATGGGATGTCCAATGAGTATAATTTTAACGACTTCCCGTTTGTAGGGGGGTTGTGTAATGAGCTTAATTATATATTCGAAAGTTATGATATTAGCATTGTTTAATACGTGTGAGCTCATTCTGTATGCGTGTGTCAATGTGTACTAATACTAAGCGACCCAAAGGTAGCGAATCCCTACTACTAGCGTGTTTCTCTACGAATCAAACGATCCCAGGATCAGTCCGCTCCGATGAATACTTTCGGAGATATGAATTTTAAAACATAGCGGTGCAATAGTGGTTTACAAAAATTCACATAGCTCTAACTCCGCCATTTTTAAAAAAAATTCAAAATCCTCAAAGTTGTATTTTTTTTTTTCTATAGTTCTAAAGATGTTCTGAATTGCGCAAAGATCCGTGACTTGACGGTTTTGTTTTGAGTGAGGTGACGTGGATCCGCTCAAATGCTCCGTAAAACAAGGAGCATTTTATGAACCATAATGCAAATCTGCAATGGGTTGCTAGACTCATATTTTTGTAATTTTTTCTACATTTTACACCCAAACCGGCAATGATGAACATTAAACACATTAGCAGAGTAAATAAAAACGTAAATAATAATGATATGTAGATTATAAAAACCGATGAATGCTTCCATAACTCGTTGAACTTCTAGGCGTCCTCTACAAAGTTGCAAAAATTATGCACCATAAGCCATACTATTAGTGCTGAAAGCACAAATATCGGAAATTCAATTTTCAATTTCAAAAAGTGTTAGGGCTAAAATGAGCATGACGTTAGTGAGAATGAGCACATCGAAAATTACAGTATAATAGCTGATTAGGGGAAGGAGACGAGATTATTTTTCATTTTTGGGATCAGTCCATTGCAAAAAGCCGCCATAGCTTTCCATAATCCATTTTTGCAAAGTGCCTTCCGGCTTGTAATTAAGCCTCTAAAGATAGGGAATATAAACAATTGATTGCTTTAATATTCGTATTACATGAAATCCCCTTTAATTTTTTGCATGGGACGTGTAAAGTACGGTCTAGTTTGCACTACAAACAACGCAAACGAGAGTCACTTTTTGATTCATCAGAATGTATCTGGGATTTTGCCGACAAATATCCGATACTGTTCCACTGTTTGAACACTCCGTCATTCACCTTATTCGTACCGACATCGCATTTTGCTAGAAATTTGACAAAATTTACTTGAAAAATTGACTAATATATTTGATTACGAGTATTAATTTATTTTTTTTCGATGTTTTCTGCAAAAAAAACATGACTATTTCTGACACAATAGGAGAAAACGTTTCGAAATCCCACGAATTTCAAGAAAATATTTCTTCAGAACAATTTCTGACAATTTTCGGGCAAATCTTTTCACCAGGGGAAGCAAAGAAATATCTAGGGATGCTCATAATTCCCACGTGCTCACGAATACTAAGAATATGCATTAGGGTGTGCCGAAAAAAAAATTCTTTTTTTTTTTTCGAATGCGCATTAACATTCCGGTAGAGCATCTCAAATAGAATATCTCAGCCAAATATGAACTCTTAGTATTTATATTTAAAGGTGCCTATTTTATTTTTTCCATTTTTAATTCTTTTTTTTACATGTTATTCGTATGGGAAATGGAAAAAACAAAATAGCTACCTCTAAATATCAATATTGGGAGTTTATATTTGGCTGAGATATTCTATTTGAGATGCTCTACCGGAATGCTAATGCGTGTTCGAGAAAAAAAATAATCTTTTTTTCATGGCGCACACCCTAATATGCGTATCGATACCCACATTCTAATATGTTGTATCCCACATATGGAAAACTTTTCAGCAGACGATAAAAACGGTTCACTATTACCATTGAGAAGATAGGACTTTACGGATTGGAATATTTATTTAAAAATAGTGAATCAACAATTTGATCGCTAAAACTTAAGAATTAGCTGCAAGACATTATTATCATTCCATTTTTCAATAAGAGTCAATTTTTCAAATTTTTTGGTATACGACATATTAGAACGTGGGTATCGATATACCGTGATGGTAATAGAAAACCGAACGATGGCTGCACTACAGTTCGACCAACACACGCTTCTACTCGCTGCCAGTGATTGCCAACTCGATTCGCCCGGCTATACTAACTATATAGTTGAGTATCCTTGAGCCTCGGTGACAGGCACCGGGCAAATCGAGTTGGCAGTCACTGGCAGCAAGTAGAAGCTCACGTATGCAACGCGAGCGTGTGTTGGTCGAACTATAGTGCAGCCATCGTTCGGTTTCTTATTAAATTCACGGTATGTTACCCAGACGTATCCTCATATAGTTTGTACTTTTATTTAATATTGCAACAATTTTTTGTACGTACACATGGCGAAGTTGATTCTGGCTCGAAAGTGATCGGGTTAGCGTGTTAAATCATATACCAAACAATCACTTCCGGGCCAGAATCAACCTCGCCATGTATATACCCATGGTTTCATTTAGATGGCCCCTTTCTTTCAAATGAGTAGCAAAAAGCCCTGAGCAATCATGTCTTAAGATCTAAATCTCAATATGTAGATGTTGGCATTGATGGAAATTTTATCGAGTTTTGTTATTCCAGTGCGCTTCGCGGAGATGAGTCTTGGGATTTGAACGTATTGTATTTGATCGCAGGCTGGGAAAGCCTCACAACATTGCATCTGGCACATTTGCCGATCAGAAGTGGGCAGTTCCTCGTTGAAATAGGGAAGCGATGTACAAATCTGGAGAAATTGAGGCTGGAAAATCTTGGTCCCCGTGGCGCCTGCTGTTACAAAAACGAGCTGTTGCAAATGTTGGCCCATTCTCGTAACTTGAAAGACTTTTCATTGCAGCAGGACAACTTAGGTCCCGTATCCCACTTGTTCACCACGCTTGCCGAAAACAAGAAACTCAGGAGAGTTTGTATAAAAAGTTTAGGGGC
The DNA here is from genome assembly GCA_914767705.2 of Tenthredo notha. Lineage (NCBI taxonomy): Eukaryota > Metazoa > Arthropoda > Insecta > Hymenoptera > Tenthredinidae > Tenthredo > Tenthredo notha. The sequence continues at coordinate 8,580,373 of OU611915.1, read as the reverse complement.
AGGAAATACCGTCGATGACTTGGTGTTACCAATCCTAAGACTTGTGCGTTCTTGTTCTCTGATTTTACTTATATGTGAAATTGAAGGGATAACCCAGATTGCTTGTAACAAACTGAAATCGAGCTTACAAAGGTAATTACGCATTGGTGAAGGGTCTCCTTGGGGTCTATCGCGTTTGTTCTTATCCCTTATAATGCATTTGCATGGAGAGAAAAATGTCATACGATTTGAAAAAATGCGAGTCGTTTTTATATGCTCAAATTATGGAGACGAAATCCGCCTAGAGAGTAGTTAAGACTGAAAGATCATGTAGAGATTTATGTAAACTGCTTTTATATCTCCTAAATGAAGACTACGTGTTCTGAAATTGAAAAGAGAAACTCCCATTTGAATATACAGTTCGAAACTATAGTGCTTGGAACATGATAGCGTCGCTGTCCATCTTTTTCAATGAAATTTGATAAAATTTTTGATGAAAGAAGCACGCCGCGTTAGTAAAATCGTTTATTTCTTCGACGGAGTCATTCCCAAATATAGGAACTAAACGAAAACTTGGTATCTGTGTCTTCGCGATGACAAAACCGGACTGAATGAAAATCTTTTTGCTACTACTCATTGAAAGAGACTTATTGATCACGGCATCGGAGGAGCCGCAAACAAACAGGCCGTAAAAAGCAATATTAGTTGATGGGAAACGCGTCTACAATTTGAAGTTAAATCTCTCTATACAGGGTGATCCAGAATGTGGTACTTTCCTTACATCGGTGGATTCCTTATAAAAATCTAAGACCAAAATTATTCATCCTAAAATGTCGAAAGCCAAGCCGTTTTCAGGTAGGAGCCATTTAAAGTAAGCCAATACGAGAGCAAATACCAGAATGGCTCGCCGCCGCTATTGTTGGCCTACTGGATCTCGCGACGCCTCACCCGCCGCCGCGATCTCGCCAGCTGACAAAACGAATGTAATAGGGTCACCAGTCCAATTTGTGGACGATTAAGAATTTCCTGTTCTCCAGAATAATGATACTCTATCAATTTTAGCAATCCGAAACTAACAAACTTGAATTCGTTTACAAAAATACTTGAACTATTGGATCCCAATGCGTTTCAAAGCAAAAAATTATGAAATTCATTAAAAAATAGGAAGAATATCTCAAAAGTCCGAAAATCCCAGTAAATGGACGATTCGTCGAATGGATGAACGATCCGGAACCAATAGATAGACGGGTAGAAAAAACACGTAGACGTTGTTAGTTTCCGTGAGTTTTCACTTTTAATTATTTTTTCTGAACATATTCAGTTTACAAACAAGAAGTGCAATACATAATAGTGAACGAGATATATATTTGAACAAACAAAAACTCAAATACACTTGAGTAATAATAATTTTCATTCCATTATCCAAAGTACAATGATCTACTACGTTGCTTGACTTTTATTACATAATTATGTCTTGTTGAAAAATAAATAAATAAATATAGTGATGCATATGATAGAAGAAACACTTAGAATAATGAGAAGGGAATTTATTACTATCAAGTAAATATGATAACTTATTCTCTCCCATAATTATAGCCTTTTCTGAAACAGAATAATTCAAAATAGAATATACTGATCCTTCTGATAATATCTATTTTGAACTACTATTCAAAAAATGACATCGATTATAAAAATCTTTCGAAACTTAGATCTAAGGAACGTTCAAGTTTCCTAGTACTTCTGGTTGAATATTCGTGTCTATAGTTTTCAAAACTTTTCCTTTCAAATCTGCATTCAGGTTATCAATCCTTTCTTCAAATTTCATTCGTTTTGCTGATTTCATATTACCATTCGATTGATTTTCTTTTTCTGTAGATTTTTTTCCTTTGGATTTTTCTTGTTTCTTTTTCTCCGTTTCTTCGCTTTTTTGCTGCTTTTTATATTCATTTTCTCTGTCTTTTTCTCTTTTCCTTATTTCCTTTTCTTCTTCTCTGAGCTTTCTCTTTCGGTGATTTTCTTCGTCCCTCTCTATTTTTCTCCTCCCTCTTTCTTCTTTCATTCTTTACTTCGAGGTAAAGAAAATATTTTTCAATTCAAATTCTTGTAATTTCTGAAGTAGACATTGCATATTCGTAATTTATTGACTATTTACTGATGCAAAATATCATGAAAAACTAATAATTACTGCTAGAGACTACATATTTCCAATAAAATGATTATTTATTGAAAATAATCCGTTCAGGATAGATCTGTTTATACTCGTTCATCTACTGGTTTGCGGTTAAGAAATCTATACCAGTAGGTGAACAGTAGTTTTTTTAAATTATTTCGACATTTTTTTGACATATCTAATTGTTTAATGATGTATAAGTGATATTTAATTGTTATAAATCATTACTTACCTCGTCACAACCTCCAAAAGTTATTTTTTTCAGAAGTCAAAATTCCCGCTACATGTCACAGGCTTAGAAGAAACGCGCGACTGACTGTTACAGCTAGCAACTGCGCCGTCAACTATTTTTTTTAAGGATAAAGCAAATTTTTCACTCAGCCCACTTTTTGAATATGAATTATAAAATGTTTCGTCTTTCGATTAGTTTTTTTTTTTTGCAAATTAGGAATGTACTGTTTTTTTTTTTAAGCGAGTCAAAGTTGGAATCGTCCATTTACCGGTCCGCGTCCACGTATTGGACTCTATCACAGTTTTATGCATGAATATGGAATCAGCATTCTTCTGTTTCCATTGCATCGCTTCTATAGCTTAGCTAAACATAGCAGACCAGCCGCAGCTGTGGACGCCTGATCGTCGTTTTGTCAGTTGGCAAGATCGCGGCGGCGAGCCATTCTGGTATCTGCTCTCGTATTGGCTTACTTTAAATGGCTCCTACCTGAAAACGGCTTGGCTTTCGACATTTTCGGATGAATAATTTTGGTCTTCGATTTTTACAAGGAATCCACCGGTGTCAGGAAAGTACCGTATTCTGGCTCACCCTGTATATATAAAAAGTCTTGTGAAGACAAAAAGTCTGTCCCGAAGACGAGAAGGTCTTCAACAATACTTCAATTGCACGGCACCCGCGAATTGTGCTCGATTCACGTTCACATTTTCTTCGATCACTTTGAAGTTTGAATCCGTTTAATCACTTTGACGTTTCAAACCGTTTAATTTTGATTAGTGGTAAATACGACGAGCGCGAAGAAGAAATGAATTGGTCCATAGAAAGAGAAGGAAAGCACACGCGGCCGAATCTGTCTCTTTCTAACCAACGACGTCAAATGCATAGAAAGAGACAGACAGTGGCCGCGTGTGCTTCCCTTCTCTCTCACCTTTGGCGTTACCACAGGCAGTATAGGGAATGCGCAGTCCATGCTCTATGTCTATGATTTGAATAATAGCCCGTCAACAAAGTGGTATCAGTTGGCGAAAGTACGAGTTCACTGGTCGCGACGTAACACCAAGACGCTCTCGATATATAAAATATAGATACGATTGGATATGATTAGATCTGATCATATCCAATTAAATCCAACGTTTTCAATGGTTTTTTTTCCAAATAGGAACCTTTCATCGAGCAATTTCTCTGATATAAATAAAACAAACTCAGTAGCATTATTCAGAATTCTGTCTAATTGACAAATAATACAATGAAAAATTCTTTAAAAAAATAACGAAACTTTTGGAAAAAATGGCTAAAGAAACCTTCATTCAAATTTTGACTAGGCTTGGCCCTGTAAAATATTCGCCACAAATTTTGAATCACCCTGTATTGGGAGATATGTAATATCGATTAATGTGTTATATTTTGTCTTTGCTATTCTGCAGATTGAAGAATGAATTGGACCGGCCATGTTTCCAATTCGAAATCATAAGATGGAACGGGTTTGATGGACCTTCTCATAACTTCAGTCTATATTCCGTTCACAAGGACCTCCTGTCGTCGCGTCGGTTTACCGACGCTTTGTACCAGTTGGATTGCTTATAAAGTTGGATTGTTCCTGTGTACATAAATATATTTCACCTTTTTTTTGTCATTGATATTTATATTTGCATATGTCAATATATGTATATTTCATACGTTTGGCAATGGGTTTCTCTTGGTTCGAATTATCAAACCGCAGTTCGTGTTTATGCATAATATATGGAAATACCGGTTCCATTTTATTCAGGAAATCACAAAACTTCTGAAGTCCACAGAAGCCCTGGGATTCTGTAATGGGATCGTTGAATCGGTTGAATGCGTCTAAGATAATTTTGAGCGTGGCTTCTTATGTCCGGAGCCACGGAACGAGTAGACGTTCAAACGTAATGGTGCACGATTGATTCAGGTCTGCGGTCCATATCCAACAGCTATTCGGGCAGCGTGCCTTAGTGACGTCCAATTTTCCGTAGCCGAAAAAGTGTTTCACCTGACATGCGGGACACTGCGGCGACTGTTGGCCTATACAATGCCACAGTTCCAGTATGCCACTGGGTCTCTTGGCTCATATTCTGGTCTAGTGCGGTGGTCGTGGTTGTTACGGGTTACGAGAGGCGAGTGTTGTAGCGAGTCGTGACGCGGGTGGTTCGCGAGACAGCCCGTGGCGCATTCGTGGGAGCTCGTGTCCCTGGCCTGGAGCAGCAACGAATACTTTACCTGTTGTTACGGACCTTTCAGAACCAACTCTCTACAGAGTTATAATTTCAACATAAGCAGCACTGTGGCACTGAAGGGTGGTGCCTACTTTCTCCAGCGCTGACTCTCGAAAAGTGTTTTACTCTAGGGCAGTGTTCCCATCCATCGAAATACAAAAATCACCATACCTCGTCACAAAAATTACCAGATATGTTCAAATATGGAACTTTCTTGAAATTTCCAGATATCTTTAAAGTTGGAATAAAAAGGTTGTTGATTTTCCAATGGAAAGACCCTGTAGTCAAAGCAAAGATCCATTCGAATCATATATTATAATAAATTTTTGAACAAAACACAGAAATCAACCTCGAATTCAATTCGTGCAAAAACTTCACACTCGTCAGAAAATACCATTCTCCCTCCCTATTCCCACAGTATACTAACTTTATCATACATATGGATGAAAAGGCCATTTTTCTATGCCTGTAGACAGGGCTGAGTAACATTTGAAATGGTTCCATTTAAAATAGGCATTTGAAATGCAAAATGGCATTTCGCATTTTCCTTTCAAATGGTATTTCTCAAAGCATTTCCATTTTATATTTAAAATGGTAAACTCAACCCATTTAGCCATTTACAAAATGCTAAATGGTTTTTCCGGATGAGTCTAAAAAACTTGCTGCCGACATTTTGCATCGATTCTTTGTGACTATACTTCGCAGCAGTACAGCACTACCCTAGTAACCATCTGCCGCAAGGTTTTCGAAAATTCTTGCAAGCTGCTTACATATGAACCACCAGTAGTCTGCTTCCGTATGCATGCTATGATTTTTCGCAAGATGTTGATTATTTCAAGTGTTTTGAAATGATCATACAAAAGTCTGCTGCAAATCTGCCGAAAGATGCTAGCGAAAGAGGATTGTTCAAGTTTCCCGTGTGCTATACAGGCAATAGATTGCATAACTGTAACCACTTTTTTCTAGTTGAGCTGTGCAGCCCTCAGTTCGAAAGGCTAGATATTTTCCCTGCATGCGTTTCCACATCAAAACTTGCCTGGGCCCTAGTTCGGAGAGCCCGAAATTGTCTCTTTCATTTGATATAATAACTGTAGCTATTTATGAGTAATTCTCCCGAGATATTCATTTTTCGGGATACAAGAAAAAAATTAAAAAAAATTGAATAAATTTATTTTGCTTCAAGTAAATGAATTACTTGTCTATTACCAAGTAAATGTGTATTAAGATCAAATAAATATCTTATCGATCGAAAAGTAGGAGATATTCAACTCAAGGAATTAATTTGTTACCAACGAAAAACAGATGGACGTGTGTGTGTCACGGTTCTTCCATCCAAAGCAGCTACTTCCTTGAATACAGCAATATCTCTTTTCAACAACCAGATAGAGTATTGGAATCTAAAAATTTCATTACTCGTATTGGATAATCTTGTTGTTTCACTTCAGGTATGACCGCTTTTTTGTTTCAAAAGAAATATGTTTGTGACAACGAAATAGAATATTGGTATCAAAGACATGCACTCAAGAAAATTAATTAATTGTCGCAATGATAGTTATATTACAAAATCAAATAAACTTTTCTTGTGATGAGTAAATATGACTTGAGTAAATTGGTTTACTTGAATAAAATAACTTTTTTTTTCCGTGTATGTAGCTATACAACGCTATGAGTCGTTTCACGCGAAAACCCCTATCCCATAACCAAAATACAAGTTGGAGCTTATTGCAGTATTCTGCGAGTCGAATACCACTTTTGGTTGATACGTATACATTCGTTGACGCCATATAATATGGGGACGGACTGTGAATCTTTCGAAAGTATTTCTGCAATATCAGCGTTCATATTTCTGTTAGGTTTCAACGATATTGTAAACTTACCAAAGAACGGATATTTGCACCTTTCTGAAAGGTCTTTGAAACCATTCTGAAACAATACATAACGTGACTGTTAATGTTACAAAAATCGTGTTTCTGAAACATGTATCTAATCGAAGACATTTCCACACAATCAGATAAAACTTGCCTGAAATGTGAAAATTTCACGTCAGTGTCAGAAAAATTCCATCCTATATGCGGATGACGTAGTGTTGATAGCGAATAATGAAGAATGAATGAAAAAAAAAAGATAATAATGGAAGGACCCGAGAAAAAACGATTAGATATATTCGGATATAATTATATCTAATCATTCAGATATAATTAATCTGAATCTAATCATTCAGATATAATTATATCCGAAAATTGCCCCGATATAATTGTATATAATCAGATCTGACTATACAGGGTGTCCCAGAATTTGCGACGAGGAATTCACATGGTAAATCTTGATCAAACACGGGATCGAAATTTCCTGAGCCGTTTTTTCCGGAAATGCTTCGATTTCTCGCTATAATTATTTCAATTTCAGTCAATAAGGTGCGATATAATAAGGGGCACTTGTCGGTGTGCTCGCCGCTTGGTTGTGTGCAGCTTGTTTGCAATTTGTTTGTATTCAACATTACAGTAAGTGCAACTAATAATTGGATTAGAATTGGAATATAATTAATATATTGAAAATATAATATTTTTATTATTTTTTGCCAAGTATTATCAATTATCCTTCAAGTATACGTTTTCGTATCTTTCGAATCACCTCTGCGTGGTCGTCGTGTCACGTGGTACCAAGTGTGCCAACGCCACAGCGACGATGATATTGTATCTTCACCCGCACGATGATTTACGCGTAGAACCATCTGTCGGGCGTTTCGTTAGCCGAGGACCGTCTTATGTCTCAGATGTCAGAAATCGACAATTTTACACTATTTACATCTTTACTACCGCTCTACTTTCTATCCATTCGCCCCATTCTTGCGTGAAACAACAACATTTTTAGACAAAAATATTTGTCATTGCATGTAGACTAGGGGTACGTTGCCGGTTTTCGCGTTTTTGACGCGTAGACTTCGATATTAACCAAAATAGGTGACACGAACACACTTGACGAACATAAAAAAATAATTTTTCTCGATTTCAACGGATCTCGGGTGCTGGATCGAACCTATTCGTCCCTAATCATCGAATAAATCCATTGTACAGCATGATTCACTTTGCGCGCAACATCTGATAAGGGCAGATTCCTGGTGAAATTCTAAGACTAATTTTCAAAGACCATGCACTATACGGAAAAAAGTTTCCTATCAAAGTTGTAGAAAATTTTATAGTCTACAAAAAAGATTTGTATTGTTTTCATCGTGCGATGCACGGTTCACGAGATATTCAATACAACGTGTTTTCCAAGATGGCGGCTGAAGCTCACCCCCATCCCGCCAACTTGGGTTTACACTCAGGGGGTACATCCCCGAACATCTTCCAACAAAAAAATCGCTGTAGTATAGGATTGCATTAGAAACCCCCTTTTTTTGCTCTGGCTCCTGGACTATTGCAGGTTACTACAGCACCCCCTGGCACATCAACTCACACTAATAGCAGCGATTGTATCAAGCAGGCATACATGAGAAAGAATATTCCAGAAGAATCATTAGATATTCTTGTCGCATCATTGGCTGACTCTACAATAAAACAATATAACACAGCGCTAAAACTCTGGTGGCCCAATGATGACCCATATGAAGCAACACCCCATAAAGTTTTGGCATTCTTATCTCAGAAATTTAAAGAAGGAGCAGCCTACACTCCATATCTGCATTTAACATAGCGCAGCTGCATAACTAAGCGCAGCGCATAGAGTGCAGACGTTTTTCTTGACAAAAATAGATAATATAGAAACAAAAAAAAATTCTTGACCTCAAGTGAATATGTAGGAGGAATTCTTGGCAGTGAAGGTCAGATAAACGTTAAAGATTAAATCAATGTCAACGTTTCGGCCCTAGGTGTGGGCCCTCCTCAGGACAGAACAGTTTTCCTATATTCTACAATACAAAAAGTATACTTAAAAATAATGAGTTTGAACAGTAACCATACTTAAAACAATGAATTTAAAACACGAAAACAACTATGAACTTATAGATTAGCGGTTGGTTTAAATTATACGATACTGACCTCACGAGACATAATAATAAAGGCGAGAAAGAAAGATGTTCAAACATCAAACAAGCACCGTTACGCTAGGCCTTTAAATTTGCGAACCTTCCACTTGTCCATCATCTCGATCTACGTTCATCTCTATCCCTTACATCGCGGGGTTGTTTGAGTCGCGAAATCGGGTTTTTAGGAAATTCAATGTACAGTTCGTCGGTAAGAATGAAAATGATTTGAGGTCTCTGTTTGATTGTGGCAAGGATGCCCACACCTAGGGCCTAAACGTTGACATTGATTAAATCTTTAACGTTTATCTGACCTTCATCTCCAAGAATTCCTTCTACAAAAATAGATAATATTAAGAAAACTATCAAAGGTTTAGAAATAACATTTCCAGATTTGACTGAGACCTCGGGCCCTGGACGTTTTCAATCACTGCTGATATTGCCATATTTCAAGGAAAAACCTGGACTTTGTGTAGCAACAACAATTCAACAATATATAAAAGCTACTGAAAGAAAAAGAGGTGATCCGTGATATAAAAAACCTGTTTATTGCAGCAAGGAAACCACATAACGTGGTTACATCTCAAACTATCAGCAAATGGATAAAAGCAGTCCTGCATCAGAGTGGAGTCGATGTCTCAAAATTCACAGCACATTCAACGAGACATGCGCCGAGCGCCCGCCACCTACAATTGGTGCCTTCTATTATAATGTCGAGAATAAAAACATACAAAAAATGCATTCGTTTGTGGTCTTTACTTTAGTATAGTAGTGTTACAACAAAAAACAAGTTATTTTTTTATGAAGGGCTAAATGGGATACACTCCTCAACGGCTCTTAAATCATGACATACTCCGAGACGTCAGGTATGACTTCATACGTTGGAATGAAGTCTTCCAGATGTCTCATCTGGAGAGCTCAGTGAATGGTAAGATGCCACACGGAGAAAATTTTATTGGAGAGATTCCCATACTATGTATAGTAATTTTGGAACATACTTCCAATATGACAATCGTTCCTATACTTTTACCAAATGTCACCATGAATATAGGAATGTCGTTCTTATATTAATGGAAGATTATGTACAAGTATCGAAACGATCGTCATATTGGAAGTATGTTCCAAAATTACTATACGTAGTATGGGAATTTCTCCAATAAAATTTTCTCCGTGCAGGAATTTGTAATCTTGTAACTCATCAGCTGCTTTGTGGTCCTATTGCTGTAAGTGAAACACTGCAAAACGGCTTCGAATTGTATCTATAGGACACTTCAGACATAAGCAGTATGGGGCGCAGGACGGATGTGACTGATTGTCATTAGAATCCATTTATTTTCATCCCACTTATCCAAGGAAAAAAGTGCGGATTCCACCAGAATTTTTTTGTCGACGTCCTTCTTTAAACGCCTCCCAGTCTCGTCTTTCCTGCGGATCAATTGGCCCCCAATGGCGACTTGGGGCAAACGCTCTTCGGAATGTCTGAAACACAGTAAAAAACGTAATGATGGGTATCCAGCCAACATATCAAGGTGCACTTATATAATCCAAGAATGACAAAATATTTCGCACCTCCCTCTAAAGAAGAAATCGTTCCGTTACAAAATGTAAATGACCTGAACGCGTGGAGAAATTCTTGAGATATTATTCTCGTTCGAAACTAGAAGAGTACGGCTTTTATGTAGCGTATTGAGATTGATTGAGGCTTGGGAAAAAATCGTACATTACGACTATCACATAACTATTATATTTCTATTCGATAAAATCAAGTTTATGAGCTATGAAATTTACATTTCAGCAGCAAAGTATATGGCATTATAGCCATTGTCTTTGATTCTAACCGGTATGAAGTCGGCCCCATACATACACACGGAAAGAAATTTATGGCGTTTACCAACATACTGGTATGGTATTGAGGCAGATACTGAAACAGTATTCGAGATATTCCTATACACTATCGCAACGAGTCCCAATAAGTATGGCGTTATTTACTATACTGTATACTACAGACAATTTTGCATTTGTTACACGTGTGTATAGCAGGTTTGACTAGACAGTATGGGCTTGAGTGCCATACTACATTGAAAGTACGGCTATGTTACTATAGGGTGTGCCACAATACGAACGAGCCTCACGCACGCGGTGAGTGCCCGTGTTGGTTTTGCCGTAGGAAGGGGATAGTGTAGTCTCACCGAATATTCTCGGTATGCCCATGACTGATATCTTCAGACGACGTAGCGGTATTGGCGTAGCTGTCGGATATCACTCATAGACATATAATATATCAGTAAATAAGTCGTCAGTTTAAAGAAAAAAACGAACTGCCTTGCCACCAGGAAAACCACTTTCCTCAGAACCGCTCTGTACATAAAGAAGGAAAAAGACAGACAATTGTGGTGCCAACTTCATACCTGTCAGAATTAAACACGCCGCGATACATATGCTATGAATATAACTCGAATATTTACGTAATGAATTCAACCGTCAGTTTATATGACCTGTCATAATGAGTTTCCAATATAAGTGTTATCCTGCAAGCGTGTCAATTTGATGATTACGTATACAGGGTGATCCAGAATGCGGTACTTTCCTTACACTGGTGGATTCCTTGTGAAAATCTAAGACTCAAATTATTCATCCTAAAATATCGAATGCCAAACCGTTTTCAGGTAAGAGCCATTCAAAGTAAGCCACTACGAGAATGCAGATACGAGAATGGCTCGTCGCTGGTATTGTTGGTCTACTGGATTTCGCGACGCCTCACCCGCCGCCGCGATCTCGCCAACTGACAAAACGACGATCAGGCAATGGAAACAGAAGAATGCTGATTCCATATTCATGCATAAAACTGTAATATTACATTCGTTTTGTCAGTTAGCGAGATCGCGGCGGCGGGTGAGGCGTCGCGAAATCCAGTAGGCCAACAATACCAGCGACAAGCCATTCTCGTATCTGCATTCTCGTAGTGGCTTACTTTGAATGGCTCCTACCTGAAAACGGCTTGGCATTCGACATTTTAGGATGAATAATTTTAGTCTTAGATTTTTACAAGGAATCCACCAGTGTAAGGAAAGTCCGCATTCTGGATCACCCTGTATACCGATTTGGGGTGTCTGCCGAACAGAAATTATGTCTTATTCGTTCAAGTCATTTGGAGTAATCGTTATTGTTTCAAATGAACTTGACGTTTGAAGTAACTCACCAATTGAACAGATGATGACCTCTTTTTAATCAAAGTCCAGCCAATCCATCCAATCAGTTGGACGATTCCAGTAGCAAAGATAACCCAGCCAAGTGCTACAATGTAAAGTTATATGAAATTATACACCAATTCTGACACAATATTACTAGACCCAATTTGGGAATCGACTGAGGGCCTACCTGACACAATAGTATATTATGCATCTAGGGAATAAAGCAGGCGTTTTCTGTAGAGCGCTGACGTTTACAGAACGAGTTGTGAGTCTCGGGTGCCGATATAAAGACGAGTTCTGCAAACATCGCGCGAGACAAAACGCCTGTTTCTTTCACGTGGTGCATATGCTTTTTATTTTACAACAAATGCATTCAAAACGAGTGAAAATACATGTTTGAAATTACGGATTACTTATTGTTAGGCTAGGCCAGGTAGCGAACGCGGTGGCGAATAGAATACGAAGGATTCAATAGCTAGAAAAATTTAAAAAACGACTCAGGGAGGGTGTGAAGATTTTATAGCGGGCAGGAAAGAGAGGGGGGGGGGGGGGGGGGGAACAAAATATTCATTTATTATTATTTTTATATTAAAAATCAAATTACAGGGAATCTGCGGAAAAAAAGATTTTCTGTAATTTGATTTTTAATACTTGAAACCGTTGCAGAAATTGATTGAAAAAAGATTGTCAAAGATATAAATCCCCGATCCTCTAGATAATTTAATTCTGAATCAAAGGCACACTCAGTTTCTGAAATTCGATTGATTGCTGTATTTTTTATGAATTTTTAAATATTGAGTGATTTGTCGCCATGTCAAATCGAAACGAAAAAAATTCGTTCCCTAAACTTCGGACGCCTCCCGCGCCCTACGTATAAAAGATAGAGGGGGTCACATGCGAACTTTTTCGTTGAGGATTTTGTCCTCTTAAAAACTGTGAATCGAGATAAATGCATATCGCACTTTTTGAATTCCTAATTCGCATTATATAAAATAAGTATCATGTGTGATACTCACAAGGGAACCCCGCCAAGTGTCCCCCTCCGATTTCAACGAAACTTTGGGAGATTGTAGAGGGGGTGAAAATATTCGACCCCGAAAACCCCCGGTAGCACCTTATGAGCCGAAAATCCTCGGCCGTTCGTTCTTCGCGAGCTATCGAATAGCAAAATCTGCGATTTTCAGGGGTTGATTAGACCCCCTTGGGGTGGAGTTCTGCAGATATAAAAAAATACGTGTCGAATATTTTCACCCCCTCTACAATCTCCCAAAGTTTCGTTGAAATCGGAGGGGGACACTTGGCGGGGTTCCCTTGTTAATTATGTATTTTTCTGGAAAAAAAAAAAAATTTCACGTGAGGGTGTGGAATATCAATATGGTGCGAGATCTAGGTGTGGAGTTCCGCTATACCATCCCCACACGAATTACCGGCCCTGCGAATCATGTTGCTGGTTAGTATAGTTTTTGCCACATATCAACGGCAATTGCAAAAAAAAATGTGAAAAAAAATTTCCGTTGAATTTAGGAACGCCCTCTTTAGAGCTCACTATCAGACGTTTTCACTCACGAATACGAGGTTCTTCTTGGCGCGCTATGAAACTCAATTACAAATAGAATCATTCCAGGCAATCATTATAAAGTGTTCGAAAAATAATATCTGCAGATAAGACAAAATAATGATCGTGGTTGGTGGAAAACAACGCAAAGGACTGGTCAGATGGGTACTCGAGAGATACTTCGAAGAAACGAAATTGAGTTTAGTGGTGAAACGAGCAAGTCAGAGTCTCGCAAAAACATAAGGACGAAAGAAAGAAAGAACGAAGAGAGACAAGGCCACGTAACTCAAGGATCAGGCTCTTATTGGAGGATCTTTAGGTCTAGGTCGAATTTGATACGCACCATAATATCCGGACGGGAAGTATTCACCGTTGTATTTAACATTCTCGTAGACGACAAACGTGTATACGAGGACCGTGATCATTAGCACTGGAGTAATCACCACCCAACACAGGCGCCAATAAATACCTGGCCGATGACCCACCATATACTCAACATCATCGAGGAAGTTAGAGAGTCCATAGATCCAAAATATAGTTGTGACCTCCGTGACTCCAACAATGATTGCGATAAACGTCCCGCCGTAATAATCAACCAGAGTTGTGATCCATTGCCCACCCTGAAATTGCAACGAAAGACTAGCCTTTTTTGTTCCATGTTATCTCAGCATTGTCAGAGATTTATATTCTACATATTACGGCCTTGGGAAACTATTATTGTGCATATCATTTTGCCCTGAATTTGGTACGCCCGGTTAATATTGATAGAAATGCTATATTCTCAAGATACAATCACCTCACCAAAGAAGCACTATGTAGGTGGAGAATATTGTTCAGAGATTGTTGACTGCTTCTGTTTTACGTAACAGTCAAATTCTGGCGAAGTATGTGCATGATACAGATATGTACCTATGTGAGTATGCATGATATATACCATGCGATTATGTGGAAATTACAGGTTCCAAGCGCGTAGGCGCTGATTCATTCGAATATCATCGACCGGCAGAATCGCGCTAGCGATTCGACCAACTTTTCAGTAATATTCCTAGTTCTGTCGTCTGCTTGATTCGCGGCAAACATAACCTATTGTTTTCACGGTCTGCCGCCATTTGTATTTGACAACAATCGGAAACAAATAGCAGACGGACTCTAGGGATATTCGCGACGAGTCTGAAAGTGGCGTCCCTCGTAATATTCGAATAAATTAGCGCCTGCGCGCTTGGAACCTGTAATTTTCACAAAATCGCACGGTATTTACTGAGAATTTTCTGTAACACCGGACACCCCCTTCCTACGGCCAAACCAACATAGGTACATGCCACGTCCGTGAGGCTCGGTCGGGACGGGATAGGCAATGCTACCTACAGTCTATCCCGTCCAGCCCGAGTCTCACGGACGCCGAATGTACCTGTATTGGTTTGGCCGTAGAAAGGGGGTGTCCGGTGTTACAGAAAATTCTCGGTATATTGTTGAGCGATTTTCAAGAAATCACATTATGATGTCAGTGTTCCTGGAATTTCCGACAACTTGTATGTCTTGTACGTATGACGTAGATATTCCAGCTGATTTCCACCCGCAGACAACACTTACCTTTTCGATTCTCGGAAAAGTACTATAACGCAGTTCTATGAAAGCTCAGACTTTTTTGATGAATCTTCGGTGGTCATATCAAAAAACGAAAGGGTGATCTTTTTTCAAACCTTCATGTCTTCTCTCAAATGAATTCGTGGAAATATGATTATATTCGTATGAATATCATTGATATACAAAAAAAAAAAAACAATTCAAAATATTCTTGTTGATGCAGTAGGCACATAATGCCTGTATACGCCTCCGTTTGCGGGCGTAAAATGAAAATGGCATTCTACGTCCACAGAAAAAGGTATATTATAGGCATTTTCAACCCCCACTACATCAAAAAACAATGTTTGCATCTCGGGCGTAGGATTTACGCCCTTGACACGAAAACTACTATAGAGACCTATGAGCCACACGCTCCTTACTATTTTTTTTTTTTTTCACCTCTAAAAATGGAAATGCAGTCAGCTAGTCGAGATGAACAAAAATGTTTCGTTCAAATTTGTATCTCACTACAAATGTTTATATTTCTTACCGGGTAGGGATACAAGATGCCGAAATTGATCTGTGCATTTATCAGAAAGCTGATTGATGATCATTACAGTTATTTCAGGATAAAACTTTTTGGGAAAAATTCTTTTTTCCATGATTACCATACAATGCGTTGTCCAGTCGGGATAATCCTGAGATATTGTTTCTAGTTTTTGGCCGTTTAAAATGATACATGAGCTGCGTAGTGGCTAAAATTTTAATTTTCAACTTACCGGAGTGACATAAACGAGACCCCCGAGGAAGCCAATGGTGACGACAACACCTACTACATACATTTGCTTGAAGTTAGTAAAACGATCAGTGATAATACTGCAAATCACACCAACAAGAGACTGCCCACTGCCAGCCCCTAGGACGAACATCATTATGAAAAATAGAACAGCAAAGAGCTGAGGGACAGCGGGAAATCGCGCCAACGCTTCAGGATATGATATGAAGGCAAGTCCGGTCCCACCGCGGACCACGGTGTTAATGTCGTCAGTACCCATTTCATGCGCCAAGTTCCCCAGAATTCCAAATATCGTACAGCCAGCCATAAAACTGGTAAACGTATCTAACGTGGTGACGATCATGACATCCCTGAAATTTCCAAGCTGTTTTACATGATGCATTGTGCATATACAGGGTGAGTCTCTTCAAAGGTCCAAAATGGGTGGGACTTATTTACGGCGAAGGCACGCATTCAGACAATCAGGCAAACAATTATCCGGGTGGGAATAGGTTGGTAATGCTTAATCACAAATCACGGCGTGCCTTTGCCGCAAGTAAGTCCCACCCATTTTGGACCTTTGAACAGACTCAGCCTGTATCTACTGAAGGATTTTGGACCTGAATGAACACTTTAGGTATGATGCTTACTAATTTCAATGTATATCTATTTATCTACTTCAGGTCATCTTGAAGAGAAATCAAACTGTATGTTTCGTTAGACTTTTACCTGACCATGTACCGAGATTCGATGACTATTATATCACCTACATAAAGTGGAATTACATCATAATAAAGAAATAGTATATTACGATATTAGTGCGGTAAGTTCGAGATTACACGTAGTTACCGCGTAGTCTCGTACAGCCGCACTGTATCGTATACTATTTTATGTAATACGTACGTGTTAGAAACGGTAGATGGCAGTCTCATCGATTTGCGTGAAATAATCATTATTTCACGCAAATTTTGATCATTGCACACAGATAGCGCACTACTGGATAATATGTGACTTACCGACCAGAAAGCATCAACGGTAAATGCCTCCTAACACGTACGCTTGGCGTGTTTGATCTTGACCGGTATGAAGTTGCACCGCAATCTTCTGTCTCCTTTTATCCTGCGTGGTTACATAGGGAAGAAAAGAGACAGCAGACTGTTGGGCTAACTTCATACCGGTCAACATCAAACACGTTTAGTGTACATATTACATGAAGAAATCTTAAAGCTATACAGGGTGACCCGGAATTCGTGACAAGGAATTAATAGGGTAAATCTTGATCAAAAACGGGATCGAAATTTCCTTAGCCGTTTTTTCCAGAAATGCTTAGATTTCTCGTTATAATTATTTTAATTTCAGTCAATAACGCGCCATTTAAGAATGGGCGCTTGTCGGTGTGCTCGCCGCTTGATTGTGTGCACTTTGTTTCGCGGCGACAATAGGCTCGGAGACGCCCATACAACGGAGCGGTAATCTCATCGACGTACGGCCGTCCATAAGCCGCGCGTCATTGGCTGGATTTGAAATAATTATAACGAGAATTCTAAGCCTTTCCGGAAAAAACGGCGAAGGAAATTTAAATTCCGTTTTTGATCAAGATTTACCCTGTTAATTCCTCGTCACGAATTCTGGGTTGCCGTGTAGAATGCTCATTATCCCATATATTGCAAATTTTCTTTACGATTGATACACTTGAACAGCTAGGGTTCAACACTATTGAAACCAATACTAAGTAGAATACAGCTATGTGCATCAGTACATTGTACAACAAGGGGGGGAAATGGGTCATTTCTAGCGAGGGTCAGATGAGTGCAACGTCGTCACCCGAGCTTGAAATTAGCCTCCCCCCCCTTG
This sequence comes from Tenthredo notha, assembly GCA_914767705.2. NCBI lineage: Eukaryota > Metazoa > Arthropoda > Insecta > Hymenoptera > Tenthredinidae > Tenthredo > Tenthredo notha. The sequence goes on along the minus strand of OU611915.1, from coordinate 8,562,805 downwards.
TTGCACACCGTAATTTTTTCAACGAGTACATGTATAGGCCCGTTTTCGCGCATGTCGACGGAAATTTTGGGAATTTACAAAAATTTTGAAAAATTTCGGAAAGTTTGGAAATTTTTGGAAAGTTTAGAAATTTTCAAAATTTCGGAATATTAGAAAACCTTCGAAACCGTCTCCTGGAAGGTAGCAATAGATCCATTACCCTCCAAGGTAAATAATGGATATTGCCTCCCTAGGGAGGTAATGAAGTCCACGCTATAAATGGGCGATTTTTCATTCGTCTTACATGCAAGAAAAAGGTCCTATTATATGTACGTGTTGAAAAAAAGTATATTATACTTGAGTTAAAATTTTACCTATAAAGATTGTGGCGAAAGTTGTTGTACGAGGAAAACATCACGATGGCTCCAAGGCAAACGGTGAGAGAGAAGAAGCACTGAGTTATAGCTGCATACCATACCCCTGGTTGATAAAGCTTGTGCCAATCTGGCGTTATGAAGAAGATGATGCCGTCCAGCGCGCCATCCAAGGTTAGCGCTCTTATCAAGAGAGTGATCATCATCACATAGGGAAAAAGAGCGAGAAAATATGCTGCCTTGCCAGCACTCTTTACACCGCGAAATTGGATGAAGAAAATGCTTATCCAGCTCGCTGCCAGGCAGAGGCTCAACTCCCACGAAGGGGTCCCAATCCCGTCTTCAATGGTGTCTGTTTCTTTGAGAACAATTCTCCTGCAATACCGCGCAAATATAATATCAATCATCTTATGAAATACTTGGGTGTATCGTGCGGAATTTTAAGTACAGCTCACTATAAACCCAGCCAGATTTCTCGTCTACCTCTGCGAAAGGCTTACACACTACTATAATCTGGAAATTATAAAAATTCCCCCTTGCCATATGATACCTAATTTTTCATCTGTTTCAATGTATCAAACAATGAATATACCTACTGTCGGCGCAAAAAGGTTTGGCCCCTCTGTTTGAGTAATCATAACTTCTACAGAAAAATTGATGGAGCATCAGACGCAGAAAAATTGCTAAGCGCTAAGTTTTCTGCGTCTGATGGTTATTCACAAATTTCTGTGTAAAAATCGTGGAAACCGTTATAATCTCCGAAAAGTTAAAAAACGTCGTTTTTCGGAGTCCATCGCCGTACGTCAAATTAAACTCGTCACCGTTTGTTTGAACTAAGTTGCAAAAATCTGTAAAAATTCAGAAATATTCCCTGAACATTGACGGGCATGATAGCGTTTGGTAATTTCAAAAATATTCAAAAACCTGGACGCCAGGTGCAAAAAGGTCCGATGGTGCGATTGGTGGAACGAATTGGTACCGAACCTGAGCTAGCTCAAAATTTTCGTCAAGATATACACTTTTTGATTCCGTAATCAGTTTTTGGTTTGCAAGAATCAACTTTCAGTAATCGACGTCAACAATTTTTCAAATTCGCGTGAGGCCGCGTGTGTCCAAGCTGCGATATTCGTCGCTGCATTTATATTGTTAGTTGCATTAACAATTGAGTCTGCGACGGGCGCGGCAGGAGGGAAATGCCGCAACGAATATCGGGGTTGGGACACGCGCGGCCCCGCGTAAATTTGAAAAATTGTCAAAGTCGATTACTGGAAGTTGATTCTTGCAAACCAAAAACTGATTACGGAAGTCCATCTTGTCTCCTACTATAGTCTGTACCACTCACCGTCTTATGTTCTTACCATGAGTATACCGTGGGGTGAGGTGGAAAGAGCTGGTACCAAGCGCACAGACGTAGATTTATTCTAATATCATTGACCAACAGAATCGCACTAGCAACGCCACCAACTTTTCAGTAATATCCCTAGTTCTGTCGTCTGCTGGATTCACGACAAACATAACCTATTCCTGCCACAGTCTGCCGCCATTTGTATTTGACAACAATCGAAAACAAATAGCAGACGGACTCGAAGGATATTCGTGTCAAGTTTGAAATTAACGGCCCTCGTAATATTCGAATGAATCAGCGCCTGCGCGCTTGGAACCAGCTCTTTCCACGTTTCCTCACAGTATTGTGCGTTGTACAACTTACCTTTGCAGGGGTTCGCTCTCAAAACAAATAGTAAGACTTTCGCTTCCTTGACTAATCGAATTCACTAACCTGAAATATAATTCAGCAGAGCTCTGTTTCCCTACAGATTCGTTGCTCGAAGTCGCGTCACTCTCACCAGAAGAAGCGATACAAATACCGGCCCACTCTTCACGGCAGTAGGACCACGGAAGTACTGACTGGCAGCTCATGATCAAATAGTACAGTGTTATTGCCATTATGGAACAGTAGTACGTCAGAACCCAAAATGCAGCAAGCACGTGGCCCCATCCGACCCCTGAAATCAATTACTTTCGAGTTCGCTTGGTTCGACAGATTATACCGAGGGGCAGGCTACTGCTCATCGTCTGTTCATTTCCAGTGTTTTTTTTATCTATTTGTACACTTTTTGTATCTGTGTATCAATCTTATATATTATTACCTATTGTGTGTCATTTTATTCTTTGTGTATTTTATATTGTAAACTTTGGCCTGCATTTATAGGACATATTCCTAGTAGCATAATAAACTGTTACTCGATTTTATTCCATCTTGACGCGCATAATACCAGGCGATTCCTCGCTTACATCACAGTGATTTGGGTAGCGGACCGTCAGTTGTTAGAGTTGTATATCTATATATATATCATATAGAGTGTCCCATTTGGAATTACCCATTAGCATATCTCTGAACCTAGAGCTGCTGTTGAAAAATGATTGGGATGAAAATTGTTTGGTTTCAAGGGGAAGACAAACTGGTAATATCTGATCAGTTGTAAGTATCACTGCTCCGGAGATACGAACATAACGTTGATTTTTTCAAATGGCAGGTACATTTTTTTTAGGATAGAATACGTACCTCACGTTAAGACAAAGTCAACCATAAGTGGAAAAAGTGTATTTCGTTTACGCTCCGTGACTCACGGCTATGCGAAATCTTCAAATCCTCAAAAATGCCTTAATAATTATTTAATCATTTCTCGAAGTTTGTCAACGAGGTAGTCATACAGCGCCAAAGACCGCGTTGAATTCCTGCTCACGATGATTCAAGAGTCATTGCAGTTTTGAGGATGGTGGTCATAAATGTGCATGTCAGGAATAAGGATATAAATGAGGATAAAAACTGTCTGTCGTAATATCCAGCGTAATACGCTCGTTGCGTACCGCCGGTGGCGCTGCCTATTTAGGATGCCGGTTCATTGGTGAGCTACAATACGCCTGTTGCGTACCGCTATTTTCGATCGTCGCGCTACCTGACGGGCGCAAAACTTGGATGCCTTTATATATTGGAGAGACAACAGAACAGTAGTCTGTGACTGTATTGTAGCTCACCAATGAACCGGCATCCTAAATAGGCGGCGCCACCGGCGGTACGCAACTAGCGTATACAGTTACAGACTACTGTTGTATTTTGATGAATGATGAATGCGTTAGGCTTCATTGAAGTTTTTGTGAGAGTTTTCAATAATAAATAATTATTAATTCATATTTCGAAGGATCAATACCATACGGTCGTATGTGCCAAAAAAAATCGTATTTTCTTGTACTCAACGACACCTCAATATTCTAAAATCGTTTTCTGAATTTTCGGGTATAACCGTTCACATGACATATTGATAACATACATGCCTATTTACCAACGCTCTTTTCAGATAGCTATGTAGGTAATGAGATAATCAATCATAACACTTCGCGTTGAAAACAACTGTTGAGGAACCATCCTGCAATAATTGTAAGTCGATAAATGTAGGGACTCACAAAAATTGACGTCATATCAGTAAGCGGCTGTTCAATTGTCCAGCTCGTAATAACTTCCGTACAGGATGAACAAATCATGAAGATCACCAATTACAATATAAAAGCTGTGCCTACTGATAAACTCTTATTTCCCCTAAAATTTTTTGAAGTAGATAGTAGTGCAATATTCCACGATGGTCACAATATTCAAACGGGCCATTATATGTGCATGGGACGGAACGAAAATTCTGCTTATGGCAGATCTGATCGCATTCAAAAATTTACTAGACAATTATAACGTTTTGCCGAAGTTGACAGTAGGTAACTATAATTACCTATAGGCTCATTACCTGAAAAAAAAACACCTCCTTCAAAGAAAGGATTGAAATCAGACACTAACGCCAAGCAACATCACATCAAAGACACAGAAAAATAAAAATAAAAAGATTGAAAAAAAAATTTGGAGGTAGTGGTACCCCGCGGGCCTTTTGTAGACAAGTACGAGGAAACAGCAACTGAACTATGCCGATAATCCTGTAGTAATATAAAATATTGGCCCGCCAAGTACCACTGCCTCCAAATTTTTTTTTTCAATCTTTTTATTTTCATTTTGCTATGTTTTTGATGTGATGATGCTTGGCGGTAGTGTCTGATTTCAATCCTTTCTTTGAGGGTGTTTTTTTGTTTTTTTTTTTAAGTAATGACCACATCAATGTACTTGGACCAAGGTTTTTGCACGTGAGGTGCTTTTTGGGGTATATCTTTACCCGCACGATGATTTACGCGTAGAGTAATCTGTCGGGCGTTTCGTTAACCGAGGACCGTCTCATGTCTCAGCTGTCAGAAATCGACATTTTTCCACTATTTACATCTTTATTACCGCTCTACTTTCTATCCATTCGCCCCATTGTTGCGTGAAACAACAAAATTTTTAGACAAAAATATTCTTCATTGCATGTAGACTAGGGGTACGTTGTCGGTTTCTGCGTTTTTGATGCGTAGACTTTGATATTAACCAAAATAGGTGACACGGACACACTTGACGAACATAAAACATTAATTTTTCTTGATTTCAACGGATCTCAGGTGCTGGATCGAATCTTGGGATATTGGTGGTGGAAGAGATTCTCGCCACCAAGAAGAGCCTGCAACCCGTGCTCCTCCAATTGGGCGAGCTTCCAATATCGTGACGGACTTCGAATTTTGCGCGTAGCGACAACAGGTCGCCATATTTAGGGATCTTTCGATCGATTTGAAAAGTCAATACCCGACCGCCTAACCAGGGTGCGATTTATCAGCGCCTAGCGGTCAAAGATCACTCTGCCGTAGGCCTGCCTCGCAGGTAGAGCGCGAGCTCAATGCTCGCTTTCATTGTAGTTTTAAGTATTCCCTTCGAGGGACTTTTCGTTGAATTTTTGAGTTTTGAGTTCGTCAAGCGTGCTGCTGGTATGTCAGGAGGTTTTTCCCTAATAAACTTCTAAATACTGTCCAATAAAGTCCTAATACCTGTCCCGATAATCGTAGGCATTTAAGGATGGATTTAAGGATTTCGCGTAGTCGTAAGTCACGGAGCGTAAGCGGAATACACATTTCCCACATATGGTTGAATTTGTCTTAACGTGAGGTACGTTTTCTATCCTGAAATAAATGTACTTGCCATTCAAAAAAATCAACTTTGTGTTCTTATCTCCGGAGCAGTGATAGTTACAACTGATCTGATATTAGCAGTTTGTGTCTCCCTTCGAACCAAACAATTTTCATCCCAAACATTTTTCAACAGCAGCTCTAGGTCCAGAAATACGCTTACCTTTCATCGCCGGCGATACAGCCCAGACTCCTACAACGGACCGGCTGCTAAATTGTCCCAAAACAGCTTCGAGGTAATAGAACGGCTTGCCGACTACGATTAGGACGATAATATACGGAATCAGAAACGCCCCGCCACCATTCTCATACGCTGTGTAAGGAAATCTCCAGATGTTACCCAGCCCCACGGAGGTTGCAATACAGGACATCAAGAATTCCCAGTTTGATCCCCATTGAATTCGTTCTGGGGCTATCTCCGGCTGAAAGTAACCAACATTCGAATTCTTACAAGCGACTCTTCCTGATAGCTTTATCATCAGGATCAATCGAGCCAAACAAAATTTTCACGCAGAATCTTACCGGAGATTTGTTGTTCAAGTCTGGCGGACCCTCGAGTTTTCCATCCACGTCCCCCTCGTAACCTTTGTTGACATGTTCATGTTGTGTCTGCAGCAGAAAAATGCGAAATTGTAAGTTCTCATATGTCGTTATCCACAAAATTTCAGAAATGGACTTTTTTTTTTAAATTGAATGATAATAACGTTGTGCAGCTTATGTTCAAGTTTTAGCGGTCAAATCTTTGATTTACTATTTTTAAATAAATATTCTAATCCGTAAAATCCTATCTTCTCAATGGTAATAGTGAAGCGTTTTCATGGCCTCCTGAACAATTTTCCAAATGTAGGTTACGACATATTAGAACGTGGGTATCGATATAGTCAAATAAATGCATGATGTTGCATGATACCCGTAAGAAATCCAATCGAACTATTTAGCAGTTCTCTTTTCCTATTTGAATTACTCACTTCCGAATACAGTTTCGGACCTCAATAACCCACAAACGATTTCCAGACGACACAATTTGACTTACATCGGACGGTGACGGCGCGCGAGATTGGACACTTTTAACGTGCGAACTTTGAGGAGTGAAGACTACTCACTTCTAATTATTTTCCGAGCATGCGCTCCCGTAGAGTCATGTGCACGGAAAATTCAAGCCATTCAAGTCATTCAAGCCATTCAAGCCATGAACACGACGTTCGATAAGAATAGGGCTTCGATACCGAAACGACTGAATAAAAAATTTCCAAAAAATTCACAGAATGGACTCTCAAATAGTACTATAATATCTGGTCAACTGGCAGAAATATCGATGAGAGTAGATAAAATAGGTGGCTGAGTTGATGGAGAATCCCTCATATATGTAAAGTACCTAAAAGCTTTGAGTAATTTCAATAAATAAATAATATTATATAAAAACACACGAAAATAATGATCAAGAATGGTTTTTATTTTTTCTGACATTGTTGCATCACTTTGAAATTTTTTTAAAAATTAGAATGTATTGAGGTATGAAAAACGGGTATTCAAAAAAAAAAAAAAATAATTGGCAAGTAACAACCAAAATTATCATCCGAAAAAGGCATTTTTAATTCTTCTGAAGTCGATAAAAAATCGAATTTAATTCGAAAAATGATGGAAAAATGTTTTAGAAGTGTAGCGTTAAGTCAGAAGAACTTTAAAAAAAATTTGATAGTTGTATATCTGCAATAGCCAAAGAGAAAAATCTTTCGTCTTTAAGCATTATTCTCGGGCTTCAATTTTATTAGAATTGGAACTTCATTTTATAAGAACTTCAATTTATTAAAATCAAAATTGGGCCCTTCTGGTAGCAAGCGAGGCTAAAATTTATGAAAATATAGCAAAGCTATACGCCAGAAAGGCGTAATCCACAAAATTATTAAATTGATGTTACGCCCTTCTGGCAGCATACTCCTCCTTCTCCTTCTCCTATGGGGCTCACTACAGCATTGCCAGAACGAAATCGTTTTACGTACTGGATAGCAGGGCCAAAACGTACTGAATGTAAACTTTGCGTACTAAATTCAGCGGCTAACGCAAATTAAAGGGAATGCATTCGAAGTATAGATGAAATTTGACGTTTATTATATTTTTTCAATCAGGTACACAAAAAAAAAACACAGTGTGACTGCCGCTCATGTATAATTGAGCCCAACGGAATAAAACTGTTATTGACGCTCTCCGTTAGCTAGCACACTTAATTTATAAGCGAATCCCACTAACTTTGCTAAAATTCGTTAAGGCTGTACGAAATCCGAACGTAAATATAGAAAATTATAGGCAGATTGAAAAAAGTACTAGATATCATGTCGTCGTACCAACGTGCTAACAGAATCCTCAAAGTACTAGATCTAGTACAAATGTACTAACACTGGCAACGCTGGGCTCACACGGTAAATTTTCAGATACAACCTTATGGTAGCAAATTCACTCAAAGTCAAAAATATATGGGTTACGCCCTTCTGGTCCTTAGCCCTGGATATCAATTTGCAATAGGCAATTGAACTACAATAGAAGTTTTGCAGCCGGATAATGCGAAAATAAATTTGAGGGTGTTATATAAATTGGAAACACAAAACCTGTGTGAGCCACTTCTAAATCTTCACCGATTAGGCTGAAATTTTCAGAGAATCTTCTAGGCGATATACGATGCCGTTTCGAAAGGTAGTTCGTAAGAAAAAAAAAAGAATTTTTTTTCAGCACACGCTAGTGTATACTATAAACTATATGGATGTTGATTCAGAAATGATGATTATTTTAGTCTCCGCGGTTTTTTCACTCCACAATGGTCGGAACGTGGGCGAAAACGAAAAACGATCACAATATACAGGGTGTCTTTGAATTATTCGTACAAACCTATATAGGGCGATTCCTCTTTGAAATAGGAAAGTAAATAAATTCACTACTCATTCTTATCGTCGTGTGGTACGTACATTATTATCTGAGTAGCAAAGATTAGAAACTGCACCACATCACGCATGGGGTATTTCGATGGCGATTCTAGGTGATATAAATCGATCACACATTACTTGCAAAGTCACTGATAAGATTCAAGACATTCCATCAGGTCTAGACCGATGATGGATATGTCTTCACCATGACACAGACGCATTAATAACTAAAATACATATGTCCATCAAGGGTCTAATGTAGAATGTAATAGGATTAGTTCAGATGACAGGCGAACGAAGTCGAAGCTTATAGATTAGAATAACAGAACGTAGTTGTCACAGCATTGATACGCTATTACACGAGTGATACTAATTGTGTTATATTGCTAGAGACGGATATACCTATCCATCATGACAAGCTACGGAAAAAATTAAAATACATTACGACGTTTTGCTTTTAAGAGCATGTCCTAGTCCTACCTTTACTGGCTTTAAAAAAAAGTAAAACATCGAAAAAACTCCTAAACGACGGTTAAAAATGATATACCGCGAGGAACAGGTGAAACCGAATGGTCCATCCGTCCAGACACCTAATACTTCCTATTTTTATGGGGATAGACACTCATAGCGCTGAAAATCCCTAGGGTGATTTTGGCGCGCGGTCAATGCAACTCGGCAGCCATTGTTGATAGAAGCTGGCTGACTGCCAATACATCGCGGAAGGTAGACATGTGTGGTTATGTTCGTTTATTTGAAGCAAATGATAAATGAAGTGAATATAACCTACGTGAATAAGCTATGAATATTTATCAAAAATTGATCAATCAGTTTGAAATGACTGTAACGAAGACTAATTCATTACAACATGACAATTATCCTTGTTATGCATTGAATGAACTTTGAGTCGGCTTCAATAAAGTTTTTCTCCCTTACCTAGTTCAATTTATTGAAGCCTCAAGCCCAGGATTAAATTAATAATTTCGTTTAAATTGGTTCTTCTCGACGAACTCTTCAATTCTAATTAATTTCCAGTTATAGCTGAAGTTAATTCGTTGATTGTATCAAGATATCATTCAAAACTGATTGATCGATTTTTGATAAATATTCATTAGGGTGGTCCTTAGATAGGGTCAAAAAAAAAATTCATCTTGGATCCCCCCAAATCAGCTTCAAATAATTAAAAAAAAATTCCCTAATTTTTCCAGATTTTTATTTTATTCCCCTAGTCCCCCTGTTTGAACTGGAATTTTCAAATGATTCAAAAACATACTTATTCGATATATTTCATACTTCATTTTATTTCATGGTTAATCGTGGGCTAAAAATTCAGATTCTCGATTATTCAGTGAGATTCATCTTCTTTTCAGTGAAGAATAAAAGAATCATAAATGGGGTATCCCATGAGAATCGTGTGCTTTATTATTATTTTTTTCTCATTCAGCATAACGAATGATCAAATTAGGCAAAAAAATCAGCGCAGTTTTCGCATGTCATCGACTTTGATGTTACGTAGTGCTTACATGTGGGTTATTCAATTGCAGTACTGACTAAATGAATGCCAATTTTTTATTAAAGAAAAAACTTTTATTTAGTTTATATCCTGATGAAAAAACGATTTTTGTACTGTAAGAGCTCAAGTATTCAGGTCTTCTTGATACTGCTTATTTATTTGATTTTTGTATTTCCGGAATCATCGTTTAGTACTGGTAACATTGTTACTGAATGAGAAAAAAATTATAATAAAGCACACGATTCTCATGGGATACCCCATTTATGATTCTTTTATTCTTCACTGAAAAGAAGATGAATCTCACTGAATAATCGAGAATCTGAATTTTTAGCCCACGATTAACCATGAAATAAAATGAAGTATGAAATATATCGAATAAGTATGTTTTTGAATCATTTGAAAATTCCCGTTCAAACAGGGGGACTAGGGGAATAAAATAAAAATCTGGAAAAATTAGGGAATTTTTTTTTAATTATTTGGAGCTGATTTGGGGGGATCCAAGATGAATTTTTTTTTTGACCCCATCTAAGGACCACCCTAATATTCATAGCTTATTCACGTAGGTTTTATTCACTTCATTTATCATTTTCTTCAAATAAACAAACACAACCCCACATGTCTACCTTTCGCGATGTATTGACAGTCAGCCGGCTTCTATCAACAATGGCTGCCGAGTTGCATCGACCGCGCGCCTAAACCATCCTAGGGATTTTTCAGCGCAACGAGTGGCTATCCCCATGAAAATACGAAATATAAGGTGTCTGGGCGGACGGACCATTCTCTTTCACCTGGTCCTCGCGGTATATCATTTTTAACCATCGTTTCGAAGTTTTTTCGATGTTTTAGTTTTTTTTAAAGCCGGTAAAGGTAGGACTAGGACATGCTCTTAAACGTACCGATGATGGCAAAACATGACAAAATTAATAGAAAAATCCTCACTTCGCGCAGGTTGCGTCACTAAAAAAGATGGCATAATACTAGAAGATTGGAATCGCCCGACTAATAGTGCCGCAAGATTGCGAAAATGTATGACAGCTACAGATTCCAGGGGCTCGATTCCATAACTTTATCACTGCTATCACTGGCGATAAATAGATAGATCTATCTATTGACCGGCAATAAATGGATAGATCTATCTATTTATTGCCAGTGACAGCAGTGATAAAGTTATGAATCGAGCCACAGCGTATGTTTCTGCTACGGTTTTAACAGAACACTTTTTCGTTTCTAAAATTATTGAAAAAAAATTCAATTACCGTTTTTTTCCTTTAAAATTCAGATTATGTTTGGTTTCGCAGAGTTTTGCAGAAGATGTCTTGCGTACTCCTATGAAAGGTTACTTATGCATACACTTTCATCGCAAAATATTGATATTTTATTTCAATGTACTTATTCACATAATCAAAATCTTACAGGAAATAATTAGATCTGTTTTTGTAATTTGAAAAGTCGAAGAACGGTTTTTGCCCCATGTCACTAAAGCCTTTCCTTCAGTTATTGAATAATGCCAGCGATACACAAGTATTTGAGAGTACAGTTTCAATCAGTAGTAGTAGTCATTAATGATTTGTGTAACATCGATTATCCATTCCCTTAACCATTATATTTATAATTCAATTTATTCCAATTACAAATCACGCCCATATTACACAGCGTAATAGAATAAACCTTTGTTATTAGAATAAATTCAATCAAAAATAACAAATGCAATGAAGTAATTGAAATAAATTCTATTACAATTTTCACAACACTAGTCTCGGTCAAACGAGAGCCATATTTAGTACACCCGCTTCCTGATCACTTGCTTATCATCGTTGATTCTGTGTTAGGGATGAAGGGCCGATCTTTTGGGCAGAGTTGTTTGAATGGAGACACATCAGTAAAATCTTTCATGTCAAATAAATTAACTAGTTTTAGATCAGCCTGTTGTAGATGTAAAGTTCTAAAGTCGAAAAAATTTTGCAGAAATTTTGGCAAAGGATTCGGTAAACTTGCCCGAAAATGCGAGTGCTTTCGCTATCCTGAAAAGTTAAATTCGCTTGACACAGGCACTGTTGTCGTTCGGGCCTTCTTTTACGAATGAAGCATAAGAGTGGATTCATAGTCCAGATAACAAATTATTGACTTGAACAATAGAATTATAATAAAGTATGAATTATCGTTGGATATTATCAATCGCCTCTGTTTACGTTGCGTACAATTCGAATAAATTCATCAAGTACACCAATAACATAAAAAGAATAATCAACAATTTAGGTATCCTGCGATTATGAAATTAGTCATTATCGTTATCAGAGAAATATTATCCAAATGCCCAATCAGATCACCAGATGTTTGATGAATTAGGAATAAATCGTGCTTGCCACTCATTGTGGAATGTCGATGACTGTATACAAAGTATAAGTGGAGAAGTGTGCCAGCCTTGAGTGAAGATATGAAATACACTACTGGCCAAAATTGTCCGAATCTTAATTTAAAATTCTAATGCCGAGATTTCCTACGTTCGCTAGTCAGAAAACTCAGCCTGGTATTTTTGTTAAATTATCTGCACAATCAGAATACTATGTTTTGAATAGTGTGATTTTCAAAAAGAAATTGGAAACAAATTCTCTATTTCAGGGTTCGAATGTTTCAAAAATAGCAAAATACGATGTAGAATTTTCCCAATTGAATAAAACATGTGTACCGCGTATTTTGCAAGGCTAACAACATTTGAGTTCTGAAATGGTGAATTTATTTCCGAATACTCTGATGCGTTAATGCTACAAACTTCAAACCTCATATTTTACGTAGATCCAAAATAATCGAATTAATTACTATGCATTTGTTCAGTTCAATTTATACGCGAGTATCGGCATTCCTGAAATGGTTTCACTGTAGTTTTTTATATTGAATTCTGAATTTGTATTCTCACAATTTCTATTATTATTTGTACTGTGAAATCACAATATCAAGATTCTAATGATCATACTCGGCATCATGCTTTTTTCGTGAGGCGTACGAAATTTATGCATATACCACGAAAACGATGCGATTCGTTGAAGGACTCAAGCAATCCCTGTGGAATCATTGCACAATCTCACGAAATCAGTCCCAAAGCTTTTGCAATTTTTCAGGATCGCACGAAGTCAGAACACGATTGCGCAGATGACGGACATTTTACCATTGATAATTTACCGTCTTAGATTTCGACAAAATTCCAGGGGCCACAGACAGTTGCGCTGTTGCGAAAGTTCCGCCAACAGTACGACTGCGCAATGGCTTTTAGAATTTGAATCCACTTAAAAATCTTCGGGAATAATAGCACAACCTTAATATACAAATACATAGAAAAATAACACGATAAATCGCAAACTTCTTAGCTTGCGATATTTTATGTACCAAGTTGTTCTGTTATGGCTACGGGGCATTTTATGACACGACAATCAAGATCTGACGCTTATGTTTCGAATGTGCTTCGTGATTTTTCAAATGAAGGTACTATAGTATATTTTGTAACAAGGGATGAAACAAGGTGAATGCAGGCCAGGGTGAAGTTGTCTGCCTGAAGACGAAGGGGAGGGCTGACATCACCCGTGCCTGCATTCATGTTTCATCCCGTGTCACACACTATGTTTTTCATAACATTTGCTCTGGAACTTGTTGAAGCGGCGAACCTGATAATTTCGCGCACATGTTTATCAGCCGCCTGACGGTCCGAGACTTGCATTACTACGGTGGGCTTGGAATATCACCCTGTATACGATCCTTAGAAGTGCAGCGCTCACTGTTAGCTGATATTATTATAATGTGTTCGCTTACCTGCAACTCTCTAAATACATACAATTTTGATTGGCGTTGAATGTAACCAAACTATGATAAACACAAAGTCTCTGTGGTGTCTATTGAATTTTTTAAAAACCAAACATCACTGTGAATAACTCAAACATACACTACGCCCAAAAATTAACGGGTCACCCAATTTTTATCCGAAAAATATCCGATTTCAAAGTCTCATAACTCAGCGGAAGATAGGCGTAGACAGTTGCCGTTGAAAGCGTTTTGCTACTTGAAGCTTCACCTTTCAGGTGCATGCGGTAATTCAGCTTGCGTTCCTTCGTTTGTAAGTTATGCTTCGTCGAAACACCTGTTAACCAATCAGGTTATTCTTCATCGAATGTGTTTCAGCGAAACTATATCTATTCATGCTGACGAATTGGTTGAAGATGCTATTATTATACCGCGAGGACCAGGTGAAACCGAATGATCCATCCGCCCAGACACCTAATATTTCGTATTTTCATGGGGATAACCACTCGTTGCGCTGAAAAATCCCTAGGGTGATTTTGGTCGATGCAACTCGGCAGCCATTGTTGATAGAAGCCGGCTGACTGTCAATACATCGCGGAAGGTAGACGTGTGGGGTTATGTTCGTTTATTTGAAGCAAATGATAAATGAAGTGAATAAAACCTTCGTGAAAAAGCTATGAATATTTATCAAAAATCGATCAATCAGTTTTGAATGATATCTATCAACGAATTAACCTCAGCTGTAACCGGAAATTAATTAGAATTGAAGAGTTCATCGAGAAGAACCAATTTAAACGAAATTATTAATTGCATCCTGGGGTTGAGGCTTCAATAAATTCAACAAGGTAAGGGAGAAAAACTTTATTGAAGCTGAGTAAAAGTTCATTCAATGCATAACAAGGATAATTGTCATGTTGTAATAAATTAGTCTTCGTTACAGTCATTTAAAACTGATCAATTTTTGATAAATATTCATAGCTTATTCACGTAGGTTATATTCACTTCATTTATCATTTGCTTCAAATAAACGAACATAACCACACATGTCTACCTTCCGCGATGTATTTTTTTATTTTTTTTCCGTGGGCTTTTCCGCGATGTAGTGGCAGTCAGCCGGCTTCTATCAACGATGGCTGCCGAGTTGCATTGACCGCGCGCCAAATTCAACCTAGGGATTTTCAGCGCTACGACTTACGAGTGGCTATCCCCATAAAAAATACGAAATATTAGGTGTCTGGGCGGACGGACCATTCGTTTTCACCTGGTCCTCGCGGTATATGAGAATGTTCATGAGTTTCCTACACGGAACCGAATAGATTTGAAAAATGACAATAATAAGATACACGTCATGACCTAGCAAAGAAAAATGAGTGAAGATTTCAATGTTGATTGTAACTTTTTAAATACACCGTGAGAATCAGGTGAAACATTACGGTCAATTCGCGCCAACGTCGACTCACTCAACTTTTTACACCGGGAGCAAACACACGGAAATCTTCCTGGAGGCGGTACGCGTTTCACCACTGATCACGCACCAAATTACCCTAGGGATTTCCTAGCACAACGAGTGGCTATTCCTATGGAATACGAATTTCTCAGCGCCTGCACGCTACGACCGTGTTTTTTGACCTAATTCACAGCATTCTTCGATGAGCCTCATTTCTTGGCAATACTACGAATATTACACTACTGCATTCAGCTATTTTCACATATCTGCTGGCTGGATTACAATTTCACATTGTAATATATCTATGTCTGAATTGTAATATTTATAACATGTCTCCAGGTTTCTATGCGTCACCTGCAGTCTGCATGACATTGTGAACAATATACGATTTTCTCTTTCCGCGACAGTAATTCGGAACCTTTTAATATGATTTTGTAACGAAAAATCCCACACAGTACAGCAGAGAATGTTTTAGTTAGATATCAAAAACGTGAACAACTTTCATTTGCAAAACGTTTATTTATGTTTGAAAGGCTACGTTTAACTTATGCGATATAAACTTGTGCCATAAAACATTGCAAGCAGTAGTCTTTCTGAAATATGACAGGAGGCTTCTGAAATTATCTTCCAGGTGATTCAACAGAAACATTGCGGAAACGTTTTAAATGGGTCGCATTACCTACGGAATAATTTCGCGCTTATCACTCGTGCGATCTCTTTTTGTTTCATGCAAATGTCAGCCAGATGTTGTTTGAAAAAAAAAAACGAGAATGAAAATAACAATTACTGAAGTGTATTAGCAACAATTTATCAATTGTTGATCTACAAGAAAAAAATCGGTTCGAATCTTGAAATATACGGACAAACGCAAAAGAGTTTTGAAAAATTTACAAATAATCAAAGTATCCAGAAACTGGTTAGAAAAGTATTCGTTCAAACGTTGTATTCAATTCAACGAAAAAAAAATAACGGACTTCTAAAGGCTTAATCGCTAACTCCAGCGTTGTTATGACTACAGTTTCATTGACCATTGTGCCACAACAATGTTGCTCAATAAGATATTTGACGCCCGAATTTGATTTATTTTTAAAGAACGAAAAAAAAAAATTTCAACACGTTTTGCGACATGCTTCGAACTTACAAGGAAAAGGTCAGGATAGTACATCGCAGATTTATGCCAAATTTGGCGAGGTGATAGAGGAAGTCAGTAACACAATGCTTCGAAAGCGTCTGATCCGATGATTTTTTTTTCTTCTATATGTCATTTTTTTTTTTTTTTGGGAGAATTCTTCCATTCACCGTGATATATCTCGTTTGCTTAGTAGTTTCAAGAATATTTCTAATTTTTTTCAAATTCTTTGTGCGTCTGCCCAGGTGTATTGATCGAGCGAAATTAGTGTCGTAAATAAATTATTGAAATATTGTGACTAATGAATTTTTATAATTCACCTCTTTTCCCCTGAAACTGTGACATTTGCCACGTAAAATGAAAAAAATATAGTCCCCTTAGTATCAACGTCACAAGAGTAATCTGAGAGCTAATTCCACGTCAAACCACTCGTAATTATTTGACAAAAATTCTTATCATCATGCAAATTTGAGTCTTAGGGAGAGCAACAAGTAAATGAGTTGAGGTGCAAAGATATGAGATGGCTGATATAAGAAATAGAATGTTTGATGAACACCGCAGCTCGAAATCAGGTAAGATTATTGAAGGAACGGTCGTCATAAAACGCTAGCTGCGGCGTGACATAATGCATGCTGCTAGTCTGTGCATAATTATTCACGTATATGTCCGAAAGTGCTGCCTAACTGGGGTTCACGGTGATACTGGGAAAGCATCCACGGGCATGTTTACAATACCACAAGCTTGGTTGCATGTGTGTGAAAAATTCGCAGAGATATGCAACTAGCATGGATAAAAAGATCAGCATGCGTACCTTCAATTCTGCCATGTCTGAAGTCTAACGTGAAGTCATTTATTGGTTGTTCTCAGTGGTATAAACGGGCTGGGATCTGAATACCGCCGCACTGCCAGCTAACGACTGGTGATCTAAATGCTACGACAAAATAAGTAACCCGAAGAGCACCATTGTACGGATAAGATAAGAGATAACACTGGATTTTGCGATCTCTAATTTTCATTATATTTCATCACAAATGACCGATTAGAAATCAATCTATCTTTATTATTTATAACCAAGTGGTTAAATCCCACAGTTCTCGGTAACGCTAGTTAGAACAAGCGATAATCGTCGTTTTTACCATGCGATGTATCACACGAATTTTGTGTTATTTACTAAAAAACAGAACATCTGAATTTGAAATCAATCATAGATTTCACTAATTATCTGCGTCAACTACTCAGTAATCTTCGATCGGATTGGAACCAGTCAGATTTGAAGCGTTATCAGGCTACGTCAATCGTCATGCTCGTAGCATTTATTTTAAGCTTGTAGTGGGATCAAGGTAAATACAAATTTTATACAGACACTGACATAAGATTATGATGTCAGAAACGAGAAGTCTGTATTTGCACCACATGGTCGTATAATTGTGCTAAAATACAAGGTATTATATAGTAGACGTCTTCTACTTCTATAGGTAATTCAACAAGCGATTGAAGCTCGCAGTGTATTTGGCAAATGCGAATGCGTGAAGGCCCATCCCTAATCGCCTCCTTTTCGTCAAAAAATGGGTGATGGAGACACATTTTGATTATTATCCGAGCCCAGGCGTCAAAAATTCCATTCCGAACACACACGACCAAAAAAAATTTCGTTTCATGCGGAAATAGAGTCTACAAATGGTTTTTACGTAATTCGCCGAGAAAATCGAATTCGAAGACATTCGAATAATGTAAAAACCAGTTGTAGTCTCGATTTTCGCATGAAACGAACATTTTTTATGGACGTATGTGTTCGGAATTGAATTTGAATTCGCACAGCGTTGGTCTTTTTTGCGTTTTTGACGTCTGTAATTGAAAAAAAATTTAATTACAATTTTCACAACACTGTATAGCAGTATAGGTACGTTAGAGCGTTTTGTAGGCGCAGTTGAATACACGTATCCTTGTCCAGGCTAATCAATCACGTAAATTTCCAACGTATTCGTTATCCGAATTATAAGTGTATAATAAACGTATGAGAAGTTATTTCTACGTATAAAAAACATGATTATTGAACGAATAATATCGGATTACTGATAAACGCGTATGATATACGTTTCATTAAAGTATAATAATGTACGGATACCAAAAATCAACGAAGAAGACGTGTATAATACGCGTAATATACGAGCTGGTGTTTATTGGGCATCAGCCATACACTTGAATGAAATGGATTCAAATAAAATTAGCAGTATTCAAGTAGCCCGCAGGCTGCGGAATCGACAATCTAGATTCAAAAATAAACTGAATCTGTGCAAAACTTTATACTCTTGAATTCTTATATGATCCTCAATTGGTCTCCGAGCGATGAATGAAACCCTTACTGTGGAAAATTTTATAATCTGTCTTTTTGATAATCAAGTGAACTTTGAAGACATAGTATGCAAAAAAAAATAAGCCTCCGAAAAGTTAAAAAATAAAAATAAAAACATGGTTTCCCAGCTTTCTCGAAAGCCATACGTTTTTTTTTGCTAAAAATTGCAGAAAATACTTCTCTGAAATTGAAAATTGTGCCTAATTTTCATAACGTGCTCGGATTTGGTTAAAAAGCTGTGATTTTTGTACTGAATTTATTTCTAAGAAAAAATGTTGTTCAGGAGTTATGAATTTTTACAAAAATAAATTCAGTAAAACATTCATATCTTCTACACGAAATCTGCCACCATGATAAAATGTATGCACGTTGTTTTGACACTGTAGAGGAATATCCTCCCAAATTTTGAGCAGAAAAAACCTACGGGTTTTGAGAAATTTGAAAAACTAATTTTATATCAATTTTTTTTTTTTTTTTACTTTTCGGAGTTGCCATATTTTTTTTATATCATGACTTTGAAGTTCACCTCAAACTGAAACTTTTTCAAACTTAACATTTTTTTCGTGTGATATGTAGTTTTCGAGTTATACTCAATTAAAACTCGGACATTGCCAATTTTCGCATATATCGTATCAGCTGCTAGCGTCTAAACGTTTTCTATTGAAAATTTGAAAATATTCATGCATTATACTCTCGTGAACTGACACAAATATTTCTCAAAGTTCAAACCCATTCTAAGGGGGTCAGGCTTTTGATCACGTCGATTTCACGTGAAATGTCCCATATGTAAAATTTATATGATTATTTTTCCGACCCAAATATCGACCAATAGAATTGCACCATTCGACGTCACGTGGTACAACCTACATGGTATTATACTGATAATTTTTTGATTATTTTCTCTGGTAGTTGCTATATATAAAAAACAAAACATAATCCAGTCAAATTAACCACACGTCAAACTGACAGGTTGAATTATAATTCTGTGACTTCCGAATTTTTAATTTTTAACTGTGGATTTTGTCTCATGGTGCAATTCTATCGGCCGAAATTTGGATGAAAAAATAATCCCCCGAATACCACTCGAGCTTCAAAATTAATCGGGTATTTCCCTCAAGGTTCCCTGCAATCAAACGAAGTCGTCAAGTTTTTCAGAAAAATCACTCGCGCTTCGCGCTCGTGATTTTTTAACCTGAACAACTTGACTCCTTCATTTGTTTGCAACGAACCTATCGGGAAATACCCGATAATTTTGAAGCTCTTGTGGTATTATAAGTGAAAATCAAAGGCCAGTTAGTTTTTACGCCGGGTAAGGGGCGCAAATCCAAAAGTGCCTAGGGCGGCAAAATTATAAACCCGGCATTGATCCCCCTATAACGTCTTGTCCTGAATCTATACTTATGAGCGGATCCACGTCACCTCACTCGAAAAAAAAAACCGTCAACTCACGGATCTTTGCGCCATCCGAAACATCTTTAGTAGGGTAGACTGGGTACAGTTGAGACACGGGATCGGTTGATACAACGCTAATAACTCAAAAACCAATAGAGATAGTAAAATAAATGAAGTAAATAAATAAACAGTAAATAAAGCCGTCTCTTTCTGTCCTTGTATCCCCCCGTACTATCGTCATTAGTTTTTGAGTTATTAGCGTTGTATCAACCGACCCCGTGTCTCAACGGTACCCAGTCTACCCTACTATGGAAAAAAAATACAACTTCGTGGATTTTGAAATTTTTTTCCGAAGGCGAAATGGACGGCTCGTACGTCCGCTCACATTGCCGCGTCATTTCGCCTTCGGAAAAAAATTGTAGCTCCCAAACGAAGCTGTGCCCCATTTCGAAACAAACGTGATTCGATGGGAAATTTCCGGAGCTTTTCGAAAAAAAATACGAAAAAAATCCTAAAAATGACATAAATGGATAAAAATAGAGTTTTTGATTGGAAATTGATTTTTCGACATGTTTTCCGATAGTCACACGCAAGATCATGGACTGAGGTGAAAGAGGGTGAAGAATACTACAAATCACTACCTTATTACTTTTTTCATTCGACATACCGTTTCTGAGATAGTTTCCGCCAAAGACATCAAAGAGCGTAAGGTATCGAAAACTGGAACACCTCGTACACCATAGGTAAAAATGGCGACATATGTCTTATATACATAAAAAATGCTAATTCTGAGGGTAAAAAAGCCCATGCAAAAATGAGGAAAATCCGTGACATCGAGGTTTTTTGTTTGTCCGCTCCGCGTGGAATTCATCGTATATTCCCGGTATATCTATCTATTCATCTAGCTGGCCATCGGTATGTGAATGTAGCTAGTTTGCAACGAATAAAAGAAGTTCACGATCAAAAATAAGAATCATATGTGCGAAACTCACCGCTGTCAAATTAGATACACATGAAAGTGAAGTTTTGGAAAGAAATGTCATAAATTAATATACGTTCGTAGTTCAGTATCCGCGATACGTCAGTGGCTCGTAGGATTGTGCGTGTGCCAAGATGGACAGCCTGAGTAACATGTATTACTTGTTTAGGCTCATCGTCGAAGAAATCTTTGTCTATTTTCGTGTAATGCATGTTGCTGCACTTAACCTTTGCTTCCGCTAATTTAACCACAAGAATTTCTTTGTGCTATTTCCACCCTCGCACGGAAAGCACTCGCGATACAACAAGTAGCACTTTTCTTGGTTTATGCGATCCGATCATTCTGCAAAATCGTATTGTTTCGGCACAATATATTTCATTTCGTTGCAGAAAAAGTTCGAATTATGATACCGCGAAGTAAGATCTGCTCTTGTGAGGGTTGTTTTACCACTAATAATTCGCCAGTTTTATGCAATTTTGAGCTTGAATTGATCACCGGAGACCGTATAACTAATAGACAAATATTTTTTAATAATTCAAATTTGCTGAATTTGAGCCGATGTGAAAGTATGATATCAAATGTTTGAGAGAATTCTATTTCTATTAAATCTAAATTCCGATCTAAAAGTCACGAAACTCTACCTAAAAAGTGAACAAAACAATTCTTGTACATGTATGTATGTATAGAATATTATTCTATGGCATAAAGATGGCATTGTCTGTTTCTTAGGACAAAATACTCCACGAATTCGGGTGGCTGGACGCCGACTTCGAGAATTCCGAAGGCTATGAGAGCAAGGCGCAGCGAACAATCTTTACGCACCCACTGGCGGATTTTGCTGCCTTGTTCATAATATGCATCATTCTAGGCATTTGTGTTCTTCTTTCTACCAAACCCGACCAAGATGCAGAAAAATGCCTGTTGGTCGACGAGACGTAAGTCTTTCGGCATTTGATTTGCAATTGAAAAAGCACAGTATACCGTGATAATCAGGTGAAACCGAATGGTCCATCTGCCCAGACGCCGAATATTTTTTATTTTCAGGCTGATAGCCACTCGTTGCGCTGAGAAATCCCTAGGGTTATCTTGCCGCGCGGTCGACGCAACTCGGCAGCCATTGTTGATAGAAGCCGGCTGACTGTCAGTACATCGTGCCAAAAGACCCTAGGGATTTTCAGTGCAACGAATGGCTATCCTCATGAAAAATACGAAATATTCAGCGTCTGGGCGGATGGACCATTCGGTTTCACCTGATTATCACGGTATGTAGTCAGAAAGACATCCGTGGAGCTCGTATTGTTTAGGAATTGGTTTAAATTCCAAAAAAAGACTCTTCTAACAACCGTATAAGACACGCTGCCGGCAAGCTCAGCAGTGATTCGAGGCAAAGTGCCCATCGTCTCATTATCCTTCCAAAACTCTACAGTGATTCAAAGCATAGCTTTAATCAACTCGTCGAAGAATTGGATCCTTGTCTAACCTAACACTGCGGTTCTTCTTCTTCGTCTGCACCACTGCTGCAGATGACTCGTTCCGAACTTTTTCTCAAGATACAAACCTATTTTCTTCGGCGAGCAGCTTCTCGTCCAAGCGGTCAAAAAAACATTCATATTAACAGCTTTAAATAAACGAACATTACCGTACCTCGCAACCTTACGCGAAATGTTGACGGTCAGCCGGTTTCCATCTGCAATGGCTACTGAATTCCGTGGGGTATTACCGCTTTCGAGTATACCGCTGAGCACGTTCCTAATTAAACTGAACATTTTCTAGCGCAACGAGTTGGTTATTCCATAGAATACGAATTATCCTAGCCTTGACCACATTTTGTTTCACCTGATTCTCACGGTATGATGATATACCGTGAGGGCATAGACTTATAGACCCTATAGCCTATTATACGACGCGCCTCTCGCAGTAGTCGGAAGCAATAGGCTAATGAATAGGGCGAACAAACATATCGCTTATGCATTCGGGTGTACTGTATACATATTAACACTACATTAGTAGAGGACTTTCAAGGTGGAAGCTCACAAAACTTCAGGAACCATAGGCAGAATGCAGGAGCCATAGCGGATGCGTTGTTGCAACAATCAGGTGAACATTGCGCGTGCGCTATGAACTCTGCACCCTGCCTATAGCTTCTGAAATTTCAACCCACATAAAAATCCAATTTATACCTCTTGTTATCTTCAGAGATCGAGTAAAATTACCAGAAGATCGAACATACAGGCTACCACCGACGCTAAATCTGGGCAACTTTAGCGCTGCGAGCGGTGATGCCAGCAGCGAAGCTGACGCCGGATCCATCCCCGTTTACGCTGAAGAGCCTGAATACCCCATGAGCGGGGTAAGCCCTGCCGAATCCTGTCTCTACAACGTTCACCACGCGCACTCCCAGAGCACGCAGACATCGAAACGAGCACTGAGGAGAGCAGCGGGAGCACATGAGTGGCTGATACGACGTACGCGTAGTGGCCACGTTTACGGAAAATATCCAATGTAGATGTTTAGGACCCGTAACACACTCCGTGCGTCTACATCAGGATCAGAACTCATACATACACGTATCCAATGAATTTCATCGCTGACCATTTTAGATTCCCGCGATTTCAACGTCAGATAAAAATTATTTCAGTACGCTAATAACAACGACGAAAAGATGCACGGGATGCTGCACTTCAATTATAACTACATTTGTGCGTGCTTAATTTAGCACGCTTACGTCAGATAATGGCCAGTGATCCACAAATCAGCATTCCACAACAGCGTCCTGCCTTTTTGAAATGAATTTTTTCTTCTTTTTTTTTTTACAGATATTTACTTTGTAGTGCGAGGACATAATTATGTATAGTTGTACATGGATATTTTCTAGGACACATCGTAGTAAGTTGCGTCACCCAGACTATCGTCTTGTATCAACGACCCGTGTTAGCCATCGCATCATCCATAAATATAAAAATACATGTGAATATTAGTTGATTCAACTGAAAATCGGTTATTCCAACTGAGATTTGATAATGCCAACCGACATTCACGTATATTTGTTACCAATGGCTAGCAAGGTTCAAGAATCACATCACTGAAATACTTACAATACTTGCGATATTTTCTTGAAAACACTCTGTATACTTTATTGCATACTTTTATTGCGATTTTCGTACTGGCGTATCTACGTATATTTACATAGCGATCAATTTACATGATTTTTGTATGAATATGCAACTATATTGTAATTAGGTCTTTTGACTTGTGATCTCTATATCTTGTGTATTAAACATATTGCGTAAACATGGAGTTATTTCTCATACCAAGTCATGATCAACCATCATGAAGATTCAAGCTCGAAGATTCAAGATCAAAAGCAGTACACTATAAATACATAATGGAATAAAATAAGTAAATGATGGAGTACAACAGTGTAGTATATGGGGACTTCCATACCAAACCGGAAATTTGATGTTCACATCCTTTTCGATGTTTTTCTAATTTGGTGAAGTTGAAGGTATGGTTTAAAGGTAAGTTCTGTAAATTATCAAAATTCTACCTCTCATAGGTCACGAGAAACAGTAGATCAAAAATGCGTCTTGTATTTTTTTGAAATCACTATATCTCAAGAAGTACAATTTGCATGCAAAAATCAAATAGCGCAAAAACTTTTCCTTTGAACTAAACCTTTTACCTCTCTCAATAAGAGAAAGGTCGAAAGGGATGTGAATGACGAATTTCTGTTTCCGTACGGAACTCTCCAAGTACAGATGATTTAAGCCGGGATCACGATCATGTTAACTTAAAACAACGTAACGTGCCGGAACGTAACGTATCAGTGCCGTATTGGCCAGTCCAGAATCAACCGTACCGTACCGTACAGTAGAACAGGCGCACGCACAATAGCAATATAGCTTGATTGTAGACTGTCGATAAAGCCGGGATTACGATGAACTTAACGCGACGTGACGTATAGCGTGACAGGACAGGACGAGATGATAACTTAACGTAACGGAGGTGGCAGTGTCATCAAGAGACTCGGTAGAGTCTCGCGCCAAGTACGTTCAAAAGAATTTTTAAGGTGCTTCCCTATACGCAATTCCACCAGACCTGAAAACATTGAGAAAAAAGGTGTTATGAAACGGAATATCTTTCCCTGGGCACCGAAATCAATGAAACAAACTTCGTCGCGCAATTCTATGTACGATTTCGAACACGTACGGCCAGAAATTTTTTTTTTTTCACGCGAAAATAGAGAAGATATCCATGTAAAACGTTTTCAAAGCCGTTTTACATGGATATCTTCTCTATTTTCGCGTAAAAAAAACATTTTTTTGGCCGTACGTGTTCGAAATCATACATAGAATTGCGCGACGAAGTTTGTTTCGTTGATTTCGGTACCCAGGCGGAGATATTCCGTTTAATAACACCTTTTTTCCCAAATTTAGGTCTGGTGGAATTGGGTAGGGAAGCACCTTAATACTTGGGGCAGAAAGTCTAGCCACTCGAAGCAAATCGCAACTTCCAAGTTGTAAAACGCGTTACAACATGCCTCGCGATTTCGGTACACTTGCCCCATCGCATGATTTAGGACATTTTTATTGATTAAAAAAAAAACCAAAGTAATTATCAAAAAAATAGAGATATAATGTGATAGCATACATTCAATAAATGAAAAATCAAAGATATTTGAAAAAAAAACAATTAATACACCTGAAATCAAAGTTTACAAGACACATTTTTTTCCGTTACCTCGCCAAAATGACGCATCCACTCACGACCGCTCGCTGCAACGTCCCGCGTGGCACTTACTGTACTTACGTAATAGCCCCCCTTATAAGTATTGCGTTTGGTGCGTAACCCCATGAAAATATTTGCAATCTACTGAGTAATTGACCTGTTAGAACTAGCCCCTAGCTCCCCTACTATATTCGGCATACCATAAAAAATTGGTCGATAGCTTTTTCCCAACCGCGGCATAAGAAAAAATTCCTTACCGAATTCATGATAATTCCAGACGGAGTTCTGAAACGAAATCTTGCGGTAAAGCTATAACGTAGAAGCGTGATTTGGGAATTCAATTATAACTTGATTCACCAAATACTTTACTATAAATGTGAACAATCTATTGCTATTATTAAGAAATATGATTCTTCACGAGCTCTTTGCTGATTTATACTACAAAAATTAATGATAATTCGAAAAAAGTAGTATCAGTCGCGTGCTTCGTGTAGTCGTGAGCTAGTAATACATAATAAAACTGAGACGCAGGAAATACACACCTGGCCTTCTGTGTGATTAAAGTGTGGGTGAGGTGCTCGCACGTCATATTGAAGTCGAGTGAGCCTGGGGCTCGATTCCATAACTTTATCACTGCTATCACTGGCGATAAATAGATAGATCTATCTATTGACTGGCAATAAATGTATAGGTCTATCTATTTATATTGCTAGTGATAGCAGTGATAAAGTTATGGACTCGAGTCCCTGGCGTAGAATACAACACCTGTATCTGATAGGTATGTTAAGCCGGGATCACGATGAACTTAACGTAACGTAACGTAACACAACGGAACATACCTATAGTTCTAAAACATCCATCACGACCACCGTTTTTTCAAAACGCCCGCGCTCGCTAATGTTTAAAACCATAGGTCTGTTCCGTTGTGTTACGTTACGTAACACATTGAACCTCATTTTAAAAGTAATCTCCATTAAAATTGTCGCAACACAATAGTACGGCATCGCCAAAAGACGGCGTGACACATTCGCAGGGTGAAAGTCTAACGTCCAAACACTTAAGAGCAGCGTTGAGGTGGCCGAGAATCCAGCGCCGGCAATTGTTTCCCAATTTCGACGAATAAGAAAACCCGAAACCAATATAACAATTAACAATTTTGTCTGGTGGCCACTTCAACGCTGCTCCAAGTGTTCGAACGTTAGACATTCACCCCGTATATGCGGCCGCCATCGAAAGTCGGATATCGAAGCACGAGGGCACCATGGTAACGCTTGTCAACAACAAACCAGCACGAGGCAGCCACAGTGACTCGGTACAGTGAGCCGTCGCTTCTCGACAACTTTTACCGTCAGCTGTTGTTTAAAACACGCGACTGTAACCGCAGCTTCATAGCGTATCGTTTATTTGTCAAGTCGGTTCATACCAGGCAATCAAACAATGGATATTAAGGACAGCAGTGACGACGAGGATGCTCAAAATATATCAGCGTTCAGCAAATTTGATGAAAGCATCGAGGTACGGAACGCTGAGGAGATCAAGAGCCCCGTCAATACTGCCATGTCAACTTCAAAGAGAAGCCTCAGGAGTGCCGATAGCGATAGTTCACCAAAACTTGGGGTTAGGAGTCCAACAGGCATCATCAATCCTCCACATCTGTCAAGGTATTTTAGTATTCAGCAGGTTGCCACTTTCTACCCCTTTCACTTTCTTATTTGACTATCAGTTCTGTGACGATACCACAACAACAAAAAAATAATTAATTTTGGAATTTAAATTGATAAATTGAGTGAAAAGAGTGGTATCATTGCTTATAATAATAACGAACAATAACACTAGTGAATTTTATATAACCTCAAAGATTATTACAAAGAAAAATATGGTGGAAAACTGAAAATATCTACGAATAGCCAATTGAGTTGGTATTGTTTCAGAACCGAATGGTCGAATATGCTCCCTATCCTTTAGCATTGAGTGGCAATCCGCTATTAGTATTCAAAGGAATGAATTTTCGCCGAAAAATCGATCCTTTTCGATTATGTCGAACCCATTGCTACGATTTAGCGATTCATTTCCGACTTAAGTTTAGTGAAGTGTTAATATAGAGCCATTCTCTGGAAAGTAACGCGCCTAAAATAGTTCAACCAGTCAGCTGAGATGAGCGTACGGCACCGTACTTCTTGACCTCGCCCGAAGCTAGGTGCACCATACCACTCTAAGCTGTGTAATTGCCACAATTCGTCGACCTTTTTATTCGAAAAGGACTTAAAATATTCTCAAAATATAACACTATCTGATTTTTCGACAGAATTACGAAAATTTATGACTGTATACTATACCCCTACAAAAACATTCTGTCAAGTCCGCGGTCAGAAATTCAAATACATCGTGTGTTTGGGCATAGATAATTCTATATTTTACTACTTTTTTGTGGGGGGATTAGTTTTAGCTACCGTCCCTTAGATACAGTAGGAAGCTCTAAGTATCAGAGGCGTACATTTCATTTACATTTCAAAAATCAAAAGATCCCCGCTTGAAAATATGCTGATCATCTGGTATTGCAAAGATTGCAAAATTTATATTGCAGAAACTGTTTGGCGTCAGATTGTCAATAAATTGTCTTGATTTTGCTTATAAGTGATTGACTGATTGTCATTACAGGTATTCCAATCAACTTATGGACCACGCCACACCTGCACCATTTGGGAAGTCTAGTGGAATGATGAATGACGCTTCAGACAGCGAAGAGACAGATGACGACGATATACAAGGTGGAACAGCCCGAGTCCTTGAAACTTACGACCCGAAAAAATTTGAAGATCTCCAAGTGTCAGCCGAGGTCAAAGAACTTTTTGAAAATATCATCAGGTAAACTTTCCAATTTTCTGATCCTGAGAATAACCATGGATGTAAAGGGCCATCCTTCCAGAGAAATTAAAACAAAAGTCGCATTTAGAATCTTAGATTCGGCACTTCAAAGTACATCGTTTTTCATTATTTTGGAATCATTTTGACAGACACATACCCGTTTAAGGCCCATCCTTAATCGCCCACCTCCTTTCCATACAATGTAAGAAAACGGGGCCGGGGAGACACATTTCGATGACTATCCGAGCCCAGGCGTCGAAAACGCAAAAAAGGCCAACGCTGCGCGAATTCTATTTCAATTCCAAACACATACGTCCAAAAAAATTTTCGTTTCATGCGAAAATAGAGCCAGCGTTTGGTTATTTCTTTTTTCCATTGTCTAAATGGTTTTTCATTGTCCTTGGCTTTTGACAATGGAAAAAAGAAATAACCAAACGCTGGCTCTATTTTCGCATGAAACAAATTTTTTTTTGGACGTATGTGTTTGGAATTGAAATAGAATTCGCGCTACGTTGGCCTTTTTTGCGTTTTCGACGCCTAGGCTCGGATAATAATCGAAATGTGTCTCCCCCGCCCCTTTTTCATTACATTGTACGGAAAGGAGGTGGGCGACTAAGGATGGGCTTTAAGTAGAAAATAGAAGATAAAATAATAACTCATTTGAGATGGAATCAAATCAAGCGAAAACGAAATCAGTTTCAACGTCAAAAATCCTTGCTTGTTACAAGAGTTTTTTTAAGAACGTTTTACGCCGAGTTATCGCATATTTAGCTCAACTGTAGTTTGGCACTTTGTTGCGAGAAGTGTCCGGAAACTTTTCGGTTCTGGGATAAATATTTCCACCAGTGCAGTTTGGTGACGGATTTTCGGATATACCTATCATATAAATTTGAAGATTTCAACCCTAAGGTATAATAAGGGATTTCTCGCAATTTATATTCCGGAGTATTGAACAATGAACTTTGAGAATATAAAACACCTTCAATAATACGTTGAAGTTTGAACGTCATCATTAAGCTGATGCGATACTCGTCGGCAAACTTCCGAATAGGCGTCGGTAACGTGTATTTTTTAGCGCCTGACCCCAAGAAATAACACAAAAGCGTGGATTACTTTTCCCATCGCGAATATTTTACAAATACAATATTGTAATACATCGACTTACCCCTCAATGCTTCTACAATGGTGGAAAGTTCTTCTCATACGTGTACTATTGCACAAAAATGTGTGAGATGCCAAAATAAGAGCACGTGTCATTGACCACAAGAAAAGAGAAAAAAGTTTGATGGTCGCAAAATGAGGAACTTTCCACCATTCTATATTACTCAAGCAATCCACTGTCAAAATTTGAATCAATTTCGTTCATTAGTGTATTGATGAAACGAAATATAAGAATCAGTTAATCGTGGTCGGTCGAGACGGAGTACTGCATCAGCTTAAAAGTTATTCCAATCAAGAGACTCGGTAGAGTCTCGCGCCAAGTACATTCAAGAAATGTGATCGCTCGACGACCGCTCTTTACCGCAAGGACCCAATGAAGGCGGAGTGGGGGAATCTTATTTGATGAATACTACCGTCTTCTTTATTAAACCGTTTTCTTTATTATACCGGTATCTAATGTATCATGTTGAGAATGCTGATTGAAAATGCCTTAAATTAAGTCCCAAATCAGCATGATCGGTGCACTGAAAGCTGAGTTATGCATTTTTTCATTTTCAAAGTGGCGAGTTTCACTTCGTCAAATTGAGACTTTTTCTTTAAGACTTTTCGTTTAAGACTATTTTTCGCTCCACAGTTTCATTGCGCATGCGCCAGTATCAGGACTAATGTTTCGCTCTGCAGTCCCGCTGCGCTTGCGCATACGCCAGGCTATGACCATAGAACTTATATTTCTATGGCTATGACAGCTGAGCTGACAACTGAACAGATGAGAAAAACATGAGGAGTATCGGAAATTAATCAAACGAATTTAGGCATAATATTGATGATTATAAATTGACCAATCAGAGCGTCTCTCTACGACCGTAACTATGGAGCGAATTACCTGGGTAATTATAATAAAACTATGGAGCGGTTGACGTGAACGGCCAAAAACTATGGAGCAGACGACCTGGAACACTGAAACTATCAAGCAGTTCACTAGAAAGACGCTCTGATTGGTCAGATTAAATAGATATATTGCTTATTATGATTTTCTCATAGACGCTCGCGTTAAATTGAACAACTATTCATTTTCAAGTGTTGATTAATATCATGTCTAAATTCGTTTCATTAATTTCCGATACTCCTCATGTTTTTCTCATCTGTTCAGTTGTCAGCTCAGCTGTCATAGCCTGGTGTATGCGCAAGCGCAGCGGGACTGCAGAGCGAAACATTAGTCCTAATACTGGCGCATGCCCAATGAAACTGTGGAGCGAAAAATAGTCTTGAACCAAAAGTCTTCAAGAAAAAGTCTTAATCTGACGAAGTAAGACTCGCCACTTTGAAAATGAAAAAATGCATAACTCAGCTTTCAGTGCACTGATTATGCTGATTTTGGGCTCAAATTACGGCATTTCCAATCAGCACTCTCAATATGATACATTAAATACCGGTATAATAAAGACGACGGTAGTATTCATCAAATAAGATTTCCCCACTCCGCCTACATTGGGTCCTTGTGGTAAAGAGACACGGTCGTCGCGCGCTCACATTTCTTGAATGTACTTGGCGCGAGACTCTACCGAGTCTCTTGATCCATGATACCATCATCGTTGATGCGTATGTACTTGCAGGTCTGCCTTATCTGTGTTCAAGTTCATCCCTCTATCCCTCTTCTCCTCTATGATTACCTGCCCGTGAACTACACTTACAGCTGGACAAAATCTAAACTTGTTACAATTTCACTCATCATCGCGATTTTGACAGCATTTATGACATGGAGATTCCGGCAGCTCCATGATATTATTAAATGTTATGGCTAAAAGTCAAACAACGTTTATAGAATGTAAGTGCAGCATTCTATTTCAAATCTCTTTTAGCGAAGGAATCGTGCTGCCTATCTACTGAGAATTACGGCACCACAATAAACTTATCCGAATGATGTATACTTAGTTATCAGCGGCTATGCCAGGTTGATTAGATAAGATGATTTTCGTATGAATAAGAGAAAAATAATACGATATATCCACTCATATAAAATAATATAATCCAATCACAATATGATTATATGATGAGATGTGATAATATGTAATATAATTCGGTATTACATTATGACCAGCAATAAATTATTAACAAACGTCATGTTTTCACTGATTAATCAAGTAAAAGTGTAGTCACTAAGGTGTGCCGGACAAAAACGACATTTTTTATCGACCTCCCACCACAAAAATCTCTAGAATTACGTAAAAGAAATAATCTCTTAAAGGGGAGAGCTGTCATTGAAGTTCAAGTGGTGCCGCAATCCAGGAGAAGATTTTCTACTCGATTGAGATGATGTACTTTCCCCATGTATAAAATCTTCAGTGCTGCATATGGCATTTGACAAAGTAACTATCCCCAACTTATCGTCTTATTCTCATCCTAAGTTTGGAAATTATAAACGCTAAGAATCACGCCACGCTGCTCGTCACACACCGCACAGCAGAATCTAACAAATCAGCTATGCTGATCGACCACCAAACCATGCACCTTACTCATATTGTCGGTGATAGTGCAATACCGCGTAACTAACATTTGCAATACCCAGGATGGCGATAGACCTGGAAAACCGGGAATAGTCAGGGAATTTTGTCAGTCTGGAAAAGTCAGGGAATTAGGCCGGTCCATAGGAAAAACGCTTTTTTTTTAAATTATTCCCAATTTTTTGCTATTTTTGAACTTATATATTGTTAACTTCAATTAGATAAATACATGAAAACATATTAGCATAACATATGTTGAACTGAAAGATCTTTAATCTTGAAAACCGCTGGGCATAATTTGGATATTCTGTCGATAGAAGTCAGAGAATATCGAAATTTGGTGTGGGAAAAGTCAGGGAAAAGTCAGGGAAAAGTCAGGGAATTTTATTTTCGCTAAATTGTCGCCACCCTGAATACCGCGTAAGTACCTACTAAAATAGCAAAAATAAGATTCGGTATTCATATTATGTATTTTTTATTTTTACATAGAATACAATGTGACACATTTCGATTATTATCCGAGGCCAGGCGTCAAAAACGCAAAAAAGGCCAACGCTGCGCGAATTCAAATTCAATTTCGAACACATATGTCCAAAAAAATGTTCGTTCTATGCGGAAATAGAGTCTACAGATAATTTTTACATTTTTCGAATGTTTTAGAATTCGATTTCCTCGGCAAATAATGTAAAACCCATCTGTAGTCTCTATTTCCGCATGTAACGAACATTTTTTTGGACATTTGTGTTCGGAATTGAATTTGAATTCGCGCAGCGTTGGCCTTTTTTGCGTTTTTGACGCCTGGCCTCGGATAATAATCGAAATATGTCACATTGTATCAAAAGGAGGTGGGCGACTAGGGATGGGCCTTAAGGCGACCAGTACAGCGACTTCAGAAAAATTAACATAGTTTGAAATCAATTTATTTCATAACCAAAGTTTATTTTACATCAAAAAAAACTTTTTCAAAATCATGTGTCGTAAGGTTTTTGGCACACCGTCGGTCCAATTCAACCTCTCGACGTCTCATTTTCTTCGGTTCACCATTCCTCATCTTGTGAATGTTAGGGATCTGAAAATAAAAAATTATTTCATAAGTTATGATCATTTTATCACATTTACAAAAATCATTCCTACTCATTTCTTAAATAACTTGGCCAGAACAAAAAATTTCCAAAATTCCTACATTCACATGATGAGGATTCGCTTTCTGAAGAAAATGAATCCAAGATGACCTGATTTGGTCCAACGGTGCTCTAAAATCCTTACGACACAGCTACAAAAAGATAGTTCTGAGATAAACGCGTTCGAAGTTTTTGCAGAAAATTGATATTCACTCCTCCAGGGGTCATACATCGAAAGTTTATTGTAAAAAAGTTGAATGAAATTTTTTTTTTTTTAATTTTTGGTTTTTTTTCAGAAATTTTTTAATTTCAAATATTTTTTTCACGAATTATTTTCTCAGAACTTTTTTTTTTTTTTTTGCTATGGCAATCAACCGTTAGTTATTTCTTTGCTGGGAAATATCTGCGACCCGTCTTCTGGGGGGCAGTGGATTCTTCTAGAGATCAGTTCCCCTCTCTACTTCTCATATATTGAATTCAATATTTTCTTCCCATTCTATTCGAAAAACTGTGAACAAAAAGCAGAAAAACTTCAACTGCCCACAAGTCGGCAAGAGAACTGGGTGTGGATAATACATATTACTATTTTAGGTATTTAGGTTATGATACACTTCTCGAAGCAAAATACCCATACAACGATAGCACGCTGGATATTCGGTAAATTGATGAATATTGAGGACTGAAAAGTAGTCTCTTTATATGTATACTGAAAAGAACTGTTTTGATTTATTTTTTTCAATTCCGAAATACTGAAAATCACGGAAACGCTAACATAACGTTGAAAAGTGTTGGAAAAGTAATGGCGATCATGCATCATGTGATCAATATCGGAATCAAGCGCCAGCGCCACTTGCGCCAGATCGTGATAGCCAAATGACGAACTTTCGGCGGTAACTTCGAAACCTTGACGATTTCGTCCAAGTCAGTTTTTTCACAGATGGAAAACACCTTTAGGTAACATAAACTGGATAAAACGAAAAACCGATTTTTTTGAAAATTCACGCTGTACCTACTGGTCCCCTTAAGGTGCTTCGCTACCTGATTCCACCAGACCTGAAAACATTGGTATAAATGCGTGCGGAAGGTGCAGCTATTAAGCGGAATATCTCCGCCTGGGCACCGCAATCCATGATCGCGCAATTCTATGTGCAACTCCGAACACGTATGGCCCAAAACATATTTCTTTAGTGAAAATAGAGAAAACGGTTTTAAAAACGTTTTACATGGATTCTGTTTAATAGCACCTTCTGCACACGTTTATCCCGATGTTTTCAGGTCTGGTGAATTGAGTAGGGAAGCACCTTGAGGGGGGGGGGGATATACTTGAATTTTACCGACTCCATCTATTTTCTCGAATATCTTCGAAACGGGGCTATCAATCGACTTGTACTTTTGGCAGCCGATGTTTGACGAGTAATGAGTTCGAACTGATACGTTTGATCGGATGAAATCGGTAATTTTTCCATT
Source organism: Tenthredo notha (assembly GCA_914767705.2). NCBI lineage: Eukaryota > Metazoa > Arthropoda > Insecta > Hymenoptera > Tenthredinidae > Tenthredo > Tenthredo notha. Next base: position 8,528,010 of record OU611915.1, on the reverse strand, counting down.
TTTTTTTATCGTAAGGTGTGGGCGTACCTTTTATTTCAACTTATATCAAAGCCTACGCATCAAAAATGCAAAAGCAGCCTCTGTAGCCCGATTCTGTATGGAATTCCGAACAGAACGATCCATAAACATCTTTGTTTCCGACAACGATGAAGGGGCAAAACGTATTCTACGATTTTGTGGTAATTTTTGCGATTGTCCACGGCTGAAAGCGGTAATGGCTGCTAATGTGATGACAATTAGTTCCCAGAACGCCCGTGACATGTCGTCGCGCTGTCACGTTGATACACCTGAAACCACGTGACTCGACCTGCAGTCCAATCATCTCTGACTACTAAGCTAAAAACGAGCGCGTGGTGACATCTCACAGTCGTTCTGGGAAATAATTTTCATCACATTAGCAGCCATTACCGATTTCAGCCGTTGACAATCGCAAAAATTACCACAAAATCGTAGAATACGTTTTACCCCTTCATCGTTGTCGGAAACAAAGATGTTTTTGCATCGTTATGTTCGGAATTCCATACAGAATCGGGCTACAGAGGCTGCTTTTGCATTTTTGATGCGTAGGCTTTGATATAAGTTGAAATAAAAGGTACGTCCACACCTTAAGATAAAAAAACATAAAAAATTTCCGATTTCATCCGATCAAACGTATCAGTTCGAACTCATTACTCGTCAAACATCAGCTGCCAAAAGTACAAGTCGATTGATAGCCCCGTTTCGAAGATATTCGAGAAAATAGACGGAGTCGGTAAAATTCGAGTATACCCCCCCTTAAAGATGATGCAAAAATTTTTACTGTGTACTCGTTTCTAAAGCTAAGATGGTCGAACGAAAAAAATTTGTCTAATGCTATTCTAGTAAATTCGTGCACTTTGTCAACAGATTTTCTCCGCAGAAGATCGACCTCGACTATAAGCTCATCCCATTCGTGCCTGATTACATTCCAGCGGTTGGTGATATCGACGCTTTCATCAAAGTCTCTAAGCCAGATGGCACTGACGATAAAGTTGGACTTATCGTTCTGGATGAACCGTGTGCGAACCAATCAGAGCCAGCTGTTCTACACTTGCAGCTAAGAAGCCATAGCAAGAGCGCGGGCCCCGCAAAACAGGCTGTGATCAAGCGGATTGATGATCCAGAAAAAAATGCCAAGTCTATCGAAAGGTGGATCAATGACATGAGCCAACTACATCGGAGTAGACATCCACCAATAGTTCAGCTGTCAAGGCCAATGGTGGATATCGATACGCTGATGCAACAGTGGCCTACGGCGATGGACGAACGACTGGAAAGTATTTCCGTCGATTTGTCTCAACTAGACTGCGATTTACCACGTCTCGTCGATATCGCTTGTACCCTCGTTGACATTCCGGTGCACCCTGGTGCTAGGATGGAAGCACTTCATACCATGTTCACACTTTTCCTAGAAGTCAGAGATCAACAATATTAATCTGACTTCTGACGATAGCTAATTCTTTAATAATAAACTGAGTACACATATTTTCCACATATGACACCTAATCTGATTATTTTCAGTACAACTATAATACAACAATGGCCTTGTATAAATGATAAATATATTTGGGTAACACAAGTAGTAGAAGAAAGAATTCGATTGAGCTCGAGTACTCGCTCGATTTGCACTATGATCTTTCATATTTTACCATTTATGGAATGTTGTTAATTTTATTCATTAGCCATATTAATGTTGAAGTTGTTCTCGGCCGCTATTTACTGCCCGTAAAACTTCAGCTTAAGTTATCTATCCAGCAAGGATGAGGGATTATATCGAAATAGGCCAAACATGACCCAGTATACATGGTTTCTTGAGGCGCATATTCACGTATTACTGACAATCTTTCATTCGATACTCGTCTATGTCTCCGAGAAAAGATCTTGATGCACATATCCTTAATGGAGAATCTAGAACATCACGTATCATGAACGATGAAAAACTTCGGCGAACATTAATTGCATTGATATTCGAATAAAAAAAAAAGATGAGTTAGAAAGCTGTACATATCACTAAATCGGTGAAATCTTGTATCCCTTAGACACAACACTTCCGAAATGATTATTAGCTAAGCAAAGGCAAAACCCAAACTTTATTTGCAAATTCGTTATAAGGTGAATCCACAAGTTTTGGCTACTGATGTAGCATTTACAATTCGAAATTCGCCGGAGTATTTTCAATCTGTTAAGTATGAATGTGGTATGGAAATAAGATTCCAGAGTTAATGGTGTCAAAAAACCAGTGGCAAAGTATTGTAAGCCACCCTGAAATCATACATGATGCAGAGACTTTTTATTGATAACACTGGTCAACACGATTTTTGGGTCTGTCTTCTGCATATGAAATTTTGGTTTCTCCTACTTTAAAAAGAAGGAAAAAAATAATGTTTCTGATTAAAGTTTGCTTTTGAAGAAACTAGAACAATTTTTTGTATTTTTGTGAAAAATGATAGATTTATATATTTTTTTCCATAATTTTATTTTAAATTACAATTAAAGTTTTTTCTGAACACTCGAGTCTTTATTATTCAGGATTTGTGATAAACAATAGCAAATAAATATAAAATAACAAAAATTCAAGTTCAAAAACGAAAAAAAAAGCAAACTTTGAAAGCTAAAAATAAAAATTTAAGTGTTTTTCGATGTCTAGAATCAAAATGTAAGCATTAGAACAGAAACCCAAGAAAAAAAAAAAAATTTGTTGACCTGTGTTATTCAGAAACTGAGCAGAATGAATGTTTGTCTGCTGTATATTTGTCATGGCATTTGGCATTTTTTTTTCTTGTTTTTCTTCTTGTTTATTGAAAAAAATCTAAAATCTAGAAGACTTTACAATCGAACATGTTTAAATTTTGAAAATAAAAACTATCGCGAAAATCAACCAGCATTAGTCACAGCGTTTCTGATGAAAAAAAAAAACTGTGATGAAATAATTTTATTTTAGAATAGCTGAGCGATTATTTGATGTAATATAAATCGTTAAATACCCATACATTTAGTCAATACACAGAGTTAAAGTTATGGGGCTACAACTGACTTGTGACATTCTTATTTTATTTATCCTATAGAGTAGATCGAAGTGATTAATTAAATTAGTAGAGCAATTATCATTGAAACGAAGGAAAAAATTTATTATAAATCATTGCAAAAAGAAATTAAGTTGTGGGCTAATCTCGCATCTTTTACCAGATGCAGGAAAAAGGCACACGCCCTATTATACGCAATCCGCGGATCGTTTGTGCTCCCATAAAATTCTGACCTTGAAATAAACTAGTAGCAACATCAAAGCATCGATGCATTCGATCCTAATCAATTTCTCCGCGTCGGTATGATGTTAAATACCAGAATTTCCGCCTGAAGCGGTGGCAACCCAACATACAATTACACCCGTCGATCCTCGGAAGACATCGCACCGCTTCCGGTCCTTTGACGCGGCATCGGACTTAAATCTTCAGTCACCGAGCGAGTTGCCGCTAGTGAACATCGCGACCACAGTTTTGGCCGTTTGTTATAATTAGAAGAACGCATTTTGGCTGAAGTAATGTCTTGCCATTAAATGAAGAATAACACAGGTCAACAAATTTTTATTTTTTTTTGGGTTTCTGTTCTAATGCTTAAATTTTGATTCTAGACATCGAAAAACACTTAAATTTTCATTTTTAGCTTTCAAAGTTTGATTTTTTTTTTTCGTTTTTGAACTTGAATTTTTGTTATTTTATATTTATTTGCTATTGTTTATCACAAATCCTGAATAATAAAGACTCGAGTGTTCAGAAAAAAGTTTAATTGTAATTTAAAATAAAATTATGGAAAAAAATATATAAATCTATCATTTTTCACAAAAATACAAAAAATTGTTCTAGTTTCTTCAAAAGCAAACTTTAATCAAAAAAATTATTTTTCCCCTTCTTCTTGAAGTAGGAGAAACCAAAATTTCATATGCAGAAGACAGACCCAAAAATCGTGTTGACCAGTGTAATGAAAGATTGTCTTGCAATTAGAAAAAAAAAAAAAATGAATATTAAAAGTGTTTATACCGGATGAATCCTCGCTTACATCTCAGTGATTCGGGTGGTTGTAAATTGATTTCAACTGCTTCATTCCTATTCGTTCAGATATACCTATAATGCAAACATCATGTTTTCGTGATTTTTATAAAATCAAATAAAACTTCCCAAATGTTGAAAACATTGAAGACGTGTTTCCCAAGCAATTTCGAGTTCATTGGAGGGATGTTGTTTTTTTTCTGTGAATCGTGCCTGCTAACTATATGCCCAATATATTTTTATGAATAACAAAGAAATCATCATTTCCTAAACTACGAAAACATATTCCTAAACTTTCCCAAACAATTCCCAAACGATTGCATCGATAAAAAATTAAATTGAATTTATTTGCCTGCTAAGTATACGGAGCCAACATGGGTCCACTTAAACCTTCTTCTTCTTCTTCCTTAGACTTATCGCCCGCTTGGGCATGTAGTCAAAGGTCCACTTAAACCGACCGAGTTAAACACCGCGTGAAGCCAGGGCCTAGATAACCAAGAAGGAAAACAAAGAATATCACAGAACATGGTTAAATAAGTAGGAATCTACTATATAGTTAGCTTCTCTACCGACAATTTCATTAATAGTTAGACATAAAATCATATTGGATAAAAAGCTGAAGCTCGCTTGTCATAACAAAATTCTTATTTTCTATGAAGGTATAGTTTAGTCCCGTCTGGTTCCGTTAATTCGTTCCAGTAATTATATGTGGCAAAAAAGCAAAAATTCAGTATGCAGTTCATACACTTGCATGCAAACCGTAGAGCATGGATGGCGTTTTTTATACTATCTTTTTCGCCCACAAGCCATGATTTCCGTAGAAAGAGACATAAATCCCCCCCCCCCCCCCCCCCTCCAAATTCTCGACGAGCAGCTGATGCGGACGTTTCATTAGTTGGGAAACGTCACGTGATGTAATAGTTATCATTGTCCTTCGTTCGCTGACATATGTCAGCACTGAACACACATCGTTTACATTGAATTGGATCGAATGCTTTATGTCTAGACGAGGAAATGGTTTTATCTGACTTGAATCACTAGCGATGTTGAATCACGTCGTAAACTCTCTAAACTGATGACGCAACTGCGAACAGGGCGAGCTGCTTTGTCAGTGGTGTGTCTTGCGAACCGTTGTAACATCGACCAGGTTCAAATCGTACTGTCAATTGGCACGTGATCCACGCGCTTACTAATAACAATCGTTAAAGATTCTCGAAAATATTCAATAATGAAAACTTTCATCAAATTGTTTGATTCCTAATTCTAAGTGCTCCGAAATCACGCTTAGCTTCCAATATAATGGAACAAAACGTGCCAACATTCTCGAATGTGACAATAAACGACAATGTCGAATCAACTGACGACGACGATAAACTTTCAAAACCGAGAAATAATTTCCGCTCATATTCTAACGAAGATGTCAACGTTAGATTTCGGGTGAGCAGCAGTTCAATCACAACAACGCTCATAGTCTCATATGCAGTCAAAATATAATACAAACAATTGTCTTAAGGACATATGAACCGTTTTTTTGTGATTTTTGATAGAGATTTATCTGTGAAACAATTCAGAATCCTCGTCACAACTACTCTTACTCTGATCTATCTGAATAGGCAAAGTGATAGCTAAGAAATCCTGACTTTTACCAGATTGTATTCCAAGAATATGAACTTGCTGCGATGAGACTGGATTATTCATAAAATTAATTCGGAACACACCGGCCCTCCAAAAATACATCTTCATATCACTGCATGATTGTCATTTTGCAATTTTTTATTTCAACAGACCGCAACGTCAGGCCATAATACTACTCTTTCAAATATTTTTGAAAACGGTAGCCACAGGCCATCCTCAAGGCTGACATCTGAGACGATACCACCCGGAGCTACCAACTACCTTTCAGCCAATTATGAGGTGATTTAATGCTTGAATAATCAAATCTTCTGTTTCATGTTTGTCTCCATAATTTCTAACTTCGTATTTCCTGGCATGCGATAGTATCATGAAGACAAGACAAAATTTATTGTTATATTTAATCATCAATATGTAGCACAGTAAAATTTTGCTTTAGCCTTTGAGCTGTTTCATACTGATCGGTCGTATCTCTAAGCTTAGAGAAAATAGCAATTATATAGTTATGTAATCATGTTTAGACATGTGTTATCAGTAATGTATCAATTATTCATTAGATTGTGAGTCGAACCATAACTCGGTCAGAAGAACGATGTCATGCTTATGAATATTTGTATTCTGAATCATGTGTTTTACTTATACATACCAAAGAATTAGTCTAAAGTCCTAAACTGGATATTTCACTTTCTTTCTTCAGTCCTGATTGATTTGAATGCTTGAAATATGATATTTGTATTCATTCTTATGTACTGTTGAATAAGGTGTACAACAGTATTTTTGTGCCACAGAATCATAAAATAAGCTATAAAATCACGATTCCACATTCGTCATCGTAGTTCTCTATTTAAGTAGACTTTCTTGAAGTTGACCTTCAGCTACATGACCACAAAAGACTCTATACTTTTCTACACATCTATGTACGTCTATGTATATCTATATCTATATCTATATCTATGTATATTAAAGCATTAGATCTGGAAATTTTTACCAACAATTATAACTAGCAAAGAAACTCCTCTCTTGACTCAAACTCTTTACATTTTGGTAAAAACATTTTTCTATCAAATTGAAAAGAAGCATTTTGTAATTCAAAATCTTCAGCAATAGATACGATTTTTTTTTTTTTTTTCAATTCAAATTAAAATTCAAAACAGAAAAAGAGAACAATTCCGTCAACGATACAAAGATGTTTCATAAATCTTAGCATATATGTGGGAAATATTGCTTTCCAATTTCCCACAAGGTTTTATCGCTTCATTTCCGATGTATAGATGCAAAGAATCAATAATCAGCTGGAGGGACTCCATTATTGGCATGATTAGATCTATTACATTCAGTTCCTTGTTGGTAGAAAGATTAAAAGACGAAACTTGGTGATTCAAAACAGTTCTTGAGTATCTCCTGCATTTTTTCTCCACTCTGGATTCCCAATAACATTGAAATTGCTCAACATATATTAATGATTTGAATAAACATTTCAGAGCCTCGATTATGACATATGTGCGAATCATCTACTGTTGGAGGAAGAAAGAAAAAAAGGATATAAATTTGAGGTCAAGAAAAACGTTGCACGATGGTTCATTTTTCTATTAATCGGGATCATCACTGCTCTAATAGCAGCAATCGTCGATGTTTCTATCAGAGAATTGTCCACGTTAAAGTACGGGGCACTGCAGAACTGTATCCTTCAAACAAAGTTTGATAATTTGATCCTGACATTGATCGATATAAAAATAAACAGAGACCTTTCTAAGAAATACACAAAAATGTACCGGTATGGGCTTGTCCAGCAAAACAGACTTTCGTTCGATTCTAGAATCCCCTTGCAAAAGAAAAAACTCCTAAATTCTTCGCTAAACGGACATTACTGCTTACACTGTTGTACAAATTACCTTAACCAAATGATGTTAGGTATTGATCAATGCGTTAGAGAGAACTGCTTGTGGCTACCATATCTACTTTGGTTAACTACGAATTTGGTACCGGTTTTAATTGGTTCGGTTTTGGTGGCCTATGTTGAACCCGTAGCAGCCGGCAGTGGAATTCCGCAAGTGAAATGCTACTTGAACGGAGTCAAAGTACCAAGAGTTGTACGATTCAAGACATTGACTGTAAAAATTATAGGGGTCATTTGTACAGTGGTTGGTGGCCTTGCTGGTGGAAAAGTAAGAAGTTCCAATAGAAATATACCGTATTGATACCTTTTTGTATGTACAGAGTTTTTATACATTCCATAAGGATCGCTAAGCGAAACTGGATTCATATTTTATGCTTATTGGCAAGTAAAAAATCATCATGTGAAGATCGTTACCCTTCGATTTAGTGAAAGACATTGGTGCGATTCGTTAGAACAAGCGCTGAGCCTTGAACAATGTAAACCGTCCTCAATCTTATTCACTTTGTATTTAACAAAGATAGAGAATCCTTCCGAGTGTTGACTTACATGAGATGTTTATTTTCAATAGTATACATTCAAAATGACTTGTACAGATGTGCTTGCACCTATTTTTCGTATATCTTTGCCAAAGTTCCTAGTACTGCCATTGATGAATAGATAGATATGGACAGCAGGACTTGAATGAGACGCTTACAGCGTTTTGGTGTGGCATCAAATCATAATTTCATGTTGCAGAATATCGTTTGTGAAACGGTATAAAGTCATATGCGTTATTATTATACGATCTTTTATCGCATGTCAAGATCAGAGGGCATAGAATTGTCTTTAAAATTTTCGGCTCATTCAAATATTACTGCGTTCTGAGGATTTTCGTAGCGAGTAGCTCGAATAAAAATTATACGCCCTTTTTACACCAAAATCACCTATTTGGCACATGCGACCTCATACCGTCTGATATGCGACCGTCTGTCTGCATACCGTCTACTTTTGCAGATTGCATAATGCTCATCTGAATATTTCTAACAACTGTATCATCTCCAGGAAGGGCCAATGGTACATTCCGGAGCTGTAGTGGCGGCAGGCATTTCTCAGGGAAAAAGTACAACCTTCAAACACGATTTCGGGTTCTTTGAATATTTCCGAGAGGATCATGAAAAACGAGATTTTGTATCCGGAGGTGCAGCTTCGGGTGTGTCTGCCGCTTTTGGAGCACCGATTGGTTGGTACTAAGTTATGAAACATTTAAAGTATGCTCGAAAGCAAGACAAGATATTTAAACATTGTTGTAACAACTGATCAGAATCGTTTGCAACACCTTTCAATACTATTCGATCTCAATTATTTCTGATACATGGCATTTTTGGTACTGAGTAAACGCAACGGGAATATCTTACATGTATTTCGAATCCTTTTTTCCTTACACTGCAACTCTGGTAGGTGTCATTTTAACTATTGAGTCTTCGTACCTGGAACTTTTGTTTTCGGACTAGAAGCTAGATGCTAATTCACATCGAAGCTGTTAACATTTTGTTTCTTATTAACACAGGTGGTGTACTATTCAGCATAGAAGAAGGGACTAGCTTTTTCAAGCAAAGTTTGACCTGGAGAACGTTCTTTGCTAGCATGATCACCACATTTACATTGAACGTAATTCTCAGTGTCTACAATGGCCATCCAGGTCAATTATCTGACCCAGGTTTATTGAATTTAGGACCATTTGAACCGATGCCTTATCAAATCTATGAAATTCCATTATTCATGATGATTGGTGCATTGGGGGGGATCTTTGGAGCACTGTGGAATTATGTTAATTACAAAATCTCTTGCTTCCGGGTGAGATTTGTGAACAAAAAGTGGGTAAAAGTACTCGAAGCTTTATTTGTTGCCCTACTAAGTGCAACAATTGGTTTCTTGATGATTCATCTTGTCGCCGATTGCAAGCCTAAGAAAGATGTCTCTGTTAAATTTCCCATTCAAATGCACTGCAAGGATGGGGAATACAACGCTGTCGCAGCCTTTTGGTTCCAAACTCCGGAGGAGAGTGTTAACTCACTATTCCATGATGACAAAGGTAAATTATTACTGACTAATAAGCTAATGCCTGCAACTCCTGGTTAATATCACTATGTAAAAAATATATATGAAAAATCGTCACTATAGTTGGTGTAAAGCTGCATCTTATTCTTTGCTTTATTGAGGGGTACACCTTAGAAACAGCTATTTTCAAATCACTGCTACGCTCTGAAAGAATATTCTCTCAACTATGTCTTTTCACAACCGATTACCAGTATGTTGGGACATAATTCAGAATCATTTCATATTTTATGGACTTCGCCTTACATAGATTTGATTCATTTCACATAAGAAAAAGGGTTTGTTGTTGGGTACAGGTCACATCGTTTAAGAAAACATCTCCAAATTTGAAGGGATCTGATCTTAAGCCATTCTCACAATATTCTCTCCAAATTTCAAAAAATTTCAATTAATGATGTGACCTGTACCCCGCAAAAATCACTTTTTCTTGACTAGACTCAATTTATGTAAAGCAGGGTCCATACAAACTCAAATAACATCAAAATACAAGTAATCAGCTTTGAAGAAACAGATTTGATACAATACTTCTTCACAGCGTAGCAGTGATTGAAAACTAATCATCCATAGGTGTATAACACTCCTCAATAATAGATGAAAAATTTTCATCAAGTGCTTCACAGAAGTTAATACTAAAATTGTATCGCTTATAGTCTAAGGTCCATCTATCACAGGTTCCCATACAGATGTAACATTGGTTATCTTTGTTATCTTGTATTTCTTCTTGGCTGCTGGCACCTTTGGCCTGTCTATGTCGAGCGGTCTTTTCATCCCTTCACTTTTAATTGGTGCTGCCTGGGGTAGATTGGTTGGATCTGGCCTTTCCACGTTGTGGCCAAACTATGTAAGAACTTTCACATCCTCACATTTATTCTGAATTGATCATTCGACCGATTGCTTAAAGCCGTTTTCTACCTTCAGAATCTTTTTGATGCAAGGAAATACGCGTTATTAGGCGCCGCTGCGCAACTCGGTGGCGTAGTTAGAATGACCATCAGCTTGACGGTAATCCTTATAGAAGCAACCGGTGGAATATCCTTTGGTCTTCCACTAATAATCACACTACTGATGGCTAAATGGGTTGGAGACTTCTTCAACGAGGTGGGTAATGCATAAGTTAGCAGAAACACATGGGTAGTTCATTTCATTGAGTTAACAATTTCACACCCATAAGCCAGGGTCGATAAGAACCTGGAGAGTGGGAAAAAATAGATAAAAATCCCTTCTGAGTGATTTTCAAAGAAATCGGATGTTAGGAAATGTGTGGTTCAAAAGTTGAATAAACATAGAAGAATAGCTTGCGCCAACTCCTATTGTTAAAGTTGAAATAGTCGACTTCATTTTACGGAATATTCTAATGAGCATTTTCCACATATTCAGGGCATCTATGAGACTCATATCCAAATGAATGGAGTGCCAATACTGCCGTGGGAGCCTCCACCATTGTCAAATAATATTTATGCGAGTGAAATAATGAGTCATCCTGTTGTTACATTGAAAACTGTTGAAAACGTTGGCCACATAGTTGAGCTTTTGAAATGTGTTTCATTCAACGGGTTTCCTGTAGTCGATCCACCAACCAGCGATCAGGTATAAATACAAAATTGCCCACCTCAATTTTCTGTAGTATTACTGTGCTTCAACATTTCTGCAATTCAATTTTTTTCAATAGTAGCCTCATCACTTGTGTTTATTTTTGAATTTTATTTTCAGGAAGAGATAAACTGTTACGGACGCTTCAGAGGCTTGATTCTTCGATCACAATTAATAGTTTTACTACAAAACAGAATATTTAACGAATATTGCGAAAATTGGGACGAATTCCTGAACACGAAAATGTTCAGAGACGAGTATCCTCGATATCCTACTATTGAACACATCGACATTACACCGGATGAAAAGACGTATAAAATGGACCTAAGACCATTCATGAATCCATCGCCATATACACTTCAGCATGTGAGTATATCCTCTGCACAAAATTTTCTGATGCACACTTGCTGAAATGGTATTTCTCTCACCTGACGGTGATTCCAGTTAAACAAATTGTAACAATTTTATGTTCAGAAATGAATAACATTGAGCTGACATTCACGTCTGAAAACTACACTCTGTTACAAGTAGAATATCATTGTCAAAGTTTTCAATTTGTGAAATAAAAGAAGTTCCTTTCAACTGCCAATTGAAATTTTGAATTCGAAAAGACAATTTCACACAATTTTTGAATGCATTGAATGCAAACATATAAGAGACCTCTTATTCTGAAAGATAAAAGCAAAAGCTTTTATGGAAAAATTTCGTGGCTTCAGGAGATACAAATTCATTGATTCAGAAAATAAACTCGTTTCTATGAAGAAGTCACCTTCACAGCTAGAATTTCTTTATTGCTCCAAGACATGAAAGCGAAATTCCTTTTGCGGATTATATAATATCAATAATTATAAATATCCAATTTCAGTCTGCCACCTTACCAAGAGTATTCAGTCTCTTCAGGGCCTTAGGACTCCGCCATCTACCAATAGTGAATGATACTAATGAGGTAAGATCATATACAGAGCGATTCTGTGGAAAATCGGGAAAAACGGGAAACGCCTGAATTGAGCAGATCAAACATTGATGACTGGGTTTTATTTCCCACGTAATAAAAATAACCCAATAGTCGATGTTTGATCTGCTCAATTCAGGCGTTTCCCGTTAGCCTACCTTTTAGGCACGTGATTTTCCACAGAATCGCTCTGTATAAGTAAACAAATTTATAGGGCATTTCATATCTCATTCCCGACATTTCTGATGCCTGATTATAGGTCGAAGCAAAGAATTGAAATTCTTCCAATATTTTTCTGGTCTTGGAGGGAAAACAAAAAAAAAACATCACTATACGCATTGAATGCTAGTTCTGGATCGAATTCTAATTCAATCACTTTTAACGAAAAATTGCTGAAATTAATTAGCTTCAAATTCTACAAAAAATTGGTTCAACGCCGTAGATTGTTTGCAAATTCGATTACTGGATCCAGCGGAGCCGACTCCGTGGGTGCTGATCACTTTTGATATCTATGGTGATTAGGGTGCTCGTTAAAAAAAAAGTTATCTTGGATGGCCTTCATTCGGTTCTAAATGTGAAAAAAATAATTCTCTAATTTTTTCAGATTTTTATTTTGACTCCCTACGGGCCCTATTTTCGCATGAACTTTTTTAATTCATAAAAATCCTAATTTGAGTTGGGTCTAATTTAAATCAGCGAAATTGCATCGGATACGTTTTATTGTTATATATTAAACACAGCTCGAGTGAAAAAATCAAAGTTATTATTCTACATATTTTAATATATCGATCATTCCATTATTTTCTATTAATTTTTCTTTCGTTAAAGATATAATTTTTCATTTTATCATTTTTTAATACAGCTCATTTTCTTGTATTGGTGAAATTGATGTTACATCGAGCCTCCGTTTCAGGTATTTCACATGAGTGCTTAATATTTCAATGCCACAGTTCTGCAATTGATTCCGTCATTAATTTTTGTTGTCAGTCGTTTGAAATTCTTGCAAAAAAAAAAATTAAAACCATCGCCAGGGATTCAATCAACGTGTATTATGTTGTACTCGATTTGATATTGTTTTATTCAAATATAGGCTCTTTAGCGCCAAGCTTAAATAGTTATACAACTAAAAAAAATGGATAGAAAATATGCAACTGAATTGAAACACCCATGACTCGTATGAAATAACCCATATACGATTTTTGATTATGTTTTAGAGAAATATGAATGCCATCATTCATTATTCGATTCAGGTTTGTTGATTAGATTTTGAATCTAAAAATTACTGAAATTAGGATTTTTACGGATTAAATAAAGTTCATGTGAAAATAGGGCCCATAGGGAGTCAAAATAAAAATCTGAAAAAATTAGAGAATTTTTTTTTTTTCACATTTGGAGCCAATTGAAGGCCATCCAAGATAACTTTTTTTTTAACGAGCACCCTAATCACCATAGATATCAAAAGTGATCAGCAATCGGTTTTCACCGTGATTTTTCTTTTCGCGCTTCGGCAGTACTTTTGAACAAGTCATCAAATGAGCATGAGGAGATGAGCACTAGACCTGTCCTTAAGAAGGGTAAAATCGAATTTTTATGGGGCCACCCCTCAAAGTGGTTCGAAATAATTTTTAAAAAATGTCAAATTTTGTATGAGGATATCGAAATTTTTGAATTTTTATTTGTTGTTTTCAACAAAGAATTTCTTTTTTCTTCAAGACCAATCCCAAAAGCTTGTATTTACTAGTCGAAATTTACCACGATATAAATGTTCATCTGCAAAATCGAAAAACTCTCTGAATAAGTTCGAAGACTATGTTCTTCAAACGAAAAACATAGTCCTTTTGAGTGATACTTTATGCATGAAACGTTATACAAGAATACCCAAACGAGTGAGGAAAAATTATCTCTGATGAGTTGTATATGGGGAATTCCACGCCGTTTCGACCTGGCCAGAACCCTCACCATTTTAGATTTTTTTTTCCTTCTAGTATGTTGTTCGTCATCACAAAAAAGCCCGCCACACTGAGTTTTAGATTTTTTGAACAATCGGTCTGGTCGTTATAATTTAAAAACGCAAAACCCTGTTCGACCGATCCGATTTGAATGAGATTTGGAGAGCTAAATCTCTGTGAAAAAACAAAATTTTTGAGCTATTAGCGAAGGTGGGGTTGGATCTGGTTCGGGAGATACAGGGAAATGAATTTTTCTATAAATGTTTGAGAAACGTATGTATTTTTTTTTATAGTTTCCCATCAATAATTTATTTCCTGTGTGCTGCCCGCTGCTCCTGCCTTTTCTGCGAAGCCTTTTCCTTCGTGATTTTCATTTTCATTTTTATTTTCATTTCAATTCATTTCCCTGTATCTCCCAAACCAGATCCAACCCCACCTTCGCTAATGGCTCAAAAATTTTGTTTTTTCACAGAGATTTAGCTCTCCAAATCTCATTCAAATCGGATCGGTCGAACAGGGTTTTGCGTTTTTAAATTATAACGACCAGACCGATTGTTCAAAAAATCTAAAACTCAGTGTGGCGGGCTTTTTTGTGATGACGAACAACATACTAGAAGGAAAAAAAAATCTAAAATGGTGAGGGTTCTGGCCAGGTCGAAACGGCGTGGATTCCCCCATATACTAGTTGTATATGATTAACTGATAGTAAGTCAGAGATCACAATTTGATGGCAAATGTAATAATTATTGGTATTTTTTTTTGTGCTGCGCACTTATTCAGGTCATTGGGATGGTGACCAGAAAGGATATAGCCAGGTTTCGGATTTGGAAACATATGGGAAGGATGGGTTTGGATGAACTCATGGTATCAGACAAGATCTAGCATCTTCATCAATGGCGGTGTGACAATGCTATGATCCACTATCCAATTATGACAATAGTTACAAGTTTGTACAGTTTGAGTATACACAAACATTTTTTAGTGTAGCTTAGATCAATCATTAAGTCAACGGCACACGAATAGAATTTATCTACATATGTATCAGGGTGTTTGTAAAAAATAATCGGCACAAATTTACGGAGGGGGCCTCGACTTATTTATCAGTTTCCTATTTGAATAGTGCTGAACGATGTTCTTTTCCTATTTGTACATAACTTTATGAGAATGAATAAGTTCCAAAAACATTCATTCAACAAATCATATCCTATTGAATGATTGTAAACAGCTGGAAACTATTTTTACTCATAACATCTTCAACATGTGTTTTGATAACACGAAAAAGTGCAGTTTCTCTGAAAACACCCTGAGACATCTCGTAAACACGAACATGTTTATAGATAATTATTAAAGTAAAATCTTTTGCAAAGAAAATGTAACGCCAACATAAAGTCCATCATGAAGTTCAATCATTCGCTATATTGCATGATGGGATAAATATGATGCATGGAGGCTATTTTCCAATAGAATCTTATGATCCTTGGTTTGATTATTAAAGCTGAGGACCATCATTAGACGAGGAAAGAATCAATATTATATTACCAATATTTTTTTTATTATTTATCTTGTATTATATCATATCATAATATATTATAATTAGATGTAATATTAATTATTGACAAACAATTCCCATCCAAGCCAAGACCAAAGCTT
This sequence comes from Tenthredo notha, assembly GCA_914767705.2. Lineage (NCBI taxonomy): Eukaryota > Metazoa > Arthropoda > Insecta > Hymenoptera > Tenthredinidae > Tenthredo > Tenthredo notha. The sequence goes on along the minus strand of OU611915.1, from coordinate 8,512,185 downwards.
GAAAAATAAGTGAACTGGTATTAGGACCAATAACAAAAGAAAATAGTACTCATATGTTGTGACATACATTTTCTAAAATTGTCTTATGTTAATGGTCTATTATTAATCTTGCCATATATCTTGTACGTATATATATTTTTGTATAAAATTATCACAATCACAATCCCAATCACAAGTCATCTAAGTTTTGTTTCTGTTGACATGGGACAGAATTATTAGTTGAAATATGACACAGATGATTGGATGGACTAAGCCTGGAACAAAGGAAGACAGAAAGTGTACATTATAAATAAATATGAAATCAATCAGTCTTGATTATTAACCTCAGTGTGACCAATTTTGAATAATAATTATTCAAAATTCTGATTTATTGGTGGCACTATTGATCCAATACAGTACCCAATCATTATCGGCCATATCTTGATTCAGTATTTGGGTTACTTTTTCTCGTGTATTCATTGGTTTCATCAAAGTCAGACTACTCTCTGTAAAGCCGTGAAAATGATCTTCGTATTTCTCCGATTTTAACACAAATTTGGTTTCCCGAAACCCTGATGCTTAAGGGAAACGAAATGAGAATACAATGATGCCTTCATTTAGATATTATTATGAAAGAAATAGGTAAAGGGTGAAGATCTTTCGGCCTAATTGTGCGCAGGAAAATATACATTTCACTACTCGAGATTCGGAAGTAGATTGCCTTCAGGTAGATATCGAGGGGCGCCGGCAGTAAGACGGCGACTATCTCCTTCTAATCTTCAATAAACGCAGCCTATCGCGAGCTTAGAATTTTTTTCGCGAAACTGTACTAGTAAAAAGAGTCTCTGTCGAGTGAAATCTTTAAGTTCGATTGAATGTGTTGTTGTGTGTTTATCTGCGAATTAGCTCGGAAAATAATTACCGAATTCTGATGAAACTGTTTAGAAAATGGGCGTCGAGGTTTCGACTTAATGTGATTCCAACACGAGGAGATGATGGCACCGCCTTCTCACGTAATCGCACGTGATTCGTAATTTTAACGAGATTGCCGAAAACAGTCCGCCATTATTGTGATTGGTACCGCAGTCGCTGCCGCCGCAGACGTGCATCGTCGACGGTTGCGCATGCGCCGCGGTTCATGCAAGAGCGGTGAAATTTAAATTCAAAAATAGAACACAGTCCAGTCTTCGTAGCCAACTTACGGCTCCGATGAACACATACTTTAGACGAAATAGAATAATTAAGAGTATGCCCAAGCCAAAGAAGAGAGGAGAAACCAAGGGAGTGAAAAGCATTAGGTCGACCACACGGGGCAGTGGCAGACCAGTACCTCGACCTCACGAAACTGAAGAGGAAGCAATAATTCGTCGTTTTCACGATGCTCAGCGAATGGCCAGATTTAGAGCTAAGAGAAAAAAGGCCCTGGAGGAGGCTCAGGCTCTGGAAGCATCAAAGCTTGCAGAGATGGCCGTTTTGTCAGAAATAAGGAGAAGGAACATAATAATACAATTAGCTGAACCTATTATCTCAGTTCCAAGTCCAAGAACAATCCAATCAGTGCCTGCTCAGAGTCTTGAACGGAGCCCGACGATAAGTGTACCTTCGGTTCCTGGCCTAAGCAAATACTCTCAACTTCTCGGTATTATAGAGGAACTTGGAAAAGATATTCGACTGACTTATGCCGGCAGTCGTACTTCGGCTGAACGACTGAAGATAGGTATTGCACATGCCAAGCTCCTAGTCAGAGACTGCCTTCTCGAGACCGAAATAAATTCGAAACAATAATTATAAATGTAAGAGGGAAGAGAACTGTATATTCCAGATCCCAGCCCATTTTTTAATGCACCCGCAGTAGTTTATCTTTTATAATAAGGTATTATAAATTTCTTGGATGCCAAGATTTATCAACGTTGGTTTATTTTAAGTATCCATACACATGAACTTGGACAGGTGTACAGGCACACAATATGTAAATAGAGCGATTGCAATTGAAAAATACTTCGACAAGATGTGCGCTTTCTTTAATTAGATTACTAAGGAATTATTGTATCTAATTTATAACCGATGTTTAGTGCAAAGGTTTTTGGTGCAGTACGACGCTTACCTGATTGTACAGAAACGTTTAATGTAATCTTATGTTGTACATTAATTTTGTCATTCAATAAACAAAGTTTGAATCAAACTCATTCCTGGGGCAATTTTCGTCCTAAATTTTGTTTAACAAAATTTGATTATACAGGCGAAAATTCAGACTATTCCAGACAAATTCTCTGAACTTTGATTAATTTAAAAATTTGCCAACTAGCTGGCTCTCTGAGAGTTTTTCAGAGAATACCGTTTGCAGAAAACACTCACTTCCGAATATTTCGACGAAATATCATCATTCTCGCAATGGTAATAGTTCGACATTTTTCTGTCGTATTACAATTTCAGTTCATTAAAAACAATCGATATATTTTTATTAACATTCTAGCTATCCGATTTTTCTTCACATGTGCGGTAGCACTAACTTTCGGAATTCAATAGAACCTTGATTTTTCACCAACGCAAACGATTTTCAACAGAAATGTCTAATACAGGGACACCGATAGAATTATCATACCGTTCAATCGATAACGTTTGTGTTTCATAAGAGATTTTATACATGGTATTCTGTCTCTATATAAATGTGCATGAATTAAAATTTTCAGCTTTGTTCCGATAACCTGACGTCGCGGTATTACTTTGTTTCGGTATTACACCTGAAAAGTTTCGCGCCACGATTCCTAATACGCATGTGTGGCGTCTGCGCGCGCGGTTGTGTGTGAATGTATAAACATACATACACACCCCGCTGAAAATAGGGAAATAAAGCAGTTGATATTTTCACAAGGGTTGAGGCTTTTCCTTTCAATCCCCTTTTCTCGATCATCGTTAAGAAGTCTCTCAGAATAATTGACGCTGGTGTTGCCCCGCCCCCGCGTGGTGAATGTGTGTCTGGTGTGAAGTTGCCGAGTTCGACGGGAAGGGGTTATGGTCAATAAACGCAACCACGTCGCACGCAGCCTATCGGCGACCTCGGTTGGCCTCTTAAAGTGCAGGCTCCGAACTAAAATCTTACATGTCGGTCGCGGTATTAGGCTTGTGTGTTGTCTGTGGAAAACCGGACGACGTTGTAACAATACTTTGCCGTGACCAAGATCAAACGGACTCGTGAAATCGAAAGAAAATACAGGTGTAAAATGGGTCCGATCAGAGCGTTGTACACGAAGCGGTGAGGCTATATTGTCAAGTTCAAGGGATTGGCCGAGTTTCGTCGGCCATTGTTGTGATTGTGGTGAAAACCCGACATAGAAAAGATAGGAACGGGACAGAGTTGTTGTCGAGTTGGCACGCATGCGCCGTAATAACTACTTAAGAAAGGCTCTTTATTTGAACTCCGTAAAGATGAAACTGTGCCAATGTGATTCTTGTAGCATACCGCATAGCCTTATGTTATGCCAAGGGCTAAGAAAAAGTCTTACCTCACAAAGGTAAGGGAAATGCGAGCTTATCGAAGAGAAAAACTAATGTCAGAAACAATTGAAGAGCGGGCACTGAGGTTATACTCCGCTTCTGAGAGAATGAAAAACGCTAGGGCTAAGGAGACCGAGGAGCAAGCCGCTCTGAGGAGGATGCAAGAGGCGCAGAGGATGGCCAGGCATCGTGCTAAGAAGAAGAGATGCCTGGATGAAAATTTAGCGAGGGAAATATCCAAGATTGCCGAACTGTCAAAAATCCCAGATGCGGCGACTATCGCTCAGATGTCAGAGATGAATATGAACAAGATATCGGCGGAGCTAAAGCAGATGATGGAGAGAGGTAAAGTACCGGAGCACATTGTACAGATGGCTCAGCTCGCAGAGTTCAGCAAGATGACAGAATTGAATAAAATCTCAACAGATATGGCAAAAAGATATGAGATTGAGAAGATGGCAGAGTACGCCAAGACTGCGGAATACATGAAGATGCAGGAAATAGCAAAAATGAGTGAAATGGTAAAACTGTCGGAGATGGCAAAGTACAATGACATAACGAAGATGAATGAAATCGCCAAGATGAATGAGATGATGAAAATGTCACAGATGGCAAAGATAAATGAGGTTCAAAGGATGAATGAGATAGCAAAGCTCAATGAGATGGTCAAGATGACAGAGATGGCCAAATACAACAATGACATAGCAAAGCTGACAGAGATTGCGCAGATTAACGAAGTGGCCAAGGAAATAGCCAAGATGAACGAGAAGACGAAGATGAACGAGATGATAAAACTGAGCAACGTTCAAAATGACGTTACCAAAATGCCAGAGTATTCGAAAATGGCTGAGATGGCTAAGCTCACAGAACTCGCCAAGCTCAACGAAATAACAATTACAAAGTTGAATGACCCCAACCCCCCCAAGATGCACGACATCCCCCGTATCCCCGAGCCTGTAATCACCGTACCGAACCCACGCAACCTACAGAATGTTCATACTGTGCAAACTGCTCAAGCTAGTCCTTCGAGCACCATAAACTTTCCATCGGTGCCAGGACAAGGAAAGTATGCCCAACTCCTGGTGATCATAGAAGAGCTCGGACGAGACATTCGTCTCTCATACGCTGGAAGTCGCAGCGCTGCGGAACGACTAAAAATGGGAATTCAACATGCGAGGATTCTTGTGCGGGAATGTCTCCTAGAAACTGAGCACAACGCCAGGCAATGATGAGTCCGGAATTGTGACCGATACAACGTTTAAATTACCTTACAATACCCGTACTGTATTGGTTGCAGAAAATTAATTGAAATTTAATTTTATATACTTTGCTGTTTAAGTTCATATTATTTCTAACAGGGCTACAGGTGCCTTCATGCATACGCTGATAGGGCCTCGCTCGGTTGGCTCAAAATGAGCGGCGTTCGCATCAGGTAGAAAGTTTTTTTTTTTCTAATGTACCCTATATGCGAGCTATGGAACCAATTGTATGTAATTTCACCTTCATAGATGAAATGTTTTTCTCTTATTCAAGGTGTTTCAGAATTGCATGGCAAAAAATCAGAACATTCAAAAAACATAGCTCCGAAAGTGCTTTATCGCAGAGATGCTGTAGTATCATCAATTTCATAATATCTTTCTTGTGAATGATATTTGAAAATTGTTTACCTTTTGCAACATATGATTGGCAGTTTAGATTAGTCAATTCGACTTATCACTTCCTTCCCCCCAACTCAATGACTGCCATATTGTGATATACATAGGTATAAGTTATGCTTGATATAACTTTCCAATTGAGCATTTTTTGAACTGGTCATCAGATATACTTTTCGGCAAGCAATTCTGAAACACCCTATATAGGTTGATTAATGGATAGACGTCGTCATGTTATAATTATGTACGTAAACCACTTGATTTAACGACATTTATGTATCCATATGAAATAGAAATTTAAGCTATTCATAAATAAACTTACCGATTTTCTATTTTCCTTTAATTATTTTACACTATGAACAATGTTCATGAAATTCATGTAACGCTTGGTAATATTTATTTCTCATTTTATTTATGTACAAAATATGTCATCAAGTTGTTGACAAAAAGTCCTTGTATAATTCAGTCTTTTGTGTTTGGGATAGATAGCTGGTATTTAGTTTTGTCGTAAACTGATCAACGGTCATAAAATAAGGGAATTTGTCCCACGTTCTGGAACGCTGTATATAAAAATACAAAATATTTAAATTCGAAAATCGAATGTCCACAACTATTCTATTTTTCATTGTTTGCATAAGAGAGAATAGGGAGATTACAATGGTATGTCGCTCAGCGTATTTGATTCTGTCTGGTATGAAGTTGGCACCACAGTCTTCTGTCTCTTTCTATCCTTCATGATTACATAGAAAAGGAAAGAGACAGAAGACTGTGGGTCCGACAGAATCAGATACGCTTTTATACTAAACGTGTTTGATTCTGACCGATCTTCAAGTGCCACGCATATTTTGAACAAATGCGACTCTGGATGGAACTATTTAATTCGTCAGTAGCGCCCCTAATGGCCTATTAGGCAATCTTACCACGATAAAGATATCGACTCGCTGTTTTATCGACATTGATATTGAAGGCCTAAGTATCGATAAATTCTGGTATGATTTTCGTCACATGCCAAAAAATATATTAAGTGAATTGTGCGCAACGCTATGGAATTGAGAAAAAATATGGCAATATCACGGTATGCTAGTTAATTTATTGATACCTACCCTTTGATATCAATGTCAATAAAACAGTGACCCGATATCTTTATCGGGGTGAGATCACCTCTGAGGCCATTAGGGGCGCTACCGACGAATTGAATGCATGGACCGGAGGATTGTCCATGATTATGTAAATGATTCTCATTCCTAGGTTCAGGAGGATATAACCATTATAAGGAAAAAAAAGAAGAAGAAGAAGAAATGGTTCTCATTCAAATTCGCGTCTGTTCAAAATATAACGACTAACATCTCTACGTCAACTACCCCATTGCTACCAGTGAATGGCATATTGTATTGTAATTAGACATTCAGCGGAAATTGAGAATTTGAATACACGTGAAAAGTCATTCAGTTCTTTTACGATTCTAAACGTACATTGGATTGTATACTCAGGTCTATGCTTCAAAGGAATATTTTCTTGACTCAATAGCAATAATTTATTTTTTACGAAGTAAGTAATTCACGGTAAACTATGGGACCAAAGGAACAAAAATTTGCAATTCCTGAAAATGCCGTCAGATGCAATACTGTTTTTGTTTTAAACACGACAGGCGCTCTCAGAATAGAAGAGGTGTAAGTCTGTTCTGAACAAAATTCCAAACAGTGTAAATTTTTTTTTTCCTTTTAAAGTAACAAATGATAAACATTCAACAATTGAAGCAGTTGCCCAGTATGACTGATGGTGTCACTCCGACAGAAGAACGCCGATACAGTTTTCCTCTCGTCGATTATAGTCACGTTCCGTGTACCGACGTTGTCAGTAACGGTAAGTAGTTTTCTACTATACAGTCGAGTGAGGATTAAGTTACCTGAGCTTAGGCGTTTCGAAAACAGGCTAATTTTCGGGAAATTTTTTCAACTCGACTATTCTTTCTATAATTTGTATCTTCTACTACTCATTCAGCCATACGATGAAAAAGTTGAAAATAAATTACCATTCTAAAATATTTATACTGTTTATTTTCTATGCGCATTTCAGAAAAGCGACTTCTTTAAAATAACTAAATACAAAACTGCAAACAATGATAGAAAACCCAGGTTTTTGACACCCGTTAATGAAAATACTTTTGTGTTACCGGAATTATTTGTTGTAGAACATTTATGTTTCCCTTGCGTCGCGTCGTCGCCCGCACCGGAAGACTGGGGTCGGTTGAAACAACGCTAAGGATTCAAAAACTAATAGAGATAGTAAAGTAAATAAATGAGCAGTAAATAAAGCCGCTTCTTTCTGTCCTTGTATCCCCCCCACTATCTCAATTAGTTTTTGAGTTATTAGTGTTGTTTCAACCGACCCCAGTCTCCCCTACTACAGTTGAGAAAGTTCTTTATTGAAATAATGATAAATCATTTGAGGTATTAATTTAGGCCAGAAGCCGAAGCTTGTGAGGTTTAATCTTCGAGAACAACCATTAGATTTGTAGGGTGCTAGGTTGAGAAAAAAAATAGATACCGACTTTTGTTGTCTCGTTTGACAATAGAGGGTGGGTATTCTCCAGGGTCCGGTGAAGGAGAGGCTCATGCTACCGATACTTGTTATATGATGTTATCGTCAAAATGCTATAGTTCCCACACGAACAGGTAGACCTGCTATTCTGTGAGAATAACCGAGATGGAATGTCCATTCAAACTAGAAGTATGGGTTACCCAGGTAGCACACTTATCTAACGTAAGAGTCGGTTTTCATTGGACTATACGAAGTCATATACTATGTCAACAGAAAAATATTTTCGACGAGTGGTTTGCAAAACAACTAAACAAAAAGCCGGCTGTTTTTGAATAACTGATAATCGCCAGAAACTCAGCTAAAAATTGACATATAACATAAAGTTGTCTGCTGCAAGCTACAAAAATTTGTCTGATCATATATGATACGAAAATAATCCCCATCAAGGTTGTACCGCCACACATCGTTAAATCGAAGTGAAACCTATGCCATAAGTAACAGCTCAGCCATTGAACACGGACTACTGTATACAAAAGGATACATTATCCGTATACGGTAAACTCGTTAAGGATTTTTTACGATCCGATGTTCGCCTCAATATATACGTCTGGAATACGTGTAGCATGCGCGTTTTATACACCAGTTTGTGTTCATGGGGCAATGAGAGCTAATTGATTACCGCGAAGCGGAATTGAGCGCAGCACCCGTTTTTGGACTTGTACCTCGCAGACCACTCTACAAAGAGAACGTAAAAATTGCGCTTTGACCACTAGAGCTGCGGGACACCCCCTTTACTTTTTACTTTTTAGTTATTACCTACTTATTTTTGCATTATTTTAATTATTTCCACGCTGATGTCACACATTTGCCCCAAGGTATTCCAGGACATAATAAAGAATCAATCAATCAATCAATCAATCTCTCTCTCCTTTAACGACTTATCGCCTTTGCAGGCATGTAGTCGAATTTCAAAGTCTCCCGGAAATATGTGGATCACTTTTCAACCATTGAATAGCATTGAGTTGGCTACAATATAATATAATATAATTGAAATGAAGGCCCACTTTACATTCTTTTTTCATAGATAGACAACCGAGTATCAGTAAATTAAAAGGTTCCGTGGATTTCCCCATATATCATAAAATGTATAGTATTCATTTGGTCCGGACATCAAAGGGCTAGCAGGATGAAGAGTAAGGAAGCCCAAGTTACTGGAGACGTGAAAAGTGGCTAGGCCGTCTGAAGATGCGAGAGAACCAAAGCAGTTTGCGACTCCATTGCGTTTAATTATTTTTATTTTATGTAATAGCAGATATAAAACGTATAGTACAATTAGTTATATTCGAGAAAGAAGTAATAAAGAAAAAACGAAGAAAGATTGATTTCGAAGAAATGTTTATGAAACGAAAGAGTGCAGCACCTCAGCATCCCTCGGTGTATCTTTGAACGTTGGATCCGCAGTGGCCAAGGCGAGAAAAGACGGACCATGCGTTGAAACCGTTACCGGAGAGCCTCTGGTGTTCGGCGTGAATCTTCAAGATACACTGTACGTCGTTGCGGATATCGTCGTCGCGTACTTCGGCAGCAGAGAGATTACATCCACCTCCGCGACCATCTCTGCCCACCCAGTAACGGTCGTTAAGTTGGAAGAGGCCGTGGTCCCAGCTACCGTCTGAATTCATCTTGTTGATTGCCGCCGTGTCCAGGCTAGATTCGTGCGTTGCAAGACAAACCCACATTGATAGCTGATCCGCGGGCACCTGACCCTTTAACTCTCGAGTCAAGCTGCACTTATCAAATTTTCTGGCCGAAGTCGAGCCTGCCAGGAAAATCAGCGCCATGGCCAATCCAGCTGCGGTGGTCATCCTGTTCGGAGTTTTAGAATCCATCTTCAAGTTTTATTATGCTTTTCAATTGCTTCCGACGAAGAGTCGTTTCGAACTGATGAAAATACAGTTAAACTCGTCGACCTTTATAGCCATCTATATGATCACCGCAAATTTCTAAGTTTTCCCATGACTCTCTCAAAACGGATAGTATTCACCACGCAGCATCTTACTTGTGGATCTTCTGTTATGTGGGACACCGCATTTTCCTGGCGTATTTTCCCCGATGATAAGAAGTTACGCAACTACGATTTAGTTGCGTACCTATACTTAACACATCATTAGGCTAGTCAAATAACGGATCGTTTTGACCGTAAATACGGATCGGTGGAAAGTGAATCGGTATTATCTAACGTACACCGCCTGGATATCGCATTCAACGTGTAAAAATTTCGTGCATCATTCATCATGCAGATTTTGAATCGTATTCATTCAATTTGCTCAAATTTAAATGCGGAAGGCGCACTGGCCTCGGAATGTCCGTAGTTATTCATCGATTGTGCAATATTCACGTAAACTATGGTACTTCTTGCAATTTTATCAATGAACATCTTTCATACCTTGGAATTTTATGCTTTCAAAATAGGCAGCCCAAGTGATGGTCGCCACATATAGAATATTTCCAACATTTGGAGTACGTAAATAGATTTCAGCTAAGATCTGAGAAGACTCCAAAGTATTCGTTGGTTTTAAATTGATAATTCGAATTTTTGATACTTTGAAGTTTTTATTTGGTTCCAGCTAAAAACAGTCACGTACTTCTAATGTTCAGAATATTCTATACCGAGGGCTAAGGACCAGAAGGGCGTAACCCACTTTTTTCGGCTTTGTTGAATTTTCTGGCATAAGGACGTATGTCTGAAAATTTAACACGTGAGCCCTTCTGGCAGCCTCTGCAGTTTTTTGTGGGTTACGCCCTTCTGATCTTTAGCCCTCGATATGATTCATGATAATTTAAAGCATCCTTCGATCTCCTTGAGCTTCGAACCATGGAAGTTTGACTGTTAATAATGTAAATGTTATAATTTTTATTGAAAGCACTATAGTGGTTACACAACTTGACAAGCTTTATTTCAGGCAGCATAATATTCCACTGATACGCCGAGATCGAAATGACTGTACGACAAACACTTTCGCAGATCAATCCACCACTCTATTCCATATTTAATTAATTGATATGATACAGATCTACAATCTAATATTTTTTTGAATGCAGTTTAAATTTTCGGAATGACCTATAGGGCCTATGAACAGTGATTATAATAATGACTATACGAATATTTTTACAATTAGTCAAATATCGAATAGTGTGGTAGGCTGAACTACGAAAGTGATTGACGTGCAGTCCCTTTCATGCTAGGAATTTAGTTGCGTATATTGATAGTTTGCATAAGAACAATCTGAAAATTGACCAGTTTTATCATTATGATAAATAGAAAAAAAATCCGTGAATTCCGGTGACTTGCCGGAACAATAGATATTGACCTACAACCTAACGATGTCATACCAATTTTTCAATGTAAAGTTACATCGTTCCCGCTGAAATATATCTACCTACTTGATCTCATCTCGAATGTATCATAAATCGTTGATCCTATTTGCATAAAGAAAAAAAAAAACCAAGTTAAATTGAATTTTTCGCAAACCATAAGTTTTAATTCTCGATAATAGATAGATTTTTAGGCTACCACCTTCTTTTATTTTCAAAAACACTCGCTGTATTCCATTTCCGCGCCAGGAAATATCAGCTTCACTACACGTAAACCCATATCTTTTCTTACGAAATAAAGTGAACACTACGACGTGTTCAAGTGTTCTAGTTAGTAATACGGTAAATCGCACTCGTTCTTATCAGCGGGGAAAACACGCGGAAAAGTTGCAGCGTCCTTTCTATCTGAGACGGATGGAAAAAAATGTTCACCAATTTTAACGAGAATTGTGGCTATATCGGAAATATTTTCTTGCTGTTAAGACGGCTGCAATACGTTATTGCTACTGATTTCACACATTTGTTGTAGAATCAATATGATACCAAGTGAGCAATAAGATTTCTCATTAGATTGGCAATAAATGTTAAGCAATGGTGGTATTGCTATCAAGCCTGGAATACATTTCCCGTGCGAACGAGATGGGTTTTACTCTAAAACTTTCCGCTTCGAGAATTTCATAGGGAAATTCAGGCATTCACGCTGGTTTTACAGATAGGTATAAAAGCTGAGGGATTGGACTACTTTTCATCAATTGTAGCAACGACTCGTCGTCAAGAGCAATTACAAAGTATCATCAAACGTAAAGATGGATTCTCAAATTCCTAAGAGGATGAACACCGCATTGGCCATGGTGTTGATTTTCCTGGCAGGCTCCACTTCGGCCAGAAAATTTGATAAGTGCAGCTTGGCTCGGGAGTTGAAGGGTCAGGTACCCGCGGATCAGCTATCAATGTGGGTTTGCCTCGCAACGCACGAATCTAGCCTGGACACGGCGGCAATCAACAAGATGAATTCAGACGGTAGCTGGGACCACGGACTCTTCCAACTTAACGACCGTTACTGGGTGGGCAGAGATGGTCGCGGAGGTGGATGTAATCTCTCTGCTGCCGAAGTACGCGACGACGATATCCGCAACGACGTACAGTGTATCTTGAAGATTCACGCCGAACACCAGAGGCTCTCCGGTAACGGTTTCAACGCATGGACCGTCTTTTCTCGCCTTGGCCACTGCGGATCCAACGTTCAAAGCTACACCGAGGGATGCTGAGGTGCTGCACTCTTTCATTTCATCAACATTTCTTCGAAATCAATCTTTCTTCGTGTTTTCTTTATTACTTCTTTTCCGAATATAACTAATTGTACTATACGTTTTATATCTACTATTACATAAAATAAAAATAATTAAACGCAATGGAGTCGCAAACTGCTTTGGTTCTCTCGCATCTTCAGACGGCCTAGCCACTTTTCACGTCTCCAGTAACTTGGGCTTCCTTACTCTTCATCCTGCTAGCCCTTTTATGTCCGGACCAAATGAATACTATACATTTTATGATATATGGGGAAATCCACGGAACCTTTTAATTTGTTGATACTCGGTTGTCTACCTACGAAAAAAGAATTTAAAGTCGGCCTTTATTGCAATTATATTACTAGCCCACTCAATGCTATTCAATGGTTGAAAAGTGATCCACATATTTCCGGGAGACTTTGATAAATAAAATTGCTGAAAAATTGCATATTTTCAAGCGATACTCTGAATTTTTTTTTTTCGTTTTCCGCCTCCAACATTTTGAGGGGTTTATGAATCGATTTGAAAATTTGGTGCAATCTTCTTCTAATCAAGACTTTTGAAGTTATTGATGTTATATCAGTGTGCCATTTGACGTTTTACCATGATACTGAAAGTAGCGATACTCCATTCTTGGTCGTTAACGGATTTTTCACTCCTTCGTTTATAACTTTTTAAGGTGCTTCTCTACCCAATTCCACCAGACCTGAAAACATTGGGATAAACGCATGCAGGAGATGTTATCAAACGGAACATCTCTGCCTGGAGACCGAAATTAATGAAACAAAATACGTCGCGCAATTCTATGTGCGACTCCGAACATGTACGGCCCAAAACATGTTATTTTTACGCGAAAATAGAGAAGATATCCATGTAAGACATTTTCAAAACCATTTCCGCCTCTAAGTTTCGAGGGGTTTATGAATCGTTTTCGAAACCGTTTCACATGGATATCTTCTTTATTTTCGCGTAAAAAAAAACATGTTTTGGGCCGTACGTGTTCGGAGTCGTATTTTGTTTCATTGATTTCGGTGCCCAGGCAGAGATACTCCGTTTAATAGCACCTTTTTTCCCAATATTTTCAGGTCTGGTGAAATTCGGTAGGGAAGCACCTTAAGGAATCTAAAAGTTGAAATTTTGATTCCACGTCCGGATAGCTTTAGAAAAAACAGAAGTAATGCTTCAAACTGAAAAATCAAGTTACACTTTTTAAAAAAATCAAAGGTTCCGGGGATTTCCCCATATATCTTCAGCCTAACAAACTGTTTCCTAAATATTGAAGTGAAAGTTCGACTTAAAGAATAACATAGAAAATGTGAGCCAGAGGAGTGATATTATGATTTCTGAGGGTCGAATTGAAGTAAGAACTGTTCGTCGGTTTATTCCGAGACGAATGTAATGACTTTAACTAACGCGATCTTAAAAATTCGGGGCTGTAAGATTTCAAAAAAAATTGTTTTGCAGAGATCTTTTGTAATGCAAGAAGAAAAACATCTAGATTCTTGCGTTACATTCTCATAGGCAGTGGATCAAAGAAATGGAATGGTGTTGTGTGTGGGTGTGTAAATTCACAATGAAAAGTGTTCATATTAGTCAATATGAAAAATATCTTATTAGGTACAAAAGTATACTAGATTATTATTATCGAAGTATATCATTAAAATTAAACATATGGTTAATTTTTATCACAAAAACTGTAGATTGACAAATTTCTGGAGCTTATAAAATATAAAAACTTTGTCTTTCAATGAATGAATAGCTACATAAAATTGTTCGGAATAGCGTTTTTTTTTTTGTTTTTCTGATATACGATCTTTAGAAACTGAACAAAGATTTGAGATCATCTAGTGTTAATTTGGCTGCACCAGCAGTACCAGCACCAGTCAGAACACCTTGTGCTATAGCAAGCTTTTTGTCTTGCAATGCTTTAATTCTCTGCTCCACTGTGTCCAAGCATATGAATCTGAAACATTTTTTTATTTTTTTATCCGATTCATGTAATTCCGAACAAATAGTAATTTAAGCAAATACATCGAAATGCACTTCGGAATAATTTTTTTTTTTTTATTTCTTTTAATGCAGTAGGCTTATAATGTCTCACTTACTTGTAAATGTAGACACTTTTTGTTTGGCCAACTCTGAAAATTCGATCCTGTGCTTGGGCTTCCAATTGAGGATTCCAATGAATATCCAACAGCAGTAAGTGATTACCACCAACTAAATTCAAACCTACACCACCGGCCGTTAAAGATAGTAGTAAGATTTGAGGAGCCGAACCAACTTTGTTGAACGATTCGACGATGTGCTGGAAAAGAATGAAAGAAAAATCTCAAAAATCGAGACGAAATCCACGTTTATATGAAGAGGGGTTTTCCAGTATTCCGAAAGTTAGCAAAATTCACATATTCTTCAAGTTTTTTCCTCTTGCTCAGCGAAAAACTTCGCGAATTGAAATTCTCGGAGTTCGTAAGGTTTTTTGATTGTGAGAACATATGAGTGTGGTATAGTAATTGTTCAGGATGCTAGTCATCGTCCGAGGAACAACTATTGAAATTTATGAAAAAATATTGCTGTTCAAAGACAAAAAATGGAACGAAAAATTTCCTGTTTTAATATTTTCATAAAACTTGATAAAACATAAGTAATGTAAACGCAACAGACGGAACGAAAGCTCGTTGACTCTTCTTCGAATTATTTTTAAATCTCCCAGTATTTTTACGGCATAAATAGGAACTTTTTTTCAAAATTGAATGAAATCCTAGTCATACCTGTCTGTTTTTCACCGGCACTTTTCCAGAGAGTACATCATAAGTTGCTC
The DNA here is from genome assembly GCA_914767705.2 of Tenthredo notha. Lineage (NCBI taxonomy): Eukaryota > Metazoa > Arthropoda > Insecta > Hymenoptera > Tenthredinidae > Tenthredo > Tenthredo notha. The sequence continues at coordinate 8,497,036 of OU611915.1, read as the reverse complement.
CATTGAGAGACTCGAGATGACTTTGTACGACGTCCAACATACTAGTCCACTGTGAGACCACTACTAGCTTGTCTCCTTTATCCAGTATTTCTTGTATCGTACTTAGTACTGCTCTCATCTATAGGAATTATTGCAATACGATTTTGTTATATCACCGTGTGGAAGTTGCCTGATTAATAATTGCCATATGTTGTCAAACCGGCGTTTTCACGTACCAATTCAAACACATCATTCAAAACTCCATTCATTCGGAAAATAGTCTTAAGGGGACTGTGGATATTGACTTAGGAACGTTGTACAATGATTATTTGCGCACAGTTATGAGATTTCAGACCTCCACAGTCCCCACAATCAACTTTATGTGACTGTATTTCGGTCAATCCAAACCACCAGATACACAGGAAAAATGTAAGAATTATGCAACTTCCCTATCATCACCAATTCTTACGGATTTCATTCAGCCGTTTACTCACTTTGGAGCTTCGCCGCTTTGGATTGAAAACAGGATTTTGAGTGGTAAGTAAGTTTCCTATCACTCTGCGGTCCACACCGATTTCATTTGGGTCAATATTTTCAGAATCCTCTAGGTTTAGAGTTTCGAGACCAGACATCAAATCAACGTTCAAGTCTCCTTCACCAACGATTTCGTTCCCTTTTAGATCCTCTTGATCTAACATCGCGTGTATTAACGCCGGGTGACAGCAGACCTGTCTCAGTCTCAGTAAAAGAACCAAAATTTCGTGAGCTTTTACGTCCGCGTGTCTGGCCAACAACTGATTTTGCACTTTTGTGAATTGCGTGTCTTTTGCTGCAACAAAATATATTCATTTATGTCGCTGATATCTTCAGCGAAAATCGTCCTTGCCCAATATTTAGGATTTTTGTGAAATCGTTAATGTTTTCATCTCAATTCAAAATATCTCGAATTCTACTGTTCTACTGGCTTTGTGAAATGATTACCGATAATGTGAAAGTACTTACGCATTTGAAGGAATGTTGGGGCGTCGAATTGTCCAGCATGTAATTGGGACATGTGATCCTTTTCTGCTCTTTGATGTAAAAACTGTGCAAATAGGGTGCGCGAGAAGACTAAGACTTTTTCGTAAACTAACTGTTCGTCGGAATCTAGTTTGATGTGAATTTCTTCTAAATTCTTATCTGGCAAAGTCTGGAGGCCCCCTTTGGCCTGCAATTCTTGTTTAGTTCTGCGCAGCATCAAAGTTTTCATGACAGTAGCGAGCCTCTCGTGGCCATGAGCATTTTTGTTGTCTACCCAACGTTTCCAGACGCGGATATCATCGAACGGGGAACACTTCAAAAACTTCAAAAGAGCATAGAGGTCTAGTTCTTTATTTTGTATAGGGGTACCAGTCAAGGCCCAGCGGCAACGAGCATTTAAACCACAAACTGCTTCTGATGCCTGACTCTTGTGATTACGTACTATATGAGCCTCGTCGAGTATCACTCTTCTCCAATTAATCTGTAACAAACATGTAGAGTTGTTGAAGAAACGATGATTATTTCCACAAGGTTAAAGAGACAAAATATCGAAGTTTTAAATCTACTTGAATATATTTTTCATGCAAATGTTCACCTCGTGTAGAATGGAGGCGGAATCACCCTTGTTGTATTCTCTACTAAGTAAATTATAAGTTGTGATCACTACATCGTTTTTTGCCAAACGCCTGGGCATTGTTTCTCTTCGAATTCCATGGAATAATTCGACGGACAACATGCCGCGTCTGACACGCTTATTTATCTCACCTTCCCACTGGGAAAGAACCGAGGCTGGGCATACCACTAAAGTACCACCCTTAGGATCTGCGAACAAGAAAGAACAAGGATTATAAAAATGATGAACAATTCGGGCTAATCAGCAAAAGTAACTATGAAACTAATGCCGTAAGAGGAACTTACGGACTGATTTCTTACGATGAACCCACTCATCGTCACTGTCTTCACTATCGTCATTCGAATCGAAGTTTGAAATAGTTTTTATGATCAGGGAAATCATGGTCAAGGTTTTACCCAAACCCATGTCATCAGCTGAAATCAAAATTACAAAGTTCAAGAATGTGAACAAGACTTGGTTTGACGAAAGCCGTTGTCTTGAATAAAGTTATACACTTACTAATTGAGAATATTGCTTTCGAAGTTAACAGTTTAGTTTACATTCCATACTATTTAAAGGAGGACATTGATATCAGGAAAAATCTGGGACACCCAGGATCTGTGTATACCAAGTGTTAAATAATTACCTAGAATTCCTCCATGGGGCCTTTGCCGCTCCCTCCATAGAAGCCAGGCAAGTGCGTGCTGCTGATGTGGCATAAGGCTAACTTTTAGTCCTCTCGGATCTTCGGCTCGTTCGTCTTCACTGGGACGAGCGTTTAATGAACCGTGAAGATCCTTAAGCCTGTCTTCAGTCAAAGTCAGTTCCCTTTCTTGGGTCTCCAAAGCTTTTTGGCCAAGCGCTTTAGCCCCGTTTGGTCCAGGCAGGCCTTTCCATGGGGGTACAGGAACGTGATCAAAAGGCTCTATTGTTTTTCTCTCTGGCTTAGGCTGAGGCTTAGGTGTTCCTAACTTTGGAAGGGATTCCAATTGTGCTGACAATTTTGCCAACTCAGCTGCCTGAGCATTTGCACTACGTCTTAATTTCTCCCCTTTATCAGGTAGCAAAGATATGTTTGCTGTATTGAGCAACATCTGTAAATAAATACGAACCAACTAAACATCGCAGTTACCGCTGTTACCCTGAAGAGTGAAACACGGTTTAAAATGGAACTGAATTGAAATTTGAGCACATGGCTTAAATGTTTTTAAAGCTTACCAGTGTTGAGAAAAAAAAACAATATTTTCGAATTAGATGTACCGCCAAAGCGTAATATATGTCCATTTCCAACTAAACTTAATTCATTTGGATTTTACAAACCCTTGATTTAGCAAGTTGGCTCCTAACTTGTTGTATATTGCAAGTCAGTATGGCTCTTTGCTGTGCAATGAATGGATCGATATTACCAACTCCGATCTCCTTCTTAACAAATGACATGACAACCGATGCATCGTCTTCTGAATTTAGAGTCGATGTTAAAGAGTCGCTTGTGCCAGTTCCAGATGCAAGATCAAAGTTGTGATTAGGATCTATAATTCCTGATGTATCATCAGCATCTGATGTGTCCGAAATAGTCAGGCAACTCCTATTTTGTATTTCAGCTTTGCCTTCGAAGCATAATAATATGAATTTAAAAGATTAGAATCAATTCTCTGTCTTATGTTTTTCACAGAATTATCAATAGTATTACCAGCTCTGATCTCTTCCTGAACACTAGATGGGGCTGACGCGATCTCCTCAAAAGTAGAACGAGATCTCCGATCCTCACGGTGACTATCAACCCTAATTATGGAGTTGCTATTGCTGTTCGACAAGTCAGAATTAATCCGTTTCTGTGGATCTCGTTCTTTCAATCGACCCGTTATATCTTCTTCGGAATCTTCTTGTGTGGACTGATGAGGTTCATCTGATTCTGAATCTTCTTCTACTGAATGATGCGTGATATTTGCCTCTGATTCTTCTGCTACAGAATGATGGGTGACATCTGGCTCTGAATCTTGATCTTTGGAATAATGAGTTTCATCAGCCTCTGAATCTTGATCTTTGGAATAATGAGTTTCATCAGCCTCTGAATCTTGATCTTTGGAATAATGAGTTTCATCAGCCTCTGAATCTTGATCTTTGGAATAATGAGTTTCATCAGCCTCTGAATCTTGATGTTTGGAATAATGAGTTTCATCAGCCACTGAATCTTCTTCTACAGAATGATGCGTGACATCTGCTTCTGATTCCAGTTCTATAGAATGATGCGTTGTATCTGATTCAGAATCATCAAATATCATCCTTTTCCTGACAGGTTTTTTCCGAAACACCAATTCTTCGCTAGAGCTGTAATCTATGGAAAAATTCCAAGTATTAGAATGGCTTAGTTGTGATAAAGAGAACAGAAGACAAAACTGTGACCAAAATAAAAAAACATGGGGCAATCCTAAGAAAGTTCTATCAGTGAACTTTGTTGGGATGAAGTAGACAGTTAAGTACTTGAAAAAAAACAAAATTTGTTCATTTTATATCGTTTGTACAAAAGTGGATGCATCCTCTTATCAATTCTAATCATGTCTACGAAAAGAAAAGAATAATTTGAAAAAAGGTAATTTAAACACATACCATCAGGATCTCGGACACTGTTATTGTTTGATTTGCTGTGATTGGCTGGAAATTTGTTGGATTGTGCCAAGCTGTGACGGTTGTTGCCTTCGGCTTCGCTAGACCTTTTAGAAAAGTTACGAAATATCGTGTAAACATAGGGAATAGAAATATTGTCAATAAGAATGAAGGTATGATATATTTTCTTTGTATATTTGGTAGATATATATTTTCACCTTGTGTTTTCAAAATCATTTGTATCATCCTCGGCCTCACTAGTTTCAATGACGACTTTGCGTCTATCGTTGCTTGTGATTGATGTATCCGAGTCATCCTCGCTGTCTGATATTACAAAAGAAATACGACCGTTTGTTGACTTCGAAGAAGGCTCCTCGCCTCCGCGCCAGCGAGTAAAACTCTCGTCCATTTGGATATAATTAAAGATAATATTTAAATACGTGATATAAAATTTGAATGGCTTTTATATTGCACAGCACATGCTCTGGAAAAGCTCTGTCAATTACAGATAAAAACGTGCATTTAAACGAAATTTTTCTTTGTCTTTTGGCTTGTCGGCTTTCGGATATCCTTCACTTAGCCTCTAGGTGTCTTGAACACAATTCAAAACTCATCAAAATACGTTACGGAATTCCACCGTTTCTCGCTCTCTTCCTTTAATTGGATCTCGGACCTCTCGGACTGCAAACAAGAGTCCATGTTCCACTAATTCCACTGTTTAATATATCGACACAGAATTATAACTCACGATGTAGAACGTCCTATCGATATTAAAACCTTGCAACCACAGAGCTTGTGGTTATCGAGACAAGAGAAAATAGCTGATTGTGAGAAAACGTCGAGAACGACGGTGCTGCTCACGCAGTTGTCCGCGCTACTCAGAGATGGCGGCACAGACGCTACACTTGTGGCGTCATGATGACTTCGTTCCATGCCCACTACGCCGCGCATAGGCTGAACTGGTCTCTCGCTAGCACTTAACTGGACAACGCTTCTATATATGTAGAAGTTACTAGCAACTTCGAATCCAAAGTACCACTAATAAATAAATGAAATAAATAAATAATTGAATGAATAAATAAATGTGGACAATTAAGGCTGTCCGAGGGGGTGGTAAGGTGGGGGTAACGGCACATACACATGTACACACCTACGAGAGAATTTCGCACGCTAAATTCTCGTGCATAAAAAATTATTTCGATAATCTGAAGTGTGCGAAATGTTCCTTGAGCAAAATTGTTTTGGGTGAAATAGTGGAAGTTAGCCACAAATGAGCCTGGAGCTGTAATAAAATGTTATTAAAATTTGGTCATAACAGCTGACACACGGATATAACACTGACACATTAAAAATGGCTGCCGCGTCAGACGCCTGGAATTATATTTTGGCGATAAAATGTTTTTCGGCACTCACTGGTTACTGAGGACTATTTCACCCACAACAATATTACGGCTAAAATAGCTCATTCACGATCTCAAGTTGCAAAACAATCTGAATTCTGAGAATTCAGGGTGCGAAAATTCGCTGCAGATGATGAGCTCCGTGTTAGGACCCATAGCCGGCAAAAATTATTCGGAGGCCCCGTCCATCTCACTCATACAGTCCCACACATTTACATTGAATATAAAACATATGCGAATAAAGAGGGATAGCCTGCTCCAGTATTCTGAAGTGTGACTTAAATAATTATTCATTAATAAGCAAGAACTTGGATTTAATAATAAAAGCACCACATGTTTTCATAAACTCGGTCCTGCAGGCTACAAGTTCGGAAAATAATACATAGGGGCGCTAGTTCCCCCTCGGACAGCCTTAACAATTAACAATTGTTATCACAATAAATTATATTGAAAGAGTAAAATTATTCAGTACAATTCGGTTGTATTAATAATAACATTAATTAATTTAATTATTTTCACTTAGCTGCTTTGCTTTTATGATGCATGGTTTTCACAAAGCTATTTATTTATTTATTTATTTATTTATTTATTCATACATTTATTTATTTAATTATTCAGTCATACATCTAATTATTCATTCATTGATTGATCTATCTATTTATTCATGCATTCATTAGATCATTTTACAGCCTTTGAAAGTTTAAAATTAAAAAGGGGATGCCCAGCCTGCGAAAAACAGACGAAAATCTTGGGTGGTGCCGAGTTGGCGGCGACTAAATACGATGTTTCATGGAAACCGCTTAGTATAAGAATAGGATAATAGATTTGCCTCTCGATTAGTCGTTAATAACATGAAATATAATAGAGAATTAATCTGATAACGCTTAAGCCGTTCAGTTCTCGTTGGTTGACCAGAATCTGTTTCGGAGAAGCGATCAAATTCTGTGGGTGTTGTGCTTGCGCTGTTACACAGCGCTAGCAACAGAACCCATGGCCACTATACACAAGGAAGAACGTAGACGGGTTCTTGTTAATTAGTTATAGTTAGAGCAGACGTCTCCGAATCTAAAAGAGATTAGTAGCATTCATGAGTGTTAGAATTCAGGTGGAAATAACTGACCAATTAAGCGATGTAATCAGATTAATAAATTGTTTTATTAACACACGTCTTATCAGTTATACCACACGGCATGAAGAAGAAGGTACAAGATAACGGAAGTGATGACGCCAATAGTTTCAAAAGCAAAAGCGGGTAGTTCCCCCTTCTATTAACATCAATTCCCTAAGATAGATGGCATTAGTATGTTAAATGGTTGATTACTATTAGATGTCTCATATACATTCATCCAACAATGAGCGATATGGGGGAAGGAGGAAAAAAAAATTATAATAATAATTATAAATATCGTGAGATATGAAAGATATATTTTTTAACAAATTTAAGGGTTGGCAACCCCTTGGAATGACTCTTAATGGGTTGAAATACGCGCCAGAGGTATTTCGTCACGAGTGAATATTCCCCTTTTACGTTTGTTTTTTTTTTTTTTTCTAATTTTCCGACTGATTAAATATTCTGAAGTTCAACAAAATTCGGTACTCCCAAAATTCAGTTAAGAGATAGCAAAAATTATTTCGGGGAATGAAAGACAAAAATTAATTAATTAAACGTCATATTCTATGAAATTTCATTAATATTCAGTTATAATGACTCGAAATATTGAGAGAAAAAAACAATACAGGGAAGAGGGGACCAAAATGGCCACCCTAAGAAACTAACACTTCAAATCGAGGTTTGAATCGATGGGTCTCTGAATTTTCACCGAAAAATGATACCCTAACCGATGTCGAGTTTTGAACGCCCCTCCCTGAGAAGTTCAAGAATTGCGGGCGAAATGGGCACCCCAAAAAATTATTTTCGATCTCTGAACATTATTCAATTATTTGGAAAAAAAATTAGGCACTAGTACGCGATTGATCGGTCGATCGTTTTCAGAGCACTTTTCTGGGGGTGTCCTGCAGCTCTATATTAAGGTAGTTGTTCACGTACAGTCCCACCAAACGTGGGTTTCAGACAAGATTTTGAATACTTCTCGATGGGGAAAAAATCTGAAAAAAATCGAGCATGTAGGAGATCCTCGGGAGAATGATTTTGCATAATAATAATTCAAAAAAGTTAATAACAAATTGATGGAAAAAAAAACTGTTCAAGAAATTAGCGGTGACCCAACTTTTTTTTCAGGTGAAAATGATTTGTCAATTTTACTGAATACGTATGAATTTTTTGAGAATTTTGGTGATATTTTTGAAAATTGAGGTTTTTCATACCTGACAAATCCATCAATCCTTCCATCAATTTGTTATTAACTTTTTTGAATTATTATTATGCAAAATTATTCTCCCGAGGATCTCCTACATGCTCGATTTTTTTCAGATTTTTTCCCCATCGAGAAGTATTCAAAATCTTGTCTGAAACCCACGTTTGGTGGGACTGTACGTGAACAACTACCTTAAGGAATTGAGTGTGAATATCGAGCCCATCGCGCATCCAAGTACAGTATTATTAAAAAAAGAAACAACATTCAAAATTGAATTATAGAGAAAAAAATTGATTCGACTACGGGGGAAAGCTCATTCGTGACAAGTAACAGGTGGGATTTTTTTACGATTCCTGGGGAGGGGGGGGGGGGGGGGGGCAGCCAGCGGTTTGGGATGGGCCTGGCCTTACGCCAATGCTTAACTCAAAAAAAAAACACCTCCTTCAAAAAAAGGATTAAAATCAGACACTACCGCCAAGCATCATCACATCAACAACATAGCAAAATAAAGATAAAAAAATTGAAAAAAAAATTTGGAGGTAGTGGTACTTGGCGGGCCTTTTGTAGACAAGTACGAGGAAACAGCAACTGAACTATGTCGATAATCCTGTAGTGATATAAAATATTGGCCCGCCAAGTACCACTACATCCAAATTTTTTTAAAAATCTTTTTATTTTGCTATGTTTTTGATGTGATGATGCTTGGCGGTAGTGTGTGATTTCAATCCTTTTTTCGAAGGAAGTGTGTTTTTTTTGTGAGGTAATGACCACATCAATGTACTTGGGTTTTTGCACGTGAGGTGGTTTTTGGGTCAGGGTATACAAAAATAATAATAACTCATAATCCAGGTTTTTAGACTTGTCCTTTAGATCTAGGTGTGCGTTTTCGAAACCGTTTTACATGGATATCTTCTCTATTCACGCGTGAAAAAAAAAAAAAAAATATTTGGGCCGTACGTGTTCGGAGTCGCACATAGAATTGCGCGACGTATTTTGTTTCATTGATTTCGGTGCCCAGGCAGAGATACGCCGTTTGATGGCACCTTTTTTCCCAATATTTTCAGGTCTGGTGAAATTGGGTAAGAAAGCAACTTAGGCTTGCAGTAAATATTTATTCGCAATCAAATACACAGTTGTTTAGTATAAATTCAAAACATCTGTAAGGAGTTATTCGAATACAATCAATACTGTGAATTTGTCTTTTTTCTTAATTTGTTCAGGATTAAGATGTTAAATAATCGATCTTGGGTGATTTGTTAACCTGTTCCATAATTTATGATAACACATTCTTCATACGTCATATGTATAATATATAACACGCTGATTTATAATGATAACTTGAGAATAGGCGTAAGTTCTCCAAGTTTACCGTTTACGTGATAACTAAATCAACGAGTAGGTGTGTGATAACACTATAGTAATCATATTTGTTTACGTAAATGGAGGAATGTAAAGGGCTATTCCAACGAAAGATATTACTAAAATGTTGATTAAGTACGGAAATTCTAGACAGAGAAACAAAAGAATGAGTAGGGTAACGTTTTCGCCAATATGTTCTATACAGACAATCAACTTCAAAAGTCAATTGTTAGTCATCGTTGTTACTAGGCGTTATTCTGCATTGGTGGTGTCCTCTTCTTCTTCTTTCTTTATGAGGTTGCGGCCTCCGTGGCTGCGGCCTCCGTGACTGCGGCCTCCGTGACTGCGGCCTCCGTGGCTGCGGCCTCCGTGGCTGCGGCCTCCGTGGCTGCGGCTTCTGTGGTTGAGCTCTCTTCGCCGGTGAGTGCTGCGATGGCGGTTTTTTTGACGGTGGCGGCAGCTTTTTTGGCGTCGGCGGCGGCTTTTTTGGCGGTGGCGGCGGCTTCAGCGGCGGCATCAGCGGCGGCATCAGCGGCGGCTTCAGCGGCGGCCATTGCGTGAGAGGCGACGGTTTCTAGACCCAAAAAATATTCAATTTCTCGGTATCGACGATACCTACATATCGCAAAAAGTAAGTTGCCTGAAACGATTCTTATGCAAAATTATCCTAGCAATTCAAATCTAATCCATCAAATTTGATTCGCTGCCTTCGTTAAATAGAAAACAGCAGCTGTTGGTACATTTTCATTCAATCTTCCCTGACAAAGATAGATTGAAATGATAAATATACCAAAAATGTGATCTCCGATGGCGAATTTTCCGCACTCTCGCGTGGTGTATGTGACATTACCAAATCCCTTATCGATATCTGATTTCTTTTCGAAAAACTAAAAGTTTTCATCACCGTGTTGCTACTTCGATTGCAATGATTTGGGAATGGTATTTTTGCACCGTGACTAGGGTTTTTTGGATTCAAATCACGACTCAAGTTCAGTTCAGTTCATTTCTCAAGGAATCTCGAATAATTTGACTTTGACATTTTTGGCCACAAAATGTATCAAGCACTAGTTTGCTAATCTCAAATATCAAACAAAACTCGGGCTGTTATAATTGCGAAAGCAGCCGTAGAGGAATAAGTATTTGAAAATAAAGCTATGAATAACTACAAAATATTTGTATCTTCTTCGTCTTTTAATGAAGTTGTACCAGTCTAGATTCTGAAAGACCTCCCCATGCATAATAGAAGCTGCTTTCTTACGCGTTACCCGGATAAAAATGAAAGAATCGAATAAACATAATTTAAAAAAATAAATGATATAATTTAAATTACGATTTAAATAATGCAGTCCTGGTCACAGTATAGAATACAACATTTTCATGCCTTGCAATGGAAACAACGGTACAATGACGAAATAGTGTTTCGAAAAATATTCAAGTGGAGAACAAATCCAGTTATGCTACATGCACCACCTTCGTATGCGGGGAGTTACCCATCGATTATGTTCTGGAAATATGTTTTCAAAATATCTTCTACGTCCATGGGGGATTCAATGATAAAATGTACGTCGGGGTGGTCATTTCTAGTATACGGGGGCAATGGAACAAATTTTATGGATCAGATATGGGATTCCTTGGATAATTTTACACGAGAAACGTTCTGGGCAATTTATTTTCAGTGCTTCGTGTAACGCCAAAACAGGAAAATACATTTTACTTCACTCAGTGTGAAAATGGACTCGAAGTATGGATCATAATGGATTATGAAGTAAAACTTTGTTCTATACTCGACGGAAAAACTTCTTCCGATCTCGTGTGATCGCAACACTCGCGTTCGGCTCGTGCTGCAACCTCACACTCGTCAGAAGAAGTTTTACCGCACTCGTATCGTAATGTACTAATTGCTTCTATCGGTGGCTATTATTGCACAAAACTTACAAAGTTTTTTTCCTTGTCATTCAATAATTGGCAGGTATCTTTTATTTGACGAGGGCGAGTATACAAAGTAAAAAATTGAGCTGATTTGGAGGCGTACCATTTTATGTGAAATGGTCCATAGTACATTACGATACGAGTGCGATAAAAAAATTTCCGACAAGTGTGAGGTTGCAGCACGAGATCGGAAGCAGTTTTTCCGTCGGGTATTGTACAAAATTTCACTTCATCGGGTGTGAAAATCGGGGTTTTATGCATGCGAAGCGTGCGTATAACGTCCATTATCACACTCAGTGAAGTAAAAAGTATTTTGTAGTATAGGGTATTGTCGCTTTTACCTGCTTTCGTGGCCACTTTTTCCACAATTCCGAACATCAATGGTTTTCCCTGGGACAGGTGACCAATGGTCAAAAGTACCAACAGCACTGCAAATTTAGCCATGTTTCGTCTTTGCTTCTGATTCACAATTTGATTATCCGGGCAATAACCGGCTGCTTTTATACACCGGTATAATCACTGATGTGTCAAAAAACAGATGTTCCTTCATCGGTTACAATACGCGAGTCAATACTTTCCGTAAGAACACAGCGCAATTGTTTCAATAAACCGAAATAGATTGAAGAGAATCAAAGAATTTCAATTCAATTGATTCCCGTTTAAATATTCGGATTTCGAATCCAGAAAAAATAAAATTCGAGGTAATTCTGTACTGTTGTAGTTATTATTGGAAAAATGACTGAGTTGTTATCGTCTTTCCCGTTCCCCCGGATTATTTATCAGAGTTCTGTCGTTTCGTTTAATATTCTACAGGTAGAAAGCTGTCGAAACCCATTCCTAAATCTTCATTTTCAATTTCATCGATTATTTTCTGAACTTTCTCATTAATTTACGAAAGAAGGATCAATAGCGGAGAGACATACCTATACACTCAAAAGCGGAGAAATCAGTATATAGGCATTGGTTTGCAAAATAAATTTACAGAGTAACGTTAATACATATATATATGTATTTTTTATTTTCACATAGAATGCAAACCAAATTTCATTTTTGCTATTTTTGTACTCACGCGGTATTGCACTATCACCGACGATATGGATATAGGTATGTGTATATTAGGGTGGCAATATTTTTCGACTTTTTTTTTTCTAAAGCTCACATGAAGACTTGTTTGTTTTATGTATTTTAATACGCCACTCCGAATTTCAGCTGAATTGGTAAGCAGTTTTTAGAGGTCGCTCGAAAATATTGAGAATTTCAGAATTCAAAAATATTATTTGATTTTTTTCTCATTCTGTAGTTTCTTACGAATTCAATCTTTCTTGTATGTAGATTGTAGAAGAACAGCGAACATATACTAAAATTTCGAGTAAAAATATTAATATTCGAAGGTCGCCTGATCATTTAAAAATAAAATTCGAATAAACCGTCAATATGGTTTCGAACGACTTTTGCATAATAATAAGACTTGATCGCTTTCATATCTTGACTTGAAATTCTAGTATGTTTCTCTACAATCTACATAGAAAAAATCAAATTAGTGAGAAACTGTATGATAGAAAGAAAAAAAAATCGATTTCTTTCAATTTTGAAATTTCTAAAATTTCTAAAAAGCTTGCAAACTATACCGATTATATTTGATGAAATCAAAGTAAAAACTGCAGTCGCGTGAGGACTGATCGTCTCTAGATCGATCGCTGCTGGGATGTACGATTTTTTTGTTTCTAATCGTACAGAAAATAACCTTTTATCAGGCGAAGCCAAAATTTTGTAGAAGAAAAGGTAATTTGTCCAGGTATTTTTGCAGTATCAAAAATTATGAACAATTACGCAACCCATAGATCCCAACCGATTAGTACATTGACATTTTCTTTTTTCTCAAAAAAATTCCGCGATGCGATGCTTGTGAGTTATAGAAAGAAAATTATTTCTGTTTTGAGAGAAGCAAAAAACAGTTACATTAGTTTGTACAAGTGAACAAATTCGATAATACGCGGCAATTGGAGTTCGAATGGCGTCATAAGCGGAATTGTTGACATGTTCGAGTAAATGTTATGATTATATAATTGACGCATATGAATGGCTTATAAAATAAAAAAGATTGATAACGCCTAAATGAACCACGTAGACCGAAGGCCGTGCGTATTTATTCAGCTGCGATCTTAGCGGAAGCTTCGCGAAATGAACAAATATCTAAGTACCAGCTCGCGTTGTTGAACGATATTTTTTAATATATTGGTTCGACTCTACTGCCGTAATCATTTAACCCTTAACAGACACTGGGGGTCCACTGGACCCCAGACAAAGTTTGACATTTCAAAAATCTACTTCAAATCTAGTTTTATTTGATTTGTTTTCACCTACTTAAAATTAATTTTCGCGGATGCGACCTTCTTTCCCTTATTCTTGAAGGTTTGAAGTATGCTTACAAATTGTTTTTACCCAAGTAAGTCTTACAGTTTCGTCACAATAAGCGTTTGAAGTTTTGGGGCCTGTGAGACCCCGTGTGTCTTCTATGATCGAGACGGGAGGTGTGTCTGCTAAGGGTTAAATTCTTACAAACAAGGAATTGATGGGAAATTTTTACTCTTTACTTTACTGTGAAAAGAAGGTCGCATCCGCGAAAATTAATTTTAAGTAGGTGAAAACAAATCAAATAAAACTAGATTTGAAGTAGATTTTTGAAATGTCAAACTTTGTCTGGGGTCCAGTGGACCCCCAGTGTCTGTTAAGGGTTAAATGATTACGGCAGTAGAGTCGAACCAATATATTAAAAAATATCGTTTAACAACGCGAGCTGGTACTTAGATATTTGTTCATTTCGCGAAGCTTCCGCTAAGATCGCAGCTGAATAAATACGCACGGCCTTCGGTCTACGTGGTTCATTTAGGCGTTATCAATCTTTTTTTAGTTTATAAGCCATTCATATGCGTCAATTATATAATCATAACATTTACTCGAACATGTCAACAATTCCGCTTATGACGCCATTCGAACTCCAATTGCCGCGTATTATCGAATTTGTTCACTTGTACAAACTAATGTAACTGTTTTTTGCTCCTCTCAAAACAGAAATAATTTTCTTTCTATAACTCACAAGCATCGCATCGCGGAATTTTTTTGAGAAAAAGAAAATGTCAATGTACTAATCAGTTGGGATCTATGGGTTGCGTAATTGTTCATAATTTTTGATACTGCAAAAATACCTGGACAAATTACCTTTTCTTCTACAAAATTTTGGCTTCGCCTGATAAAAGGTTATTTTCTGTACGATTAGAAACAAAAAAATCGTACATCCCAGCAGCGATCGATCTAGAGACGATCAGTCCTCACGCGACTGCAGTTTTTACTTTGATTTCATCAAATATAATCGGTATAGCTTGCAAGCTTTTTAGAAATTTTAGAAATTTCAAAATTGAAAGAAATCGATTTTTTTTTCTTTCTATCATACAGTTTCTCACTAATTTGATTTTTTCTATGTAGATTGTAGAGAAACATACTAGAATTTCAAGTCAAGATATGAAAGCGATCAAGTCTTATTATTATGCAAAAGTCGTTCGAAACCATATTGACGGTTTATTCGAATTTTATTTTTAAATGATCAGGCGACCTTCGAATATTAATATTTTTACTCGAAATTTTAGTATATGTTCGCTGTTCTTCTACAATCTACATACAAGAAAGATTGAATTCGTAAGAAACTACAGAATGAGAAAAAAATCAAATAATATTTTTGAATTCTGAAATTCTCAATATTTTCGAGCGACCTCTAAAAACTGCTTACCAATTCAGCTGAAATTCGGAGTGGCGTATTAAAATACATAAAACAAACAAGTCTTCATGTGAGCTTTAGAAAAAAAAAAGTCGAAAAATATTGCCACCCTAATATACACATACCTATATCCATATCGTCGGTGATAGTGCAATACCGCGTGAGTACAAAAATAGCAAAAATGAAATTTGGTTTGCATTCTATGTGAAAATAAAAAATACATATATATATGTATTAACGTTACTCTGTAAATTTATTTTGCAAACCAATGCCTATATACTGATTTCTCCGCTTTTGAGTGTATAGGTATGTCTCTCCGCTATTGATCCTTCTTTCGTAAATTAATGAGAAAGTTCAGAAAATAATCGATGAAATTGAAAATGAAGATTTAGGAATGGGTTTCGACAGCTTTCTACCTGTAGAATATTAAACGAAACGACAGAACTCTGATAAATAATCCGGGGGAACGGGAAAGACGATAACAACTCAGTCATTTTTCCAATAATAACTACAACAGTACAGAATTACCTCGAATTTTATTTTTTCTGGATTCGAAATCCGAATATTCAAACGGGAATCATTTGAATTGAAATTCTTTGATTCTCTTCAATCTATTTCGGTTTATTGAAACAATTGCGCTGTGTTCTTACCTCGGTTCTTACGGAAAGTATTGACTCGCGTATTGTAACCGATGAAGGAACATCTGTTTTTTGACACATCAGTGATTATACCGGTGTATAAAAGCAGCCGGTTATTGCCCGGATAATCAAATTGTGAATCAGAAGCAAAGACGAAACATGGCTAAATTTGCAGTGCTGTTGGTACTTTTGACCATTGGTCACCTGTCCCAAGGAAAACCATTGATGTTCGGAATTGTGGAAAAAGTGGCCACGAAAGCAGGTAAAAGCGACAATAACCTATACTACAAAATACTTTTTACTTCACTGAGTGTGATAATGGACGTTATACGCACGCTTCGCATGCATAAAACCCCGATTTTCACACCTGACGAAGTGAAATTTTGTACAATACCCGACGGAAAAACTGCTTCCGATCTCGTGCTGCAACCTCACACTTGTCGGAAATTTTTTTATCGCACTCGTATCGTAATGTACTATGGGCCATTTCACATAAGATGGTACGCCTCCAAATCAGCTCAATTTTTTATTTTGTATACGCGCCCTCGTCAAATAAAAGATACCTGCCAATTATTGAATGACAAGGAAAAAAACTTTGTAAGTTTTGTGCAATAATAGCCACCGATAGAAGCAATTAGTACATTACGATACGAGTGCGGTAAAACTTCTTCTGACGAGTGTGAGGTTGCAGCACGAGCCGAACGCGAGTGTTGCGATCACACGAGATCGGAAGAAGTTTTTCCGTCGAGTATAGTACAAAGTTTTACTTCATAATCCATTATGATCCATACTTCGAGTCCATTTTCACACTGAGTGAAGTAAAATGTATTTTCCTGTTTTGGCGTTACACGAAGCACTGAAAATAAATTGCCCAGAACGTTTCTTGTGTAAAATTATCCAAGGAATCCCATATCTGATCCATAAAATTTGTTCCATTGCCCCCGTATACTAGAAATGACCACCCCGACGTACATTTTATCATTGAATCCCCCATGGACGTAGAAGATATTTTGAAAACATATTTCCAGAACATAATCGATGGGTAACTCCCCGCATACGAAGGTGGTGCACGTAGCATAACTGGATTTGTTCTCCACTTGAATATTTTTCGAAACACTATTTCGTCATTGTACCGTTGTTTCCATTGCAAGGCATAAAAATGTTGTATTCTATACTGTGACCAGGACTGCATTATTTAAATCGTAATTTAAATTATATCATTTATTTTTTTAAATTATGTTTATTCGATTCTTTCATTTTTATCCGGGTAACGCGTAAGAAAGCAGCTTCTATTATGCATGGGGAGGTCTTTCAGAATCTAGACTGGTACAACTTCATTAAAAGACGAAGAAGATACAAATATTTTGTAGTTATTCATAGCTTTATTTTCAAATACTTATTCCTCTACGGCTGCTTTCGCAATTATAACAGCCCGAGTTTTGTTTGATATTTGAGATTAGCAAACTAGTGCTTGATACATTTTGTGGCCAAAAATGTCAAAGTCAAATTATTCGAGATTCCTTGAGAAATGAACTGAACTGAACTTGAGTCGTGATTTGAATCCAAAAAACCCTAGTCACGGTGCAAAAATACCATTCCCAAATCATTGCAATCGAAGTAGCAACACGGTGATGAAAACTTTTAGTTTTTCGAAAAGAAATCAGATATCGATAAGGGATTTGGTAATGTCACATACACCACGCGAGAGTGCGGAAAATTCGCCATCGGAGATCACATTTTTGGTATATTTATCATTTCAATCTATCTTTGTCAGGGAAGATTGAATGAAAATGTACCAACAGCTGCTGTTTTCTATTTAACGAAGGCAGCGAATCAAATTTGATGGATTAGATTTGAATTGCTAGGATAATTTTGCATAAGAATCGTTTCAGGCAACTTACTTTTTGCGATATGTAGGTATCGTCGATACCGAGAAATTGAATATTTTTTGGGTCTAGAAACCGTCGCCTCTCACGCAATGGCCGCCGCTGAAGCCGCCGCTGATGCCGCCGCTGATGCCGCCGCTGAAGCCGCGGCCACCGCCAAAAAAGCCGCCGCCGACGCCAAAAAAGCCGCCGCCACCGCCAAAAAAGCCGCCATCGCAGCACTCACCGGCGAAGAGAGCTCAACCACAGAAGCCGCAGCCACGGAGGCCGCAGCCACGGAGGCCACAGCCACGGAGGCCGCAGTCACGGAGGCCGCAGCCACGGAGGCCGCAGCCACGGAGGCCGCAACCTCATAAAGAAAGAAGAAGAAGAGGACACCACCAATGCAGAATAACGCCTAGTAACAACGATGACTAACAATTGACTTTTGAAGTTGATTGTCTGTATAGAACATATTGGCGAAAACGTTACCCTACTCATTCTTTTGTTTCTCTGTCTAGAATTTCCGTACTTAATCAACATTTTAGTAATATCTTGCGTTGGAATAGCCCTTTACATTCCTACATTTATGTAAACAAATATGATTGCTATAGTGTTATCACACACCTACTCGTTGATTTAGTTATCACGTAAACGGTAAACTTGGAGAACTTACGCCTATTCTCAAGTTATCATTATAAATCGGCGTGTTGTATATACATATGACGTATGAAGAATGTGTTATCATAAATTATGGAACAGATTAACAAATCACCCAAGATCGATTATTTAACATCTTAATCCTGAACAAATTAAGAAAAAAGACAAATTCACAGTATTGATTGTATTCGAATAACTCCTTACAGATGTTTTGAATTTATACTAAACAACTGTGTATTTGATTGCGAATAAATATTTACTGCAAGCCTAAGTTGCTTTCTTACCCAATTTCACCAGACCTGAAAATATTGGGAAAAAAGGTGCCATCAAACGGCGTATCTCTGCCTGGGCACCGAAATCAATGAAACAAAATACGTCGCGCAATTCTATGTGCGACTCCGAACACGTACGGCCCAAAAAATTCTGCGTGCAATTTTCATGCACGTATAATGGCCCGTTTAAATATTGTGACCATAGTGTAATATTGAACTGCTATCTACTTCAAAAATTTTTAGGCGAAACAAGATTTTATCAGTAGGCACAGCTTTTATATTGTAATAGGTGATCTCAATGATTTGTTCATCCTGTACGGAGTTATCACGAGCTGGACAATTGAACAGCCGCTTATTGATATATGACGTCAATTTTTGTGAGTCCCTACATTTATCGACTTACAATTATTGCAGGATGGTCCCTCAACAGTTGTTTTTAACGCGAAGTGTTATGATTGATTATCTCATTACCTACATAGCTATCGAACCTACATAGAACGATTTTAGAACATTGAGGTGTCGTTTTACCGAACTCGAAAGATCACCTAGAACTATAATGTGACGATCAACATTTGTGAATTCGTGTCGCATAAATTGAAGAAATATATTTTCAAGTAAATTCATTCGACATTTCAATGTGTAACATTTAAGATCATAGTTTTCTTGGGATCACAATTGTTAACGTGATATATAGCACGAGATTCTACCGAGTCTCTTGATAAACATATACACCTATATATATTATACTACAATTATCAATGTGATATACCGAGAATATTCGGTGAGACTACACGATCCCCTTCTTACGGCAAAACCAACATAGGCGCGCACCGCGTGCGTGAGGCTCGTTCAGGACGGAATGAGGTGCCAGTAGCATTGCATTCCCTCCCGAACGAACCTCACGCACGCAGTGCGCGCCTGTGTTGGTTTTGCCGTAGGAAGGGAATCGTGTAGTTTGACCGAATATTCTCGGTATATAATTCACATAATCTCAAAATCTCTAGATCCTAAGATAAACGATTAAATAGATATATTGCTTATTATGATTTTCTCGTGGACGCTCGCGTTGAATTAAACAACTATTTATGTTCCAGTGTTGATCAATATTATGTCTAAATTCGTTTTATCAATTTCCGATACTCCTCATATTTTTCTCATCTGTTCAGTTGTCAGCTCAGCTGTCATAGCCTGGCGTATGCGCGAGCGCAGCGGGACTGCAGAACGAAACAGTAGTCCTAATACTGGCGCATGCGCAATGAAACTGTGGAGCGAAAAATAGTCTTAAACGAAAAGTCTTAAAGAAAAAGTCTCAAAGGAAAAGTCTTAATTTGACGAAGTGAAACTCGCCACTTTGAAAATGAAAAAATGCATAACTCAGCTTTCAGTGCACCGATCATGCTGATTTTGGGCTTAAATTAAGGCATTTACAATCAGCATTCTCAACATGATACATTAAATACCGGTATAATAAAGAAGACGGTAGTATTCGTCAAATAAGATTCCCCCACTCCGCCTACACTGGGTCCTTGCGGTAAAAGGACACGGTCGTCGAGCGCTCACATTTCTTCAATGTACTTGGCGCGAGACTCTACCGAGTCTCTTGATATTCTGTGTGCGAAAGGACGAAATCACATAAAATTGTTCTTTGTACAAGGAAACGGCTGGTTCCTGAAGGTTCATAACGATAGCAGCTCAGTGACTGCGCTTGACTTACTTCTCAAACCGTATTTTGTATTGAATCTTTGTTACCCTTTAGGGTTGCAGAATGTTTACAATTTCGTTGAGCACTACCTTTACGATGTGGGTACGGAGACCAAAAGTGTAGTGACATCACTCCACATAAGTTTAACGAATTTTAACCTAGACAATGACGTCCGACACGAAGTTGATTCACAGTGACTGCAGGGGTACACATCCAACTCATAAACCCTTTGATGTGAGGTTGTTTTTTTTTTTTCTCTTTTCAACTGGAGATTCTATTATATCACAATAAATAAAAACTTGTGTGCACTGCAAAGATACAGTGTTTTTATCCCCCCCCCCCCCCCCCCCCGCCATTAAGGCGAGATTTCAGTCGATCCGTAACTTCGAAACAGCAACGCATAAGCATACCTATGTATAGTATAAGTCATACGTCCACCTCCGCCGCGAATGCGTGGCTTTACGTGTAACAAAAACTCTAAATGTCGACGACAATGTAATTCTTGGATAAATTCTCTAGAGCGGTAAACTCGATTTAGACACGAACACCGTCTAAAAAAGTAATTCGAGCACCTTTTCTGTTTCGCAACACCTCATCGTGGGTTCTGATCTGAACTAGAAAAACAAATATTTTTTAACAAATTCGTGATATTTTAGTCATTCGCTCTAGAATTATTGAGAATAAGCCCATTCCCAGAAAGAATTTTCATTTTTTTCTGTAATTGTTGAATAAAGCGAAACTTTTGATACACGCTATCTTTCACATTAGGCGAATTAATTTTATTCGCGTTCATTCTTTTCCGTGTTCAGTGTGATGATTGCTTTTGAGGTTAAGGTGAAGTGAAACGTTTGTCAGAACCTCGAAAACGGGAATCAAGAATTCTCCGAAACTACTGAACCGATCGCGATGAAACTTTGAGGGATTACACATAATTGTGGCAGAAAGTGGCTAATTATTTCACTTTTCCAAAATTTGACAAAAATGTTAACAGATTTACATACCGACCACATAAATCGTGAGATTATTCATTGTCGCCGTAGTTAATCGGATTTTCCGCACGTAATAAATGAAACCCAATCGTCGATATTTGACCTGCTCAATTCAGGCGTTTCCCGTGAGCCTACCTTTTAGGCGCGTGATTTTCCACAGAATCGCTCTGTATATGTCAAGTTTCTTGACAAAGCCAAACGTACATGGCTGCTCGTGTGTGACATTTTGCCTTTTTTCTTTCGAAAATTGATCGTAACGTTTTATTTTTTACTACAATCAATCAAACTTTAATAATTCTGAAAATTCGAAGACTACACTACCACTATCTACGAAGCGTAGTCAAATTCTGTGTTCTGTGTTCTGTAGTCAACTTTTTTTCAAGTCAAATAATTACAATATCTATGTAATCAATGTTACAAATCCTATCATAATTTATGTCAATAAATATGAAAAGACGTATTTGTTTCGGCAACAGACCAACCAGCATGGCGGTGGGGGTGGCCCTTTGGTGGGGCCTGGACAACCTCAGCAACAGCAACCCGGTTTGCAGCATATGATGTCTGAGCAACAGCAGCAACAGCAACAGCAACAACAACAGCAGCAACAGCCCAGGCAGGGACACGATGTACAATCACAGTGGGGAAGGGACGTGTACGAGCAGCAAATGCTAGTAATGCAGAGGCAGCAGGCACAGCAAGAAGAACAACAACAAGAACAACATCAGCAACAGCAACGATAGCAACCGTTCACCCGACCACCAGCTCCACGTTACGGCCAATAAAGACCAATCAGGCCGCAATGCTGACTAACCCTTTAATGTATTTGAAAAAGATTTGATTAAAGAAAAGGATAACTAGACAGGCAGAAAGACCGAAGTACGATCCGCGATGGTTGTTAACCCTTTAATTAAAGATTAATGAGACGCAAATGTAACGTTTATCCCCCCCTACCCAACCACCCTCCACCCTTCGAACCGCCCACTGCATTGGTCACGATAAATGCTGTACGATAACTAAGTGTGTTTATTTATTTATTTTATCGTTTCTCGTGCACACTGATTGCCATAGGGCCATTGATAATCAGAGCCGCTATATTACTTGGTCACCTATTCGCTAAAAATTTGTAACTAAAAAAAACTTAAGTCCAGAAAATGATTATAGTATACGTGCATGAATTATTACCACCTACTGTGATAATACTTTAATACTTCACAAGTCTGAAAGACGTTCGTTTGATTTTAACTATGCTAACTGGATAATAACTTCCACTTTTTTATTTATTATTTTTCCGATCAGTAATAATTGTTAAGTAAGCAATGTAGTCTCTATTTATTATTTAAATTAACCGCCCAAAATATAGGCGCCATTTTCTGTCCAACATAGATGGCTCTCCCAGTAACTTCCGTTTTTCCTTCTTCTATCTAATATACGAACGTGTTATCCTGAAAAACTTAGTGTCTAATAAAATCCTTTTATGTTACTTACATCAGTTGTTCCTATTGCTTTATATCACCTAAAATCCCTAACAATAATCGTTGAAAAAAAAATGATAGATAATCACTTATTTCTATTCTCTTGCATTACTTATGTCCGGTTTTATAAACGAGGGGTACTCATCGACCCCGGGGTGAATTTCACCCCAGGGGTAGCGCTCAATTTTTTCGCCAAAAATTGAAACATCGCGATGGCTGTGCATCGACGCCTTCACCTTTACGGGTGTTCCTTGGCGAAGAAATTGAGCGCTACCCCTGGGGTGAAATTCACCCCGGGGTCGATGAGTACAGTAATGTTCATTAATGACTTCGCGTTGGCGAACTTTTTTTTCTGACTTTTTCGGAAACGAGACTCTAGTCGTATTTCATGTGTCGATGGCCGAAAATATAATAATGATAATTATGACCCCTTATAAAAATAATATAACATTATTTCATTTGATTGTATCTGAAAAAGTCAGAAAAAAACAGTTAGACACCGTAAACCCATTAATGAACATTACTGTACACTAAACGTAATGGATTCTGAGCCGGATGTGTTTGACAATTCTAGAAACAGCCAATCGGCGCTCTGGATTACAAAAATGCAGAGCGCCGATTGGCTGTTTCTTCAATTGTCGCGAACACATTCGGCTCAGAATCCATTTCATTAAGCTTACCCCTCGTAATAAAACCGGGCATTATACAGTGGAACCTCACATATCTTACCTTCACATATTTTACATACAGGATGAATTCCTAACGTCTGAACACTTAGAGTAGAGTTGAGGTGGCCGTGACTCCAATGTCGGCATAGAAAATTGGACTCTCACGGCCACCTCAACTCTACTTTAAGTGTACGGACGTTAGAAATTCAGCCCGTAGAAAAAAAAATAAAACAAAAAAAAAAAAAAAACGACCGGCTCAACGCGGCTCGTGATTGGCTGTTCGCATATCTTACATTGTCCCCGCATGATGAGGGAAAAATTTTGGCGAAGAAAAATTAGTCTCAGAATTTCACAGGGAATCCGCCCTTACCAGGTGGTGCGCGCAAAGGGAATCACGCTGTATATTAGGACTACAGACGATAATCTGTTATCCTGCATAGGGAAAATCGGATGGTGGTCAAATCATCATGAATCATGATCAGTTGATGGTATGGAGAGGGGTGGGAAAGGGACGCAATATTCCCCAATCAATGAGTAAGGTAAAGTTGGATAGTAGACTTTGCGAGTTGCGCTGAAGTTGGTAAGGTAAAAAGATTCTTGGCTGATAAAACTCAGCAACAATGTAGTATACAGGGCGATTCAAAATTACCGCCCCACAAGTCGTGGGCGCATTTCTTATGAAAATCTAAGACCAAATGTCCTCCATTCGAAATTCGAAAGAGTACGATAGTTTCCGAAGTGTCTGTGTCATCCATAAGGTCTGCGATTGATCGGATGAAATCGGGAATTATTTAATTTTTTTTTTTTTTATCGTAAATTGTGGGGGTACCATTTATTTCAACTTACATCAAAGCCTCCGGATCGAGTAGCACTTCTCATGCATGCGTTGCAAAAAAATTCATATACGCACTAAAGTTTCACGGATTTAACATTATGCAGGACATAATATTGTCCCATCGTAGCATCCTGACAATTGATGGTGGAGGTGCACACGCAAAAAGCTCTCGGAGGACCCAAATAAGTGCGATAGTGTCCTCTATGAGATATTGAAAATGAGAGTACATAATTTCCTAGAGTTTATTGGGGACACGGACTAGTTAGACTAATACCTGTGTGGAAAAAAATAGGGTATAGAAATAGCCAGAGTGGTCTAGAAATTCCATGCGTCTAATTTATTTGAATTTTATATGTAGGACATAAAAATAGTAGGTACAGTATAATAGTACGGTATCCACCTGACCACACGAGTGCCACGTCTTTAATGTTTTAAGGGGGGGGTCTACTCAAATTTGACCGACTTCGTCTATTTTCTCGAATATCTCCAAAACGGGGCTATCAATCGACTTGTCCTTTCGGCAGTCAATGTTTGACGAGTAATGAGTTCGAACTGGTATGTTTTATCGGATGAAATCGTTTTTTTTTTTTTTTTTTTAATCGAAAAGTGCGGGCGTACCATTTATTTCGACTTATATCAAAGCCTACGCATCAAAAATGCAAAATCGGCCTCTGTAGCCCGATTTTTTATGGAATTCCGAACATACCGATCCAAAAACATCTTTGTTTCCGACAACGATGAAGGCGGTACATTGCGAATACGATTTTGTGGTAATTTTCGCAATTGTCAAGGGCTGCGAGCGAAAATGGCCGCTCACAGCTGTCGATATGATGCGGTGGTTCCCAGAACGACCGTCAGATGTCGCCGCGCGGGCCATTTTCGAGCTTCTTTATATAAAATAACATGTAAATAGTTGTACTATATATCATATATAATTTAATACTTTACGTTCCTCGCATTATACAGCTATCCATTATAGTCAATTATATAAAAATACATAAAATATAAAGGAGAAGCTCGAAAATTGGCGACATCTGACGGTCGTTCTGGGAACCACCGCATCATATCGACAGCTGGGAGCGGCCATTTTCGCTCGCAGCCCTTGACAATTGCGAAAATTACCACAAAATCGTATTCGCAATGTACCGCCTTCATCGTTGTCGGAAACAAAGATATTTTTGGATCGGTATGTTCGGAATTCCATAAAAAATCGGGCTACAGAGGCCGATTTTGCATTTTTGATGCGTAGGCTTTGATATAAGTCGAAATAAATGGTACGCTCGCACTTTTCGATTAAAAAAAAAAAAAAAAAAACGATTTCATCCGATAAAACATACCAGTTCGAACTCATTACTCGTCAAACATTGACTGCCGAAAGGACAAGTCGATTGATAGCCCCGTTTCGGAGATATTCGAGAAAATAGACGGAGTCGGTAAATTTCGAGTATTCCCCCCCCTTAAGCAGGTGCACTGAAAAAAAGTATAAGTCCTACAGCGATACATTTCGGTACTATAACAATAACTCGTATAAGCTATACACCAAAACGACGTTTTAGTGTATAGCTTATATTATATCGGTACCACACCGATACTGGTGAAAGAAGAGAAAAATGTTATGACAAAAGACATTATAACTGTCATTATAAAGAAAATAATAATATAACCTCTTTCATGTCATTAATGTTTGTTATTAAAATGTTTTTATGTATTAATCTATATTTATTGACGATAATATAATTTAAATAATTCATTTAATTCATTTTAAGATTAATAATTACAATGTAAGTAATAAAGTTACAATATAAGTCCATAAATACGTGGTAGAGATACGCGTGAACTTTTTTTTACTATACTCACTGGTGGCTTGCTATAGTATAGTACGGAAAATATAAGTCCTACAGCGATATCGAGTATGCGTATAGGACTTGTACTTTTTTTTCAGTGTGGGATATTGAGCTGCCACAGTCAACCACGATTATACTGTTTATGATGATAAAAAATAAACGACACATCCTACAGCAATGTTGTCGAAACAAAAGCGTGATATGAGCAAGGTTTGTAGTTCTCAAGCACCTCAGCATCCATCAGTGTAGCTTTGAACGTTGAATCCACACTTGCCGAGGCGAGAGAAGACGGCCCATGCGTTGAAGCCGTTACCCGAGAGCCGCTGGTGTTCGGCATAAATCTTCAAGACACATTGTACGTCGTCGCGGATGTCGTCGTCACGTACCTCAGCAGCAGAGAGATTACATCCACCTCCGCGACGATCTCTGCCTACCCAGTAGCGGTCGTTAAGTTGGAAGAGTCCGTGGTCCCAGCTACCGTCTGAATTGAATTTGTTAATTGCCGTTGTGTCCAGGCTAGATTCGTGCGTTGCAAGACAAACCCACATTGATAGCTGATCCCCGGGTACCTGATCCCTTAATTCCCGGGTCAAGCTGCACCTGTCAAACCTTCTGGCTGACGCTACGCTTGCCAAGAAAGTTATCACTATGGCCAATCGAGCTCCATTGTTTATCCTTTTTACAGTTTTAAAATCCATCGTCAAGTTTTATTATGCTTTTCAATTGCTCTCGACGAAGAGTTGTTTCGAACTGATGAGAAGGCAATCGAACCCATCAGGTTTTATAGTCATCTGTAAATCTAGCGCAAGTCCCTTAGCTTCCTTGTGGCCTTCTCGAAGCGGATAGTCTTCAAGTAGAACTCATTTCGTCTTATTTGTAGATCATCAGTTAAACGGGTTACTGCAACTTCCTTGCGTATTTTTCCCGGTGATAAGAACTCGCTTTACCACGATACATACTTATACCTGCACCTAGCACGTTCAGGCCGATCAGATTACGGATTCTTTTGACCTCTAATATAGATCGTGGTTAGTATTTGTATTAGGAATCCATACTTGCGCAAATTAACTCAACGTTCTCAATACATACCATGAGGAAATCTTGATACTGCACAGTTGATGCGCCTGACTGCGCATGCGCCAAATAATGCAATTTTATTGGTCGGTGAGATGGTCCCGCGAAAATATTATGACGTATGAAGCAGGGGTGCCAACCTTCAAGAAATGAAGCAAGAGCTGTCAAGATTTCGCGCGTAGATTAGTCAGTTGAAGTGATGTTGTTTATTTTAATTTAACGTGAATTATCAAAATAAAAGTAGCATTGATGAGCAATCTTGAATAAAATAGTCCATATCGAAAGATAATTCAATTGGAGCAACGAAGGATTTGATGGAAAAGCAAATCCAATTGCTACAAAACTCATCTTATAATACCCTCGAAAAATAAACCGATAAATCGAATCGAAGCAAGCAATCAACTGTTCGAAATAAATTGCGACGGTCGAACATCAAGTTTCAATAAAGCTTTCCAAGCCTTTCCGAATCGCTACCGCAATTATTTGAGATCCTAACCTCAAAAATTCATATCAATTACATCGCCGTCAAAAACAAAGTTTGACAGCTAAAACTCGGGATGGCCAGCCTGCCTCAGCGGACGACACAACCCGCGCATGCGCTGTCAGGCACATCGACTGTGCAGTATCAAGATTTCCTCATGGTATGATTGAATTTGTACAGTTACAAATTTTCTGCAATATGCTATTGTTCAGTTATCCCGGGGTAAACAGTTTGCGAGAAATAAAAAGTTAAAGTTCGAGTAGGTTGAACGACTTTTGTTCACATAGTCGTCGTAATTACAACTTGCATAACGAATTTCTATTCGGCACAATAATTATTTTCACCTGGTCCAGACGATTCAATGAAATTGTATTTACATACGTTCCTACTTTTGATCATGCAATCAACTGCACAAGTAGTATTGTGTATCGTTAATTAGGATCAGATAAACAGCTAGAAAAACTGATATTTACTCCACTGAACCACCCAGCTCGATTAGAGTCATCCATTTCTAAATTCTACTTTTTTTTAGCACACACGTGTATATGAATTGATAATATTTGGAATCTGGCATTTTATTGTTAATATTACGCGAAGCAAAGTTGTATACTCCTGTTTATACTCATAACCTGTTATACAATGCAGTGTTATACGAGTGTACAAATTTTCTTTGGGTAATATAAAAATAAAGTACTAATTTAATTCCGAATATGATCGATCTATGAATATTAAAATTTATAACTATCCGGAGCATCTGGAAAACTCGTAGAAAGTTACATTTTCGTCGTGCGAGTTTCAACGCTTTCTAGCTCTGAATTTCCGGGCTATGCCATTGGTGAATTTTTTCAGAGTGAATTTCGCTGTCTACAAAATTTTCTACGTATGCAATTTTGTTGTATCTCACATCGTTTTTGCAGCGTTGCGATCAACTGGGTCGAACAGCGTCGATTTTTCACCTATTATTAATTTCTGTTACAAATACTACCTACGATCCGTATTTGAGGTCAAAAGAGTTCGCAATCTGATTGGCCTGAATGTGGTATAGGTGCAGGTATAATAATTATATATCGTGGTTGAGCGAGTTCTTATCATCGTGAAAAATACGCGAGGAAGCTGCAGTGCCCCGTTTAACTGATCATCTACAAATAAGACGGTATGAGTTCTAGTTTGAGACTATCCTCTTCGAGAAAGTCACAGATAAACCGAGGCACTCGTGCTACATTTATAGATGACTATAAAAGCCGCTCAGTTCGAAACGACTCCTCGTCGGAAGCAATTGAAAATTATAATAAAACTTGACGATGGATTTTAAACCATGAAGAGGATGAAAAAGGCAGCTCAATTAGCCATAGTGACAATCCTCTTGGCAGGAAAAATTAGTCTTAGCGAAAAGTCTTGATTTAACGAAAATTGAAGATCAAACTCGCCACTTCGAAAATGAAAGAATGCATAACTCAGCTTCCAGTGCACCGATGGCGTTGACATTGGGCTTAAATTAGAGCTGTTTAAATCAGCATTCTTAACATAACACGTTTATTGCCGGTATATTATAGGAGACGGTAAGATTTCATTAAATATGACCACCCCCTCCCCCCCTGCGCCGCCGGAGTTGGGACCCTGCAGTGAAGAGACACGGTCGTTGAGCGCTTCTTTTTGAAGGTATACTTACTTCAGTTTCCTATCAATGATCCCTGAGATTTTGTGATTTGCTTTACGAAATATCGCTGGCCAGAATGAAGAGGATGTCATCAATATAGTTGACTCCCAATATCTTATTGAATCGATGGTCAGACTGCGAAGGATGCCACCGTGATGGTCTGTACGGGAAATGGGGTTCTTTTTCGAAGTACCAGTGTCTGATATGTCTCTTGTGATGGTAATCAGTTCATGTGCACTCCGTTGGTTGATGATTCTTAACTTACGGAAACCCTATACATGATCAATCCTGATCACCATAGTTATGAAACGAGAGACTCTTCCCCCTCCAGGGAATGGCAAAGTAGGAAAAATGGTAGGTGAAACTATTGTCTATTTTTTATCTGTACGTGACTGGCCCAACTGCCATTGCAGCAAAGTACCCTCCTGTAGAGCGGCATGGACTGAGATGGTATATGAACGGATAGAAATCTGGTCGTGGTTCAGTTTATTTGGTTGGGATATAAATTATATTAGAGTAAGACAGAATCAGAAGTATTCTCTTGATGATCTGCATGATATTCTGTGGAAAATAAACTGATTTCATCCTACCCTCAAATAAGGTAGCTCACTGATGGTTTGCGGTAAGATCTGCAGTAAGATTTACGTACGTGTAAGCAGACTTCAACAATTCCTCTGCAATAGTAACCTTACAGTGGTTTTAAAACACCTTGAAAATAATAAGTACTCAGATATAAATATCGCCATTTTTCTTTGAATAAAAAGAGAAATTTATTAACTCGATGAAATTACATGCGCAAGTTCGCCATAGTCATTTTGGACAAATTTCAGTATACATATAATTAAATAAAGTGGAAATAAAAACTGTACAGAAGTATTGTATGTTTTGACAAATATTATCTATACTACAAATAAAACATAACCGAGGTTAAATATCTATGTATAATAACCAAAAGTGGTCAAAGATCATCTCTTTGTTATTTTTGCTTAATAATTCCCACTTGATATCGTATTTCAGGTTACAGTCGTGATTACGAATTGATATAGGTTTATATATATATATATATATATGTATGGGGTGAAACAAAAAGATGTATTAATCAACGTATGCTGGCGGGCAGTATAAATCAACGATACCATAATCACTAAATAGCTTGGAATACTAAGGTCATAAATTAGAGCAATTATAACTTCAAATATGGCAGAAATAATATTAATCATTACATAGGTATAGGTATAGGGCATTTCACTCATTCTAATACTCGCGTTGGAGTCTTGGATTATAGATTTCTGTCTCCAGAGTTTCAAAGAACCCTCTCTATTCAGAATCTCGTGACTTAGGTTCTTTCGTAAACTTATTATAAAGTCTTGCAACCTCGCTGCCAGTGTTGCGAGTCACTAATTACATTTGTAATCCAATTACTCATTTAATTACACATTACTTTGGTAATGTGTAATTAAATCGAGTTTACACATTACGAAAGTAATGGGTATTTGAATTGAGTTTAATTACTCATTACCAAAGTAATGGGTAATTAAATAAACATTAAATTACACATTGCGAAAGTGATGAGTAATTAAAAAAAAATTAATTACAATTTTCACAACACTGCTCGCTGCAATGCACCATCCATCTCTATGGTAAACATATATACCCATACATCTCAAATCTGCCTCTTGGATCGTTTAGCGGCAAAAAAAAAAAGAAAAATTATACCTACTATAAGATGAAGAAATAATATTGCTACTACTCGGTGATTCGTGAAACGTTTACGATAAAAGACTCTTCGATGAGTTCGGCGAGTCGGCCAGAGGTAGTACTTCTTTCCATATCTCTATAGATATGACAAATAGCATGAGTCGAGAAAAAAACCATGATCCAAGACATGTTTACAGAATTCGTGACATGTCCCAGACTTACGAAACTGTAATACTTACATTTTATTCTCATTTTATTAATTTTCAGACACGTCTCTCCCCAAGTATCTACTTTATCGGTTAAGGCTTCATCGCAGGTATATCCTATGCCGAAAAAACATGGTACTTTTATTTCAAAAATTCATTGCCTTACTTGGTTGCCGCTGCTCTTCTCAATATTTATTTTGAGATACTACGAACTGCTAGCAGACACAACTTTAGTTTCACGGATTCTTATATTGTGGATAGTATAGTACCTATACCGCTGGGCCTTTACAATATCCTTACGAGTAATGACTAATACTTATTTTAAGTTGGTAACCAGTTGTCGTTGGTGCTATCGTATTAGTATCGTTCAATTTACTGTAATTTTCACTCAGTCGTCGAAACAAAATTGTTTTTCTTATGACCTCAGTAACACACTCATGATAAATAACTGATACAACGTTATGTTGTTGCGGGTGTAGTACAAGAATAACAGGGAAGTCACTGTCGGCTCTGTTCAGAATTTATTATATAAGAGCGAGTAACGTTAAGTAAACGTAAAATCATGAACATCAAAGTGATGCAAGCGCATTTAGCGGTTTCAGCAGCCTATACTACGAAAACAAAATGTAAAATTCAAGAGAAGGCTCCACGTATAATCTCTCTTCCGGTCTGGTGAAATTGGGTAAGGAAGCACCTTAGAAACAACCTTCTTGATTAATACAAAATGTCGACTGCTGATTCTCATCTCAATACTAGCTACAGAGGTAACCTGACATACACAAAAAGTGCGTGTTAGCTGAAAGGTGGTGTCCGTGGTGCCCCACTCTCTACTTTAATCCCAACTAATGTAGTTGAAACAGTAACTGCGTAACTATTGAAATAATAAAAAAAAATATCTACTTCAATGTATAAGATATATTTCAATTCTGTCGAGACTAAGTATTTCTCAGTCTTCTTCCTCACGTCTATTGTTTGTATACATTAACATGAGGTAAGCCATACAGCAGGACCTTTGGTCCTCATATGCCAATGAGACATTTGTCTTTATACAGTACTACCTCGATATAAGCTCCCTCGCTACAAGCGAATTTCCCCTTCGTTCCGCTTGAGCGAGCTCTATAGCTTTCCCCACTCTACCTGTGTACGTAAGGTACTCCCAGTGGTGATGCTCACTGACGCACTGAAATATGTGCGATTTTCCAGTAGTGGGGGAACGCTCCGGTGACGAATTTCTTGGAATCCTATTCCCCTAACCGCCCCAACAGTCGCTTATAGAGAGGTAGTACTGTATTAGCTAGTCTCTCTCTGAACTTGAACAAGTAAACAACTCCGAATAAAGGTGCCATATTGAATATAACACCTAGCAATGATTCATTTCCATAACCTGGCTGATTCCCCAAAGTCCAATGCTTACAATACGAATATTTTTTGTTGAAAGTTTTATCAAGGTTCTTCATAATGTGATATATTGTACTTTACAATGTGATATAAACATATAGTAATTACGTGACAAGTACGAACCTTTCTAGCTTTAAGAATTTCAATGAAGTTCAATATAGTACCATTCGTAGAATAAAATTGACAAGTCATCAGGTATCGAACTATAAATAAATTCGTATTTTCGAATCAACTAAAGCTGCGTCGCGCATGTGTGGACATTCAGGTGGTTGCAATATGCGTCTTCAATGCAAACGCACGTGAACTTACGTGTGATTTGAGTCTGCCACTAAAGATGAGCTTTAATCATAATAACATTAGCGCATGGAACTCGACCATCCAAAATCAACTAAACTTGTCGAACTGGATATCGAGGCTTATGATGGTGGAAATAAAGGAAACTGTACTAGAGATCGTCGAAAGTAACGCTTCAGGGGCAAAGAGAGTGCATCAATTTTATGACAGCTCAACTCAAGGAGATCAACGTGACGGGAAACAGGTATCTGCTTTTTTTGCTCGGAAGTAATATTGCAGGAAAAAAAATTGAATAAAGCATTTCAGAAACAAAATGGGCTTCGTCGAGAAAAGAAAGTCAAAGTCCGAAAAAAAACAAAAATACCTGCTTTTGCGAAAGCACTAATCCCTCGCGAATATTAAATTATAGGAATTGAATGATATGATATGTATTGTATAGGTATAGTCAACTTTAACATCAATTGAAAACGAATACATGAAGCTCTGACCTTTGGTGACAAACTTCCGCACTATAGTTTGAGTGTGCTCACCGCGAGCAGAAAACTGTCAGAGAAGGATCAATCTTGCGTCACTACGTCTTGTTACAAAAATATATGATACAATTCGGGCTCACAACGGACAATGAAAGAACAGCCGGCATGTATTGGCAGGGAAAACAATCAACAGGAAATGTCACGAAATAAGCTTTTGCACAATCCACGTCTCTAGTTCATAGAAATTTGAAATACCAAGTACTAGCACATCGGAAAATTCTATGTCGAATGTGTATATTGAAATGGGTCTCCTTCAATCGATTAAAGTTACAGTCTTGCATGAGTTTATAAAAGTGTATAGAAATTCGAAATTCATTTTCCTCACGCGTCCATGTTGAGAAGCCGGAATGTCCAAAGATTGTACCCTACGTCTTTGGGTATACAGAGCGATTCTGTGTAAAATCACGTGCCTAAAAGATAGGCTAACAGGAAACGCCTGAATTAAGCAGATCAAACATCGACGATTGGGTTTCATTTCCCACGAAATAAATAAAACCCAATCATCGATGTTTGATCTGCTCAATTCAGGCGTTTCCCGTTAGCCTACCTTTTAGGCACGTGATTTGCCACAGAATCGCTTTATATAAGAGCAATTGGCCTCGTCTCATCAGCTAGTATTGGAGATAGTGCTCTCCGGCAAAGCGCGATAGCTACGACACAAATTCGAATGACAAAGTAGGCACCCAACGCTTGCATCCCCTTAATTAATATTTTTATTCGACAGTTATTACCAGAGCTCCACCCTTGATGTAGCAAACAAGGGATTACCCTCCATCTATAAGAGCCAAAGAAATATGGTCCTGGAAACTGGTTATTATCGTAAAATTTTTTTTCAAAGTGCTTACTTACTTAGTCTAGAGTTGTAGTTGTTTAGGTCAATAACAGTAGTAATTCATTTGAGCATGTCTGGTGAGCTGCTATGAAGTACGTCCAAAGAACATTATTTTTTGTTTAGTAGAAAATTAGAAAACGCAATTTAGAAAATGCTTGAAGAGTAAGCAGAGATATAAAAAGATATCAAAAAAACTGTCACTGTATCGATTAATTTGCTGTGCTCTTCATATCTTACTGTATCCATTTAGTCCATTATAAGATATTTGTACACAGTTCAGAGTATGTGCAACTATTCACGAATATCTAAAAAATGTGCCACTTTATTCACCGATTGTTCAGTCTAGTTTGGGAAATGGGTATTTATTCGCAACTATAGTGGATCTTGCCAAGTGTTTGATACCTTATCTGTCCAGTTCTTTGTCTTGCACCAACTGCCCATAACCCACCCTTCCACGCACTATTCGTTAACAAAACAGAATCCGAATTTCGCGGTTCCTCTGCCCCCCGTCTTGTCAAACAGTCTCTGCAGGCGTTATTGCCGTCGCGCGGCACTGCAACCCTCAATTTTCATCTAGAAACCGAAGTTAAAAACACGTTAACTTATCGTCCGAACAGCCTCAACCCGGACACTCAGCAAGAGTTCACTGTAGTACGTACTTTTTTTAAATTAACCAAAGTGATCCTGTGATTCGTCGCCAAAAATGATGTATCCAATGTTTGGCTCAAACTACAAGTGAAGTTACTATTCAATTTGAACAGTGGAAGATATACAGCCCACTTCAGTGACCTAATTTATAAACTTGAAGTAGCTAGGCACGATATCTGTGCAAATCGTTACGAGTTTCAAAATAAGGAAATCGTGTTTCAGTGTAGCGACTCCGTCAGAGAGCCTATTCTGTATTATTATTATTATTACTAGTATTTATTCATATTATTATTATTACCATCATCATCATCATCATTATTATTATTATTATTATTATTGTTATTATTATTATTATTATTATTATTATTATTATTGTTGTTGTTGTTATTAATATCGTTATTATTATTATTATTATTATTATTATTATTAGCTTCCCTGAGGTTTTACTTCAGTGTTTAACTCTTGCGACAGAACTTTTATAATTCGTTAGATGTATTACCTAATTAATATTGGAGTTTGCACGGATAACACATTACAACTGTATTTCATTCCAAATGGACGCGAATCGTTGATTTGGATTTTAGCACGGCGAAAAGAACGCAGGCAGTTCGTTATGGACAATGGCCAGCAGGAATTGCAGAGTATTGAGCAGGCTGAGCAACGAAATACAATGCATTACAGTAAAACCTCGCAAGCTGCGCTCAGTTGCGACCGACCACTGAAATATTCATACTGAAACGCGCTATGATATGGAGAGGGTAGCGTAGGATGGTTCATTTTAAGATAGTGTCGTGCTACGGTCCGACCCAAACCGTAAAACCCATACCGATATTGGTACTAATAGTCAGCGACAATGTATGGCTCTTTAAGAGTGAGAGCCACGAGATATCAAGTTGAGAGCAAGAGAGATACGCGCCGTTATATGTTTCAGTTTTAAGTATAAAATCTAAACGAGACGGTCGAAAACGCTGAATGATGAATCAAACGATTCAGAAGATTACAATTTCCCATATGATAATTTTTTTGTCGAAATGCTAAGAATTGTTTTCATCGAGGGGTAATTTTTGAACATACACCCAGAAAAAAAGTGTCATGATTCATACCGGGAATACCGACTTGATATGAAACGGGATGAATGAAGTCGGGAGTCGACACAATTCAAGCCGCTGTGGACAGCTTGGATGGTGGATGTTTTAAAAATGTCAAGTCGAAATCTCGACTTAATACAAGTCGGGTTCGACTTGATTCAAACCTTTTCTCTCTACTTGATCCGAAGGACAAGTAGTTTCATACTTGAACCAATCTTTAACTGACTTGATTCATGACACTTTTTTTTTCTGGGTGTATTTTTCCACAGTTTCCATATCAGCCTGTGTATAAGAACGAACTTTAAATGCTTTCTCATAATACGTGCATGAAATGAGCCTTTTTTCAAGTTTATCGGGCGTGGGGGAAATCATGTGTCTCGAACGTGAGTCCGGAATATCCAGTCAGCGGGAGGGAATGTACTATTTTGACACAGCGTGCGGGAAGAGCGTTTTCCCATGCTTGTATAGCGTGCGGGAAGTGATTAATCCCTGAAGTGAACAATAATGAGCGACAAATTTTCATTGTTGGCATTATCACGAAAGTAAACACTCAGTCACAGCCAACTTTGCACCGTACGCACCAGGTTTTTCATCATCCATCGATGAAATTTTGGGAGATCACACTCAGTAATATTATCGGAAGGATATACCTGAAGTTTGAAAGGTAGCGTGTAAATAAATACCTTTTTAGGGGTCAAGTATGTCGAAAAAATGGTCGAAAATTCGAACTTTAGAGTAAAAGTGCTGCCAAATTTTCAATTTTGCACTTTGTCATCATTTTTTAGGTATATCCTTCCCCTTAATATGTCAGTAAACGAATGACACTTGTTAAATCTTTTTCAGATCAACAGCAAAAGAGTGACAATTGCAGCACTTTTCGATGTCACGGAAAACAGGCGTCCGAAGACCCTTAATATCGCCGCCATTTTGTGTATCATCGCAACAAAAAAAATTCTTTCCAAACTTGAATACTTCAATAAAATTATATTAAAATTTGAAAATGATTAGATCATTTTATCCCCTTTAAAAAAATTCTCGAAAAATACCTATTTTTCACGCTTCTAAAGGGATCTCTGGCCTTAAGTTGAATTTTATGGACGCGAAGCGTGCGAAAAATCAAACTTTGCGCACGCCGTGTGGAAAAGTAGTATACGTAACGATGGCGGGTTGGTAATCCCTGCACTCGTGCTCCTTGCCACTCTCGCTACGTTCGGGAGGCAAACGTCGCACTCGTGCAGGGATCACCAATTTCCCGCCCTCGTTACGTAATGCACTATTTTTTCCACACATGAACGGAAAGGCCTATTTCCCGGTAGAAAGGGAGAAAAAAGAAGTTTTGCGTCCCTTGGTGAGAAAGGCCGTGTGGAAAGTCTTTCTTCCGTAAGGCCGGAAGCTCGCCTCGGCTCTCCCCGCTCCCAGCTCGGGCAGCAATTCGACACACCTCGGGAGCGCGAGTCGTTTCGGGCTTTAAGCTCCGCGCTCGTGAGCAAAAACCTACTTTCCTCATTAGATGGACAATATACTATTTTTCAAAACGTGCATGTAATAGGCCCTTTTTCTTGCATGTAAAACGAATGGCAAATCGCGCATTTCTAACGTGGACTTCATTGGCTCCCTAGGGAGATAATGGATCTATTGCTACCTTCCAAGAGACGGCCTCGAAGCTTTTCAAATATTTCGAAATTTTGAAAATTTCCAAACTTTCCAAAAATTTTCAAAAATTTCCAAAATCTCCGTCGGACATGCGCCAAAAAAGGCCTATACATGCACTCGAAAAAATTACGGTGTGCAACAAGGGGGGGGAGCGTTATTTCAAGCTCGGGTTATGACGTGCACTCGTCTCTGTCTCAGGCGCCTTCGGCGCCTGAGACTCCAATTCGTGCAACATCATCTGACCCTCGCTAGAAATTACCCATTTCTCCCCCTTGTTGTACAATGTACTAATTCCCTCCAGCCCCAGCGCCATTCTCAATCCAATCGACGCGCATCAAAGGCCCATTTCGTGCCCTTATTATTAACAGGAAACGTATAATACATCAACATATGGCTCATACAAGTTTCATCAGTTTCTTAAGAAAAGTCGATTCGCACGATAACTACATTAAACTTGTATTTTTTTTTCGTCTCCCGCCTGAAAACTCGGTGCCAAATTCGGAAAAAAAATTCCTTGTGGCTAAAACCCTCCTTTTCACACCTTCTAAAGTAAAATTTTGTACAATACTCGACGGAGAAATTCCTTCTCATCTCGTGTGATCGCAAAACTCGCCTTCGGCTCGTGCTGCAACATCACACTCGTCAGAAAAAGTTTTACCGGACTCGTACTGTAATGTACTATTTCATGCTCTGCGATTTAAGGAGAATTTTTTTTTCCGAATTCGGCACCAAGTTTTCAGGTGGGAAACGAAAAAAAAATACAAGTTCAAAATGAACCACCCTAGGGTAGCAGCTTTCTTCCCCTAAAAAAGTAGGTGCAAGAGCAAGAGGACCCACCTATTCTTTTTCATCATCCATTACTGCACATGTTTTTACACGGTCCGAACACAAATGTTATTCCCACTGATTCCTGCCTTTATTCCAGTAAAGCGAACCGTGCAAGAACTTTCAGAAAAACTAACACGGTTTGAAGGATAGGTTTCCCTGGCGAAGTTATCTCTACATTACCCTCACTACTTCAGTACACGTCGCAGTAGTATTTCAATAGTTAATAGCGAGCAGCCCCGGAAACTGTCGCGTGAAGATGGGCATCCCCTTATGATAAGATTTCAGAAGTCACAGGCAGAGGGGAGGATCCATAGCGCATGCGTGGTTACGAAAGTCCAGTATACAGTACGCATAAGTTATGGTATCTGTATTCTGCATATGGCTTTTGGAATTTCAATCTACACGAAAAATTTGACCTATAACAGTTCATGAGTGGCGAAGAGGACCTTTTGGAAAGTGCAAGAAGAATACTGAAATAATGCAAAAAACGAGTATTTTCAGTATTATAGTTCATATTCATACTATTATAGTGAGAATACCTACGTGTATGTAAATATGAGTCCGTGTTCTTCACTATTTTAATATTTTTCTTGTTTTTCACAAACGGTTCACTTCTCCGTTTGTGATCTGTTATGAGCTGAGTTTTGCTCTTATGCCGATGGATTAGAAAATCTTGTAGATTCTCATGCAGAAACCGTAGGCAGAATGTAAAAGCCACAACGCATGCATATTATTCACTAGAATTTTACAACAGCGAATGCGCTATAGCTCCTGGAATATTATGAGCATCGGCCTTCACGGGCGTAGCGACAGCTTGCGAGATCGTAAGACCAACAGTTTGCGGGGCGACAGTTACCGAAGATTTACGGTTTTAGTAGTGTAGTCAATTTTGAACTCGTATGATTTTTCAATGTTATCTTTCAAATAAATATTTAATTGATATCTTAATAAGATCTCCGAATTATGTTACTCGAAATACCCTTAATACAATGGACCATTAAATATGAGGTACACAGCAGTTTACATTATTCTAATACATTTACGACTCGACTCCCCGCAGCTTTAATATTACATTATACTCTACACGGAAAGACCTGTGGGAGGGCGCTTTTACTTAGCGTTGTGTAACCGTTCCTCATCAGAATTTCTCATGCGAGTCTTCGATTCTGGGAGAATTTTTCGCCCTCGCACGAAGAGATCACTTGACCATTTTTTTCACTTATTTCCGCTGGTGGCGCTTCTTTCTGTCGACAAAGTTCAATTGTCCTACGCTCAGGGAAAAAGTTTCTCCCAGAGTCCAGCGTAGCAGTTCTTCCCATCACTCACGTCGAGATTTTCTCCCGAAATGAAATAACTGTTAGATCAAAATTCAAAGATATTGATTATCCGTGAATTAGGTGTAACTTATCGACAAAAAATTTCGCGAGGGAGAACGGTTATCCCGCGGGTCTTTCCGTGTATGTATATGAGTATGGAAAGTGTAATTGATATAGGTATGTATGGGGAATTCCACGTGAGCGGAATCAGTCAGATCTCTGATATCTTAAAAAATCTGCTTGCCGATAGTTTTCGAGGAATTAGATTTTTGTACCCAAGGATTTTGCAATTAGTTTAAAATTCATCAAGATATTTGCTATTGGAAATGTTGGTAAGGTTGCGTAACAAATTCCAATAATAATAATAAATTCCAATAATGATGCCACAGAGATCCTGTTTCTTGTGGTGGGCAATATTCGACGAATGTCGTTTGCAGATATTGCCTATTCGTATTTGTATCACACGATAGTTTTTGTAACTCCCTGCTAAGAAAGTTTGATTCGAGACAGATTGATTAATAAGTATAATCTCACATCGCTACCGCCCGTCGCCATGACATAGTGTGTAAAATGAAGTTATTTTGAAGTGCGGATGCGCGAAAAAATCACTAGTGCGTAAAGTAGAGTATTTGCAATGTGCGCATGCGCCAACACTTCTTTTTCCACTCTTCGTGAATAAGGTACCTTGCGCACGCCGAACATGCATCGAAAATCGAACTCTCGAAGCAGGTATTGCAAAATAGTATTTTGTTTTAATCATTCCATTTTTAATGTAAAATTTAATGCTGAATCCATTTCTGACCTCAAAAAAATCTAGCATCGAAATCGAGCGAGTTATCATCACGTTTTAAAAATTTTCGACGGACTTCCCAGGTTGGAGCCGCCATATTGAAGCCATTTTGAATTTTTCATATATGCCACATGGCAATGGAATCTAGACAGTAAGAGGAAAATTTTGAGATCCCACTCATGATTTTTTTGGTGACCTTCAATTTTGGGCAGAGCTATTATCCGTTTGACGCGTTTTGACCCATATACCGAGAATACTCGTTGACACTAGACGGTCCCCTTCCTACGGTAAAACCAGAGCGGCGCGCACCACGTGCATGAGGCTCGTTCGGCAGGAAATAAGGTGCCAGTAGCATTGCATCCCCTCCCGAACGAGCCTCACGCACGCGGTGCGCACCTGTGTTGGTTTTACCGTAAAAAGGGGACCGTCCAGTGTCAACGAATATTCTCGGTACAATATCTTTGATTTCATTTTTTATTACATTTTTGTTCATGATTGAAATCCCAAAAATAGATTTAAAGAAATAAATTCAAGGTTGGCTTTCCGAAGGGCTGCCAGATAAGGGCCAGATTATTCTTACTATTCAGGCCTTATTCGGGCGAGCGTGACGTTTCTAGGCGGGCCCCGCTCAGTTTGCCAGATTAGCGCCCCTATTGAGAATCGTAATTCTAGCCAAGGCCAGTTCAGGCCCCCATCATAATTTTCACCCGGGAGGGGGATAATCACACGAGTCGAGAATCATCTTTCGCACGTATATCGGACTTTGTTTTCCAACACAACGCGCGTTAAGTTGAACTTTATGCACGCGAAGCGTGCGCAAAATCAAACTTTACGCACAGCGTATTGAAAAATAGTACACGTAACGATGACGGGTTGGTGATCCCTGCACGAGTGCTTCTTGCCACCCTCGCTACGCTCGGGCTCCAAACATAGCACTCGTGTAGGGATCACCAACTTCCCGCCCTCGTTACGTAATGTACCATTCTGACGAGTGTGAGGTTGCAGCATGAGCCGAAGGCGAGTGTTGCAATCACACGAGAACAGAAAAAGTTTGTGCGTCGAGTATTGTGCGAAAATTTCACTTCATGAGATGTGAAAACGGGAGTTTTACCCACGCGAAGCATGCGTATAACGTCCATTATCACATGGAGTGAAATAAAAGTTCTTCCGTCGAGTATTATACAAAATTTTACTTTATACGTTTTGCGTGGGTAAAACCCCCAAGTGAAGTAAAAAGAAGTATCGTATCCGCACATTTTGTAGATGAAAAATATTTCACTACTGTTTTTACATTTATCATCCCCTCGAATACCCGCTTTATTGTGGGTTTTACGTGGGTTCCACTGAATAGGCATATGGCCATCTTTGACGGCGAATTTTTCGGATACCGGTAAAAGCAGGTATCTTAAAAAGCTATCAAAATTCTTTTAAAATATTTATCGCTTTGCCGCGAGTCACGCGCACCACAAAATCTGAAACTTTGGCTGTCGACAACAAAACATAAGCTATCCGTAATTTTTTTCGTAAACTTCTACACACTTGAAAATGGGTGTTTTAATTTTCGTGGTTTCTTCATGGTATGGACGGTTGTTAAACATTTTTTTTTTTAATTAATATTTACGAATTGAACAATCGAAGAATACCTTTCTGCGCATTAGGTAATTTTCTATTGGA
Source organism: Tenthredo notha (assembly GCA_914767705.2). NCBI lineage: Eukaryota > Metazoa > Arthropoda > Insecta > Hymenoptera > Tenthredinidae > Tenthredo > Tenthredo notha. The sequence goes on along the minus strand of OU611915.1, from coordinate 8,454,930 downwards.
ATCCTCAGTTTTTTGCGTGAAATGAAAAACCACGATCCCTGTAGCATCAATATTAGGAGAGTTATGAATTTCGCACTAATCGCAAAGTCCTTCGGCATAAAGATGTAACTCCCCGGGCACTATCGGGATGCAAACTATTTGTGATCGGACAGATTTTTTCACATGGAATTGCGCCCATATGTATACAGGTAACAGGGTGAGTCAACCGATACCACAGAAATAAGAAACTCCCACACTTAATGAGGATCGAACCTGGAGACACATAGCCAAGATATAATGACCGATAGTGATTTTAAAATCGACGAATATGGTAAGAGGATATCTTACGTACTCTGATACGGCATTTGAACCTAATGCTACAACACTAAAACCGCGCAACACAGACTTGGCTTCAAGAGCAGCTCGGGTCGATTTAATCTGTGGATACCCAAACATAGGAAATCATGTCAAGTTCAACCGGGGTTCACACAAAATCTAAAATGTACTGATCTGTTTTTCAACCACCATAGATATTGCCCTAATCGCATCATTTCAATGACTTCTGTTATTAAATGCACTGTAGGTTTAGTTTTACCATACACCGTCTTGGTTTCGAAAGGTTCACCCAGTTTCAAAATATCGCATTTTCTCAATCTTGCATGTTTCGACTAACTGCTGCTAAAATTTCAGAACTATTGACTACTATCTGAAAAGTGAGTAGAGCCAACGGCAAAAAAGAAGAAGCTTGCAGACTTGTAGTTGTTATCATTTGACCAGGCAGAAATTTTTTGTCTTATGAAGTCACCGAGTTTGCTCGGTATGAGCAGAGTACACTAGCATCGCTTCTGTGTAATATATTCTTAGCCACCTTTCCACACAGATACAAGCCTAGGCAGCAGCAGTATATTCTGTATACGTGAATTCATTTTATCGATGGTAGGTCACGATGCATGCTCGGAATTAACGATCAACATACAAATGTATCAAAAATGCATACTGTGTACTTTTTACGGCAATTTGATCGATAGAAAGGTATATGCTATTCCGATGTTACGTAAAATATGAATTTGAGCAATTTGAGTATACAGGGTGGTCCATTTTAATTTACGCAGGCGAATATCTCAAAAACTAACAGTTATACAAGAAAAAGTTTCATACAAAACTTGAAGGGTTTCGAGGGGGAAAGATAATGTTGATATGTGTTGACTTGTGGACTTCGCCAATTCCGAGATTTCGCAAGTAACTTCCGATTTTAGATAGGGAACACATGTTTTGGTTGGGGGCAGCTGATAGCGAGATCAAAGACTCATTCAAATACGGAAGCAAAAAAAATTAGAAAAAAAAAAAAATTTGCAAAACAAATGGAAAAAAAAAAATTTCGCGAATTTTTTCTTTCAAAAGATTGTTTTCTTGTCCCTAGCCTTCGAACACATTAATTGTTTATCACTCTAGCTTAAAATATTTCTCGCCAATTTTGAAATTGGAAAGTTTGAATGTACCAGATTAGTAAAAAAAATTCGTAGATCAATAACACACAGCTTATTTCGGACTCAAGAGTGATAAACAATGAATGGGTTTGAAAGCTAGAGACAAAAAACAATCTTTTGCAAAAAAAAAAAATTCGCGAAATTTTTGTTTCCAATTTTTTTTGCAAATTTTTTTTTTTTTCTAATTTTTTTTGCTTCCGTATTTGAATGAGTCTTTGATCTCGCTATCAGCTGCCCCCAACCAAAACATGTGTTCCCTATCTAAAATCCGAAGTTACTTGCGAAATCTCGGAATTGGCGAAGTCCACAAGTCAACACATATCAGCATTATCTTTCCCCCTCCAAACCCTTCAAGTTTTGTATGAAACTTTTTCTTTTATAACTGTTAGTTTTCGAGATATTCGCCTGCGTAAATTAAAATGGACCACCCTGTATATCAGATACATTAAAACATCACCGGAAGAGGCTTAGAATTTAATATATCTCAGCCTTTGAATTATGTATACTGCACATAACAACGCTTTGAAGCTTTGGTCATAAAATCTCGATCTGGCTCCATTATAATGTCTACGTAATTTTCAGATACTAGAGATACTGTAGCACACCTGTTATCCAAGTCCGATACTTCTGGTGTGGATGGCTGTGTATTACACTAGGGTGCTTTTTGTGAAACGACTATTTTTTTTATCAACTCCCCATGAAAATCTTGTAGTAGACGTCGAAAAAGGAATCCTGTCCAATTTTTAGCTCTTAATTCCAATTCTAAGTACTCGCACTTTTCTTTTTAAGTTTTCCTATGCTAAAAGCATGTAAACATTACGAATTTTTCTTTCGCCGCGCACAACTTAGCCGCATTTCGATGGATTGTTCTCATCCAAGACTCATTTTATAGAGAATTTAGTGTTCTTCAGAAGTGCCTCAGGTAGTTTGGCTGTGATTTCAACCGCTGCACCTGTGTGATCCTTCAAAGTCGATTTTATGCATAATTCTTATTTCTCACTGTGGGCGAATAAACAGTTGGACTTGGAGAAAAAAACTTTTTGACAATTTTGTAGGAAATTTATTTCTTTACAAATAAGTCTTATGAATAAAGTCTCTCAAATCAGTATTTCAAAAGATATAAGGACTTCGATATTTGAAATATAAAATTCTAACAAAATGTCAAGTTCAATATTTTCAAATCAATCAAACTATTATGGGCACTTTTGAAGAACATTAAATTCTCTGTCAAATGAGTCTTGGATGAGAACAATCCATTGAAATGCGGCTGAGTTGTGCGCAGCTTTTAGCATGGGAAAACTTAAAAAGAAGAGTGCAAGTTCTTAGAATTGGAATTAAGAGCTAAAAATTGGACAGGATTCCTTATTCGACGTCTACTACAAGATTTTCAATGGGGAGTTGAAAAAAAAGCACCCTAGTGTATACAGATAAAGTATTTCGCATGCAAAAAGCTTGAATCATAATATTGAAGAGATTCACTTGGCTTTTTACTTTTCTTACAAGAAAATCATTCAGCATCAATGCAATTTTGTCGAAAATTTGAGTAGACTCGCGTTGCTCTTGCAGCCAAGTCTTCATTAAAAAGATATGTAAGCAAGCGCATTAGGAAGAAGCTATTTTGATCATTTAGCATTGCAACTTGAACTAAGATTGATAGCCGAATAAACAGGTCTAATATTCAAGTATCCGTCGACTTATTATTCATAGTAAACCGATCTTTCCTATCGGCTACATACGTACCTCAAACTCGTGTTGTTTATTCGCTGCCTGGCGAGGGGAGCGTTATCAATTGGCCATTGGGCATAGTGTAACTATCAGAAGGCCTGCCTTAATCTGTAATTGATTAGGGTGACTCACCCTGTAAATTAGGTCTTGACTGAAGATGAATCAGTGTCGTTTTCTTTGACGTATGAGTACAGGTGCAATAACTATCGGCCAAACTATGAAATATTAAGAAAAAGCCGTTTTAGAGCTTTCTACTGTTAGAACCGTAACTCAGTTGCTGTTATTTGATATGCAATACTTGAATTGGTAGGAAAAAGAGAAAAATTTGCCCTGATTGAAGCCAACCTCAGCACTTAAAATGACATCACAAAGAAAGCAAGGAGTAATTCATCTTCGATCAACACCCCATATATGTATAAAATAATATTACGTATGACAACTATTGCACCACTCATTTGCCACTGACAGCCTGAGAGAGGGTCTTCATTATCTCGTTCATACACGCTATATAGATTTATGTATTATACTAATATTTAACACATACATGTTTGCATATTATTAGAAAATAATATTATTCACCAGTCTAAATAAAACAGCCATACGTTTACCATACAAAGTTTTCCATTTTCCACCTCTTTCGAAATCATCGCGAATTTCCCCGAGACATAATTTGTGATTGGCAGGAGTCGAAGAGACATCCATATCAGAATGAAATACCTTGTATGATGATAATTATTTATAAACTATTTATTAGGTAGGAAAAAATGCGCCGCTGTACCAAAGTCGCTACATATACAAACATCTGGAAGCAAGGTAATAGTCCCTCACTCCAACTGTCAGTAGTCCGATGCAATAATTACAACGTGCAACAGTATATATAAAATGCTTCTTTGATTCTGATGAAATACTCTTCAACTATCGTAGTTTTCATATATACCATACAGGGTGAATCAGGTTCAGCTGGCAATATTCCAAAGGTGGATTCTTTGTAAAATTCTAAGACTCAATGTCCTTTACCTAAAATTCGAGAATTCAAAAGATTATGTGCTACGGAAGATCTTAGTTGGCCAATCGCAGCACTTATAGGTCATACAGACGGGACACATTCATGGCCAGCTCTGTCTATGTTGGGCCCTCGAAATTTTGTTAAAGTAAATATAGTCTTAGAATTTCACAAGGAACCCGCTCTCAACATATGGCTTGCTCAACCTGAATCATCCTATATGTATAAATATATATAATAATAAAAGTAATCGAACACGGGTATAGGTAAAATTGTTAATACTAATTGTCAGTTAATATATTCGTAACCCGTTTCGTAACAACTACTCTTGCTTTCATTCTCACAAGTTTCTTATATGATAGTTTTTGTTTTAACAAACGGTTTACCGTTGTCGTTGACTGAAGAATATCAATACTGCTACCCCAATGGAGAATAATGTCATGTAGGCTTGAGGTCATAAACAGTCTTAGATTTCAACAACCGAGATAATATTGCAGTATATCTAGAGTTTGAGAATCTGCAACATTCAATGTTACGACCACTGTTCATACTCTCAAACCCACTTGACTGTCACATTTCCCGTCATTAAGGTAGCCGTCTTAATAATCTGCAGTCAACGCCGTCATAATGATGCACAGTGTTAGTCATCCGAATGAATGCCAGATTAGAAAGTAGCCTCACGCGATCTGAACAATGCTCAAACATCAATACAATGCGGATATGCCCACAAGATTCTCCATTGCATGAAAAAGATTTTGCCACCAAAAAACGAATTTTTTTTTTGGCGCTTATGCCCGTATGGCATTTAGTCCATCGATATAATCGTTTAAGAATTGAGTCTCTGCTTATTTACAGCTCGCCAAGACAGATATTTTTGTGCCGATCTTTAGTATCCGCTTTATCTATTTGGTAAAAATCACACGCTGGCAATTGTAACTGTAGCAGTGATTTGTCGTTATATATGTGACCAGGGGACTTTTCCCATCAGCGCATGGTTACAGCTTCACGTGAGGCTACACTCTTTGCCAACATACCTCCAATCTGAGAAGTTATGTGACTGACCCTGTACACGCGCGGAATAATTTTTTTTTCTACAAAGTTAATAGTTTATTTTAATACTTTTCATACGCTGCGATATATTTGCAACGGTGCAGCAATTCGTTACATATTTTGAATAAAATTTTCCCAATTTTCGCTTCCGCGGCCTTAAAAGTTTACATATTATAACAATAACATAGTTTATAAATATTAATCATTATGTATTATCTATGCATTAAAGTCATGCTTATTTGCTGGAAATCCGAATTTCTATTTGGACATAGGCCATAAGGTCCTTTCAATTGGAAGAACGTACTTTGTTCTTCTTCTTCTTTTTTTTTTTTGCTATTGAGAATATACCACCGCCTAAAGCTGTATTTTTCTTTTAACTGCTTTTTCACATTATATTCAAAAGACAACAAATAACAGACATGATAACGTATATTATATCAGTTTAAGGTGCTTCCCTACCCAATTCCAACAGACCTGAAAATTTGGGAAAAAAGGTGTTATTAAACGGAATATCTCTGCCTGGGCACCGAAATCAATGAAACAAACTTCGTCGCGCAATTCTATGTACGACTTTGAACATGTACGGCCAAAAAAATGTTTTTTTTACGCGAAAATAGAGAAGATATCCATGTAAAACGGCTTCGAAAACGTTTTACATGGATATCTTCTTTATTTTCAAAAAAAAAAACATTTTTTTGGCCGTACGTGTTCGAAATCGTACATAGAATTGCGCGACGAAGCTTGTTTCATTGATTTCGGTGCCCAGGCAGAGATATTCCGATTAATAACACCTTTTTTCCCAATGTTTTCAGGTCTGGTGGAATTGCGTAGGGAAGCACCTTAACGCACCTTATCCCTTTTACAATGGGTTTAATATAAAAAAGAAGAGTAAAAATCATTTTCAGGCGGTAGAACCCTCAGGATATCCGTCGATACAAGAATTATATATATACATATATATTTGATTAATACAACGAACGTTGTGACCGTGCGGTCCGACAGAATTTTCGATTTTAGCGAAAATAAGCGTCACCCTAATGCATGTATATGTTTATAGATGTATGAGCTATATCGTTACATTATCTGTATACATATACACATTATGTGACGTGTTCTTATTTTCAAAATACAATAATCAGTACAAGTTGTCGACACTACACTTAACTATTCAATATATATATATATATATATATGCTATATGTACATATATATATATACATATATATATATATATTATTAATTCAGAATTGTGCATAAAGTTAGAGCCATTAGGTGCAGCTACAGCCGCGGATGCAACGGGATGAATAATATATCCGTATTTTTATATTCCTAATTAAATTATTTAAATATTATTGTATATTAACGTAGCGAATATTATTAGTCTATCACTCACCTTTAAGGTTTCTTTTTTTTTTTTTTTTCTTACTTTCTTTCATTTTTTTTTTTTTTTTTAATTTTAATTTTATTTTATCGCCGATTCACTTAATATTAGTTGGTGTAGCCGCTTGGGGTTTACTTTAAATTGTCTCGATTTTTCACAAACGCCACGATTCCACAAAGCTCCGTCCGCATTTTATTTATTTAGGTATAATATTCAGTTTTATTTTTAACGATGGAACTTGATGAAACCAGCAAATAATATGAGGTGGATATCGATCCTCGTCCTCGATTTTAATACAAATTCATTTATAAGTCAAGCTTTTAAGTCAAGTTTTATTTAGACAGACTTTGGAAATACTATAATCTTATGTTAGTTCAGACGATCACCGCTCCCGATATCGCGAGCCCGCTCATTTTCAGCCTATTTAAAAAAACGTTCTTTATTATACTTTATTACACCCAAGAGTCACCGGCTGTTGCCGCCGTCGTACTTGGAGGAACGCTCGCCGTTGTAGGTACCGCTTGTTCTTGAATACCAACACCGTCCCTCACCCATTGCGGATTTCCGGTTCCCCCCGTAACCACCCCAACCTGACCCCCTTGACCACCCTGAACCTGACCCGCCCCCATCTCATACTGCCGTTTCTTTTTCTTCTCCAAGTTAACTTGCGCATAGAGCGGCTCACCGGGTTTTGGCTGCTGCAACACACACACAAGCCTACATTAGTACCGTGCAATCGCCACCCGTTTTTCTGCTTTTTTTTTTTTTTTTTAATATTGTGTTTTTTAATCTATATTTTGTCAACCATACTGGGCTTTTTGCTGGTTTCAACAACGTTCCTAATGCGGTCGGAAAGTATAGCGTCTTTTTTGCATTCACTGCAGTTTCAAGCTTGGAAATTATGAGACAGATTTTAAACGCACACACAAAACGCGGTATACGTGACGTTTTAAGAAAAGAGATTTGCCTTGCAACTGACGGTCGTGTTATTCTTTCGAAATAGACGTTTCATAGCAACGAAAAGTATGCTGGAACTACTAAGTAACGGCGTTTTTGGGGTACGCGGTATCTTAGTCAATTTTTAAGTTGCCAAGTAATGCAAACCTATGCAGCCTTTCCGATGCCTGCAGAATGGAAAAAAAAAATGTTCATATTTCTTGTTTTAGCAGAACAATACGACCGTAAATTGCGAAAGGAATTTCCTCGTTCGTTACGTCTATTTACGCATTAAAATCAACCGTACTACAGCGTTAGTAAGGTTTGATCAAAATTTATTCCATTCACTTTCATGTGTAACTTGTAGAACTTTTTTCTTTGCTTTTGACGATAGAGATTAGTGACTTTATAAAATGTTATTATCAATGCGGAGAGAACTGTGAGCCATTGACCGTAATACTTTAAAACCGCATCTAGTTCCCCGTTACGTGTTAAATTTGATATTAATATAACTGTAACTTATACCGGAGTCTTGGGATACTTTATAGATAAAACTCTCAAATACATGTTTGTGTTTTTTATTTTTTTTTTAATTTCTTTTTAACGAAAAATATGCAATAAAATATCACCAAGACTTCCGCATAGTTGGGCAGGTCTTAAATAAATTATAAATCACATAGGCTCGCATCCGGCGTAAAGTTAATAATTGATTGGTTGTTGCTATAACTCTGAAACGAAAGGAGAGTTATTTGAAATAATGAAAAAATCAAATAAATTTGTAGAAATCTTGACATCTCGCGTTCCACAGCTCCTAAAAATACTAAATCGGTTTATTATAGTATTGAATCGTTCTAACTTGAGCTTGAAAAAGGTCGAAGCTGTATACTTTCACAAGTACTTATTTTTATTAGGTCAATATATATAAATATTTGATATACATATATATTTCTATCTATATTTCATTAATGTATATATGTATAACATTCCTTAATCAAATTAATATATTAAAAAGCGATTTTCAAATTTCATTAAGAAAATTAGAAAAGTATTTACTATTTCAGAATATATAAAGAAAAAAAAAAAAATAGATGAAACAAAGAAAAAAATAATCACAAAGAAGGACGTGTGATTTTCTGCAAAAACGAAATCTACTCTTTACATCGCGACAGATAAAACGTGTTTTCAATAATTGTTCTTTTTTATTTGTTATTACCGTTATTCTTATCGACAATATTACGATAAATATCGTTAAATATATGTATAATTACTATTAAATACTTGCTTTCAATACTGCACACTATACTAGTATAGTAAAACTATTTATTTCACTGGTTACTCCTTTTTCGCTCCAGAATAAAAAAAAAAAAATGTTCGTTTCAAAACTTTTAAACTACTATATTCGATAAATCAAATATTCATAATACCATTAATTCAATGTTTTGTTGTCGATCGAAAATCAATTACATTTAATCAGACTGAATTTATCATCGCTATTCGTCGATATGTGAAAAATTACAATAACATTATATTTTGTAGATTGTTTCGGTTTTCGTTATTCATACTATAGCATGTATGCATTTTGGTAAAAAATTACAAATTCCAGGAGGCAAGAAACAGTAAAAAAAATCTTAAGCAAAGATCATCTATATTACTTTTATAGAATTTCTTATTAAAAATGAATAGAAAATTTATTTATGTACCTCATTTTCATTATTTGTAAAACTTTTACTGTAAAATTTTCTATTTATTTCATCGTTTTGTGAGCATATATCACTATTTTATCGCGTTTATATAACTATAACTGCAAGAATACTAGTCAATGAGTTGGCACAACGTTAAGTTTGTTTGTTTTTTTTTTTTTGTTTTTTCGACAGAATAAACAATACAATATTCACACCTGACTTTGTAATGTTATAGAAAAGAATAAAGTATATCCATTAACTATAAATCGAACCTATCACCAGAAGATAACAATATAATTACTTAATTACACAATTCTGCGATCGATTGCTGCTGCATCTAGCTATCGAGTACGATAACGATGAAAAACATTTACCATATGTTGCAATGTCGAGCAACAACAATTGTGTAAAATGCTAATTACTATTTGGTCCAGCAATGGCCATCGTCTGTTCTTCAACAACGGCATGTATACTAATTAGACCCTGCGTTCGGTTCAGTTATAATTCATGTATGAGATTGATACATAGGTAGATTAGAGATTATTACTTCACTTTCACTACTACTACTACTACTACCACTACTACTATATCAATTGCAAAATGAGCAAAAACAAGTGTCTCTTCATTAGTTCATATATTAGCGCTTTAGGCTGCCATCGAGGAAAAAAATAATACAAGAAACAAATGTTTCAGACCGAATCAAACTAGAATTTACCCTTTGAATCTGTCTGTATGAAACAAAACTAAGACATGCTGCCGCCTTCGTTTTGAAGAAACTTTTGTTTGATGGAGTAGAAAAAGATGCTGAAATTTCTTTTTTTAAATGCGCTGCCCAAAATTTGACTTTTCGTGCGAAGTGCTCATTTTCGTATGCGAAGTGCTCATTTCTACCACTAGTGCACGAAGTAATTACTTTGCGCACTCGTGCAAGAAACGGGCACTTTGCACACGCAAAAGGTATGGAAAGTCAAATTCTCTGCACCGTTTTGAAAAATAGTATGAGCAACTCGTGCGCATTGGTGATTCTGGACTGAATTCTGAACTTTGCACACTAGTTGCACAATGGACTATTTCGTTCATATGTCATATGATTTACAATGACAAGTAAAGCAATCGGAGAAGGAGAATGAAATAGCTATTTCTTGATAATAAACCTGCCTTTAACGGGTAGCTAAAGCGCTAACACTTATAAGAGTTAATTTATTATTAATTGACTTAGTTTTCTTTTATGTAATTCAATTTCAACCCGACATTCTAAAACCTACAACGTGCTACCAGACTTGGCTATTTTTATTTCGATTGATTAATAAATTCACGCTAGCGTATAAATCTAGTAAATATCTTTAATAATATTTCATTTATTACCCTCAGATTTAGATTAATAGAGAGTATGTATAATTATTACCAATAATATAGTATAAGTGTTACAAGTAATATTTATTTCTGTTTATTGCTAACCAAAAGCTCTGATAAAATAACAAATTAATAAATTACTCTGGGTATATAATCGATCTAGAATATAGATATATTATTATCGTAAATTGTAAATGGAAAGAAATGATTATATATATTTATCTGCAAATTTGATGGAGAACTAGTTTGGGGATATTAAATTGCTCATCTTGACGAGTTGTCAAAATATGAGAATTTACAAAATTGGAAAACTGTATGAGATCCAAATAATGTTTAAAGAAATCGGCAAGAATAATCACCGTCACATTGATTATCAATAAAATCATATTTATATGTATACTGTACAGTGACGGGGAAATATGCATCGAACAATATACGCTTAAGATTTTAAATGGTGAGATTTGACCATTCAAACGAATTATTCTATTTGGAAGAAAAAAGAAAAAGAAAAGAGGCATTCAAAAAAAAGTCTTTTGATCCGCTGAAAATTAAGAAGGAAAAAACTAACACTTGACAAATATGATATATCTGTAGTTGTTTTTTTTTTTTTATATATATTGCATTGAATATACTAGAGCATGTGTGCGTGTATAAAAGTGTGTTCAACTTTTTGGTGTATGTAACATTAGTTTCGAACTTTCTAATGACTTACTGGAATCGAAGGAAATACGCAAACTCCTCCGGCCGGTGGTGCGTGGCCGCTATTCTGCTTGGGGTACTGCATGTCTGACATCGCCAACTCCTCGTTCTGACCAAACATAAAATAAAAAGAAAGAATAAAATGTCCATGTTAGTATACAAGTTAGAAAAAACAGAAACAAAATGAATCAGTTTTTTAAGATGTGCTAGATCTTCTTACCTGTTGATACATAGTAGGCCGTCCTACGTTGTTGGAATTTTGACTAGGCCTTTGCATTGTTCGATCCTCGTAACGCGTGCTTCCCTGGCTTGCCATTGGTCGATTTAGAGTGCTGCAATCATAGCTGAGATTTTATATAGAATCACGAGGTTCTCGATTCATGTGGGACTCTGCAGTTTGACGATAGGATATATAGATACGGAATATCAGTTTTCAAAATTTTACCTACAAATAAATAAAGCAGAGTCCCAAAACACAAAGTAAAAACTGAAAAGCTTTTAATAACTAGCAAGTAAAATCATGCAAGTACATATTTCATGTACAAAAGTATTTGAAGCTGCTGATATACAGGCAGAGAGCTAATTGAATGGATAAAGAAGTTCCGAAAATCAAAAGCATTCCATTCATTGTACCAATACGGTATACAAACGGAAACTAAACTATCGAGTAAAAGATACACTGCAGTCATTTATATGCAATTCTAATACCTGTTGGCATTGTTGGGAGAATTCGGTCCTGAGTTTCGAGCAGCAACAGTTTTAGTTACAAAGTCTTGTTCCTTCCAGCCATGCTTTTTGTAAACGTCTCTCAATTCCTGATGCTGCCACATTGTGAATAACACTTGTCCTGTGAAGTAGATTAATTGCAAAGTATATTTCCAAACAGTTGTCGAGAAGAAAAATCTTATAAGATAAGTACAATGCAAATAGCCACTGACCTGCAAATTTGAGAACACGCGGTGTGTACTTTTGCCTCTGGCGTGTGATGTTCATAAGTCTTTCGACGCCACCAGCATCAAGAAGTGATCTTGAGAATTCTGCATTTTTCTTAATCACTTCATTGAGCGTTGCTAACACAGCGGCTATTGTATCGTCGCTGGTACCTTGATCATGTTGATTATTTCCCGAAGGTAATTTCTGGATGAGATCTCTCATAGCATACTTTCCTATAAGCTCTTTGTTCCGTTGGTCTATCGCCAAGTTTCTTAAAGCGGTTGCAACCGCGCAAACAACTCTGTCAACTTCCATTCTGAGGAGTTCAACCAATATTGGAAGACCCTTTTCTTTTCTCACAGCTGCTCGCATCTCGATACTCGGCTGCCAGTAGCACGCTGCAAGATTCTGCAAAGCTCCTGCTGCTGCCTCTAACGTTTCAGGATTTGAACACGTTTGTAATAAGCTTAAATACGATTGGACTACTTCCGGCTGCCAAAGTAGTTCCATTCCTTTGACTGGCTCGTTCCTTGGATTTGTAGTGCGGGAGGTCGTGGCCTCTTTTTGAACTGGTTGACCGTCTTTTTTCTTTTTACTACCTCCGAAGCAGCCCAAATTTTCTCCTGCGAAAGAAATTTTTACCAAATCAGTTGCTTCAGAGGAATTTTTTATTTAAAATTAAATTACATAGAGTAATTTTACCGTATCCAATAAGCAAAATGAAAAAGCTATATTTTATCATGTGAAGCTGATTATTGTTCTTTGTCGATTATCGATCTATCACCACAGAGGAAAGACAGGAAAAAATATATCAACAATAGTTTGATATCATTTTCCTTTCACCATTCTCTGCCAACTGCGCCACACCCAAAATCAAAAGCGTGGGACATACATGGGACTTTCCATTCCAGATCAGCCACCGTAATTTTTTTGCCTTTGATTAAACGATGACAATACTTAGTACATTTCTTCTCTAATGTACTAATATTTTTATAAAATCTTTAAAAAACCATGGAAATTCACTCGAAGTTCAATATTCAAGTGAATTTCACTTGTAAATGTGTACATGCGTTGGTGCAGATACACCGATCATGGGACCACCACATACATTCTCAAAGAGGAAAAAAAGCACCAACTTGGAGCCGCGTCAGCAACAAATGCGACAATATTTGATTTTGAGGGTAAGCAGCAGAGAATGCCAGTTTTTATTGCGCAGAATCTATCTCCAGTTTTCGGCATGTGTTAGCTCGGAAATGAAACAATAATCACTAATGTTCACGCTGATTAGCTGCATAAAAAAAAAGATATGTGTATACTTTCGGCGGTATTGAACCCTAAGGGTTGATAACGTCTAGCGATTTAGTAGAAGCAAAGAATTAACACTACATATGCTGTAAATAAGCATTTGGCAAATAACATTACAGTAATATCTTACCTTGACATAAACTGTACGCTAAAAAGATTGAAAAATTCTTTTTTATCTCGTTCTAAATTTCGAGTGATCACCATCTTATAATATCTCTATACCTCTAAGAATGAAAATAAATTTACTTATATGTACATCGTTATTCCAAGCATATCTAATTAGCTAGTCTTCAATGTGCACAGACAAGAAAAAAAAAAACAATTCCGTTACAGAAAGAACGGGTTTTCGTTAAAACCAAAAGTAAGAATGGTTGAAAATCTCGATCAGAAGAAAAGACACTGCTTATTTGTTACCATACACAAATTGGTCTGATATATTCTGACGCATCTTTTTCGAGTCTCTATAACGATTAGCTAAAGTTATTTTGAATCACGATAACGTCCTGATTACATGTTACAAACTTTGATCGGAACTAACGTGAACATTTGTGATATATGATTAACTTCTATAAAACAATGAATGCAGACATAGGGGTTGAACCTTATTTCAACCGTATAGAAACACTTTGGAATAAATCTTTTTGTTCAAATTCTTGCTACGCTTCAAAGAAATCACTGAATATCATTGGTTTGCCAGGACACCGATATAGAACATTCCCATTGAATTTGAAGAAGTTTTACTATGCGACCTGTGCAAAGCCCATCGGATAGCAAACAACTTTGAATTGTGTCACGAAACATTGGCAATGAGCTTCGAAAAAACTAAAACTGATGGAACACATTTCTTCACAGATGTAGAGTGATTTGAAAAGAATATTGAAACATTTAGGGAAACTTCGAAATCCTTGTCTAGTATGAGGTATTTAAAATAACGGATGATAGATGGAGATTGAAGACAGAGTATACCATGTAAAATCCATCACTCATCCATGCATTTGTCAAGCGAGTGAATTTCTTACCTTTGGCAGGTGCGGAGACTCTGTTTTGCACGGTGGAAGATTGTATGGGATGTTTGTCGTAGTTTGGATCTTCGACCTCTTGACATCTATAGCTTAAATTCCTAAGTATGCAGACGCAATTTTCTACAATTTTATTTCCTATGTTTGATTTTTCAATAGCAGATCTAACGACGTAGAGCAACGCATCTACGAGACCATCGCATTCCCTCAATTTCTTTCTGGCGTATTCACCGGCGCTAGAAACGTTCCTAAGGACACCCGAAGCGTTTCTGAATACAGTAGACCAGCACGTTTCTCCACTTGAAGAATTCGGGTCCCAACCGCTGTGCGGAATAATTATATTATTAACTACCATCGTTACTCCGTCGTCGATTATAGACCTCTTCAGATCCTGAAACAATGAACAATAAAAAATGGAATTATTAACAGGTCATAGATGAAATTTTTGGCAAGTGTCTAGCCAGATGCATTGTTAAATCATATAAACATCTATTCAGGATCCTAAGGGCGTCGAGAAAATTCCAGGCAAATTCCAAGATTTCCAGAATTTTCAATACTGCACCGGGTGCGATTATAAATCAAATTCAATCGAAAGTTCGGAAGGAACAGAGTTAATTTCATTCGTCCTCTGTCTATGAGTCGATATCATCAACTCGAACTTGTTGATAAGAGCTTAAAGTCTTAATAAACAAATCAAGTCTGATCTCTCTGGATTCATTCCGCGGATATATTTCTTGAATTTAAAAAAGGTGATTACGCGAGTAATAATGTTGATGAAATCTGCTGCTTACTTCGCACGAAGATAAATTCCACAAAACTCCAGTAACAAGTTCCTTGACATCAGCGTCAGATGTTCGTCTGAGTAAATTGATGAGCGCTGGAACACCGCCAGCATTTTTAATGGCTCTTTTATTCTCGTCATTTTGTCGTCCGTAAGAAAGATTTCTGAGAGCTCCGCAGGCATTTCTATAAACGTCGGGGCTATCGTGATTTAGTAATTGTACCAAGGGCGGTATACCGCCTAGACTACGAGTCTTCTGCTTATTCGGATCGTCCATGTAACATAAATGCTGCAAATATGCTGCTGCGTTTGCCTTTATCACGTTGTTCGGGTTGCTCAGAAAACCGATGACCTCTGACAAATTTGGATCTCTCCATCGCGTTGATTTCTGATCATCATCCAACGGACTCGCCATACCAGGAACCGCTGGATGACGTGCTTGCAATCTTTGAAGGTGAACATCGTCCTCAAACATTCCTGGCGGTACACCGCCCGACAACGGTGCCGAATGCCCTTCCTCATAACCGACTGGTACGTCTCCTGGCACCCCAACAGATCCTACACCGACCACTCCGGGTCCGTAACCGACTGGACCATAGGGCGATGGAGAAACGTAGCCATAGGCTACTTTGGCTTCATCTATAATAATGAATCATTGATATATGCAGGAATTCATGAGAAATAAATCATGTCATGGAGATAATACTTTTCGTTCTTCACTGACAACTTATATGCCCAGTTAACACATACTTGTAAATATATCCTATTGATTGTTAAATTTAGTGATTAAGTTACCATGAGGATGCTGAGAAGGTTCTCCAGAGTCATCCATGTTCCAAGAATTACTGATTTGATCTGAAAAAGTGATTGGTATATTTAAATGATAGCTTTGTTGTTTATCGCAATATCAGAATGATATATGCAATAAATTAAAAACTGTAGTTCGTCTTTCCTGGAGTTTCAACAAGTTTTAGAAAAAATGTACATTCAAGTTGAATAATCTGCTTTTCTTTATTAAGTGAATCCCTAATGACTGACTTTGAATTAAAAATGACAAAATGAAATACCATATTGATCTCCAGGCCCTCCAGGACTCGGTGTGATACGATAATGATCTTGTAATCCTGGATTCAATCCAGGCTCCATATCGTTGTAGCCTGCTTCTAAGTAGGGAGCAGACTTCCGCAAATACTCTGGAAATAATTAATGAGTTTTCCTAATACCATATTTATTGAATGATTTTCTCCTATGTGTTTTCGATTTTAAATTGCATGTGTTCATAATTACTATGACACTTTCTACATTCATTCTGCGTAACAAATGGAATCGTAGAATAACCGATTAGAAAGATTTGGGGAAGAAACTGGATCAAAAAAAATTACCATGAGGCGGAGAGGCGTGGCTATGCTCAGACGGACTGTGCGGACTGTGAGGTGAGTGCGGCCGTTGCATGTAAAGTCCATGAGGACCAGGATACCCAGGCTGCGAAGAGTAGCCTAAGTAACCATCATAATGTTCGTAACCCACCATGTATGGGTCTGCTTGATATCGTGGATCGGCATGTTGGTAATCTTGGGGTAACAGTGGCACCGACATGTAGCTCACTGCGCCAGAGTCTGGTTCCATGTGGGATACTTCGCGGACAACTTTACTCACAGTTGTGACCTGGAGAAAAATGTTTACATCAATAATCGAATGATTATAGCAACTTGCGTTCATTATGGAGTATGAATCAACTTGGTGAATGCCATCATCTGTGGAATGAGGTACTATTTCATGATACGCTATCAATCAGATAATTGAATAACGAGCAAAGTGCTTTGGTATTTATAAAAATTGTAGAAACTAATATCTTTACGAGTGTTACATCAGTGTGAATCGATAGTAATAACCCAGTGACATGTTATGATATAATAATCATACAACTATAAGTGGGTTGAAAAATGTGCGCTGATAACTCGATACATGACCTAGATATGAAGAATTGAACACAATTTTCAATTATATGCTCTCATATTTCTTTGCCGATTTTGATATTCGGAAATCACTAATTTATGGACTTATGGTGGGATTAACAGAAACAATTTACATCACTTCATAGTTTTTGGCAATTTCTCATACAACGTTCATCTTTGATGACAAAGAATCTTCAGGAACCAATGAAAAGGGATCAGAATACTGTAGGATATAGATCCAAAACATGGACGAAGTTGAATTTCTTCTGAACTGAAATCAGGTTCAAAACGCGATCACGTTCAGGTTCATAGAAATTCTGGAGAAATCTCTTCGCCGAGTGATTGAGATAAGTCTACTGATTGTTGGACATGATTTAAAATCCAAATTCTCGTCAAATAAGTAAGGAGATTAACAATTGGTGTCGGTTCAAACAAAAACCGATCTGTTCGATACGTACTTGCTGGGAAGTTTGTTGCTTGTGGGATCGCATGAGCAATGGATCTTCTTGTACGGATAAATGCGACGAATGCAGAGAGTGCGTGTCTGCCTGTCCATTGCTGCCATGGTAGTCTGTGTCATTTTGCCCTCTGCGATTGACAATTAGATTAGAGTTAATTATTCTATATGATCGATAAGAAGTTCATTGAAGTTCAAACAATGTAGTCAGACTTACGTGTATTGAGGCATGTCTGGACCTTTCTCTTGAAGTACTCGTCTAAAATTCAATTAAATGAAATAAGATGAAAAATAAGAAAGGTTTTAGCTTTCTGTAGTCGCAATATCCGGAAAAAAAATTACATGCGACAAAACAAGCATGTAATCTAATACTTCTTAGATAATAATAATACGCAAGTTATTATTGCACTAATTCAATCGATAAAAGATTCCAATTTTCTTCATCACGAGGGATGATACGTTTTGACACTACAAAATTTTACGGTTTTCCATGATGCTTGGGGCTAAGAAGCAGTAGTGACGAAAGCTTTGCTGCTGCCTCTGATTTGATACCGGAAACTGAATTTCTCTAAATTGAATCCTGTAGTTAAAAATATACTCTTTTATGAGAATGAAGAACTTGCATAGACCTCATCTATTACTGCTTTCTATCCCAGCTACTTGGAACAGAGTCAAAAAGAAGAAAGAAAATCAGAAAGAAAAATACTTCATACTTGATAAAAAAAAAAAATACTCCAAATCTAAAATCTATTATTCCTATCTTTTTCCTAATATTATGTTAAACTGAATACTTATGTTGTTTGCACTCTGAATCAACGAAGACTTGTTTTTAACAATACATGTAAAGTCTGCAGGGTATTACCTACTCAAAAATGACTCTGACTGCTTTCTCGTAATTGCAGAAGATTTTTTGAGATTAATCAATCACTTGTTCATTGAGTTTGTGTACGACTTGTCCCATTGTCGGTATGGCTTATCGAAAATTTTATTAGTTACACTTCAGTCTTTATATGAAGTCAGTCTCATCATATTATGTTCGAGTAGCCGAGAGTTGAATCACTTGTGCAAACTTCGTACATCATAAGCCACAGTAGACAGGAGTGGAAGAATGATACCATATTGATAAATTACAACAACTTAAAGCTTAATCTCTTATAGAGGGTTTACCAGTATCCGGTTTGCTCTTGCAAAACTCAGATTGTCTGAACTGACGTAAATAAGAGAAAATCCTTGAGAAAATCTTATCCGACAAAGATGGATGGTATCGTATCAAGTATAATGTGAAAAAAATAATTCTCTTTTCGATGCATCACTGCATCCTGAGAGTGCATCTTGCATTTATGTGAGTTAACCAACCTTCATGAAATTCTCTCATGGTGGCTTACAGAATTCATCAGAACAGTGTAAATAGTAAAGTAGCGATAAAGCAGCGATAAAGCAGCGACAAAGCAGGCTCTGATGCATATTGTTTAGAAATGTATGAAATAATGAGAGTAATAAAACCCCATCATTTTTTTCGAGCATATAAAGCAAAATAAACGCTTCTGAATATGCAATAGGAGATATATCGACTCATTAAAATAAAATGCATGATGCACTTGCTGGAAACAGTGATGGATTAGAAAAAAGGCAAAGTCACACAACATCATACTTGGTATGATACCATTCATCCTTGTTCTATCCTATTTTCTTCTGCCTCTATCTACTCTACTGACAGAGATGCAACCTGTACAAAAGTGCCTGGTAGACGTAGTTTGTACAGATAATGCTTCGTGTATTGATAACACTTCAAAACCATAATCAAAGGAGCAGCACTAGATCGAAAAAAGATTTTGATAAAAATGGAATTCGTGTCTATATAAAATGAATCAAAAAAAGACATCATTTCACTCAGTCCACGGAGCATTCTCTGCGGATAAGAAACGACACAAGAATATATGAAATTTACGACAATTTTTGATTTTGTGCTGTCTGGGAAGAAACTACTGGTTGGCAAACAATGTTTTTCTACTTCACACAGCAATTAGGCTTTGCCTATACGTAAGAGAAAGATTATTGTATTTACAGTTACGAAAACACACTTTGATCTAAGTAAATTTGTATTTTAAGCAACTCTAACAGTTCCTGTTAATGAGGTATTTTCCAATAAACGAAGAAATAATGCTTTACAGTGGGTAATGCAGATGTTGAGGCACCGTTCCAAAATGATTTGACTCCACAATTTTCTAATTTAATTACACAGTCTGTATGAAAAGATCGAAACTGCTAATAATTGCAAATGTACAATAGCATTTAAAGGCTGGACAGTGACCATGCTATCTATGTGTGGCTTAAAACATTTGTGCTAATCTGCAGTCTCATTAGCATCTCCTGTTACAGCGTGCTAAAACATGCGATGCGTCAGCTAATTAGTCACCTCTGTGTAATTTCAGTGCGTGTTACGTTGTGCTCTTGTCTCTGCTCGATCCGCCGGTTCACCAGCCTAATTTACAGGGACGCCATTATTTCAGGGAGTTCATTTTGTTATGACAAATATTGAGTTTGGATTTTAAATCCTAATTGTAGTCTGCAAACATTTTGTTTTTGTTGAACAGCTCCATTCAGTTATAAATTGTTAAGGCTTTGAACTATTGAGTGCTCAATATGATAGGAGTGGGCAACATTTTTTAGTAATGAAAAACAAGTTGAATAATATCTGAAATTGCATAGGTCAGCCGGCAGATGGATAGTTATCGACAATATGACAGTCGTTGATATTATCTAATCGTTGAAATTGAACAAACTTTGACGTAGAAGTAGACAGAGTACACAACATGAAGCGAGATAAGGTAGCTGGTATGTGTACATGATTTGTGATAAAATCAAGAAAAATGTGAATCCTCGAAATCTATTTTTATAGCTTACTCATCGTAGCCACAAACAGAAATAATAAATTATCTTGTGTTTGATCCAGATTAAGTTAGTTGACACCTCAGTTGAGATTACGATTTTGCAGACTTTAGTGTATTCCAACGCACATTATGAATAAAGAAATTTGAAAACATGACTTTTATATATAGAGGAATTCTGAATCGGCAAATAACGACTACAAAATGTGTTAGATGAACGATAAGTTTGAATATTAAAACAAATTACACAGTTAAAAATGTTCTGCATTCTCTCGATCATGTGCAAAGAATTACTCAAAATTTTGATGAACTTAGAAGCACACTAAACATGCTCTGAGGCTTTGTACTTCACTATTAGTATGTGATTCATGATTGTGAAGTTAATTTTTTAAGCTTGATCAACTTTGTGTTACAAACGGTTAAAAGGTGTTCAGCTCTTTCAATACCTTTAATCGCAGGCCTTGTTATCCAACCGTCCAACAATAGCAAACTTTATGATGACAATATTTAAATTTCTCAATTTATACTTACAGGCAGGAGTCAACCAGCTGATTGTTCGACATAGCAGCTGATCGTCGTCACTCTCTCCCAGCTACGGGCTGCCTCACCTACAAAACAATGTTAATTTGTTTACCAGGTTAATTGAAATTAAAATAATCTATATGTTAAGCAGCCTATCAAGGAGCTGGACAACATTCAAAATTGTAACTACCGAAGCCTGTTCGCACTTTCTTGAGTATTAAAACAATAGCTTGTGAATGTAGTATATCCTTTCATTTTACATGCAAATAATTATAAAATTAATAATTAGAATTCTGGTT
Organism: Tenthredo notha; assembly: GCA_914767705.2. Classification (NCBI taxonomy): domain Eukaryota; kingdom Metazoa; phylum Arthropoda; class Insecta; order Hymenoptera; family Tenthredinidae; genus Tenthredo; species Tenthredo notha. Next base: position 8,433,476 of record OU611915.1, on the reverse strand, counting down.
GAGTATGCGGGGTTTGAGGAGAGAGGGGGTCTTCTCATAAAGAGAATAACTCGATTTGAATAAAGATTGAATTGTGATTGAAATTAGCATAGGTCTCCAACCGTAGTCTAGAAATACTTCATTCTTCAGTTCACATTGAGCTATTGTGTAATCCCTAAAGAAAGAGTATTGCCTCGGTGAAGTAAAGCTGTAGATTCAAAAACAAAAAATGATAATTATAATGAACAGGAAGATGAAAAACTGCGCCATTAATTAGGCTGGTGAAAACTGCTATGCGTTGAGTACCTTGACAAGTGGAGGGCCCGGTTTTGCTGTGATCTGCATATTTAGCTTATACATAGTGCCAAATTGATATTGAAGTATAACAGACGATATTTTTTTGAAATTATTCTTTAAAGTTTTTTTTATTAGTAGTATAGATATGTACAAGTGTTTTCAGTGAACGATTTAGATTAGGGATTGTCAATCGATGCATAGACAGCATTATCTCACAGCCAATAAAATTGATAATAAGTAAAGGTGGGCTTTCAAAGATACATTGATGATATCAAAAGCCAAACATATTCTCCTTCAACTGTGCTGCACCCATCAATAGGGGGGACTGATATTCCTGAGCTCGCAACCATTACTTGGTTTGAATTAGAGTCCTAATTTGAATGCAATGAATGCTGTGAGAAATATTAAGAGCTTAGGAATCCGACATGTTCATCAGATTGTACCTTGACCTCGCAGTTTCATTTTATTTTGTTTCAAATTCACGTTGTGCTCATTTTTCTAGTTGTGTTATTTAAACTAATATCAAAGTGGCTTGGGCTTGTGGCCCTTGTTCCTATAATTTCTCGATTTGACTATAGGTCTGTAAAGTAGCGGATTGTATAGATACACCCTGCAACTAACGGTGAAACCGAACGCAAATATAATGTGCAAGCTGATTAAACTTCGTACACCTTTTGGCTAGCATGTATAGAGGGAGAGAAAGAGAGAGGTGGAAATAGAGACATTTATCAGAATTGTAAGGAATGTTTGTTTTCGTTTGAGACCGTACCGCATATTTCGGAAACATGAAAACAAAAGATCGGGAATAGTACTTTTCGATACTAGTTTAAAAATGTTGATTCTTGGACGAGGGTGAAGTTTTCGCCCGACCATAGGTTTACCGTATTTCTCATAATACATTAGCCGAGAGATAATGTATTGCCGTAAGTATTACAGAAATGGAAATTATGAGATTCTCGAGAAATAAGTATTTCGCCAATCAGCTCTATAAGACGGTAACGTCACTGGAGAACACCACATCGATTCATTCGTGACGTTCAGCTGGGGAAAGAATTTTCTCCGCTTTTGTTTCGAAATATTTGTTTCCAACATACGTAATTATATCTGCTTCATAAATTCTTTGTACAAACTTTGTGAAGACCAGGAAAGGAATCTTTCTTTTGTTTATACTTCATTGCGAAACATTGAATTGTTGTTATTAAAATATATTATACGGGTATGTATTTGTACACATACATACATAGTATGTATATGTATATACTTTCTGACACTTTGTGTATTAAAAAGAAATAATAATAACAATGATAATAAGACGTAAAGACAACGATTTTACAAAACAATTGAAAACTTTTTAATCTGTTTCGATGTACCCGAACGAAGAAGTACACAGCTACACGAGCATTATATTATGTAGTATAGGTACCTAACAATTCTAATGCCAACGAATCGTATCGTCAGGGAATACGCATCTATATATACTTATAGAGTTTGACTCTTGAATGCAAGTTAGTCACGCGATGAATTTAATGTATACCATCTTCCGTGTCTATCTTACGTTATGAATTCAAGGACTAAATTTTAAAAACCATTATACGATCTATACTCTAAGGGAAGTTATAAACGACGATCGATTCATTGGCAGCTATAGAAATCTATTTCTTTTCATCCTGCAAGTCTGCTGCTGCAGACACAGATTATCCAACCGACCGTACAGTAAAATATATGTTTTCATTTCCTGATTCAGCCGTTTGGCTTGTGATAAACGACTTTTTTCTCAAACCTCTCACACCAACTGTCCCTCCTACGAAACATCTGAACCCAACTTCTAGCTATACCCACGGTTTAAATCAAATCTATTTCGAAACAAATCGAAAATACAAACTGGATGGAATTGAGATGATTGTGATCGATTGAAAATATTATTAAAACAGAATGTACAGCTACTTTAGTTCATATCGAACTACATAACATCTGACATATTTTCTTGAGCTGAGTCATCTTGTTAACAAAGATTTTACAAATTAGTGTTTCCTTTTATTTTTCGTTTATCAATTGGTCCCCGGAAAATAAAGCAGTGTAAAATTTGAGGAATCATTGAGACGACGCGGCGGATTACAAATAAAATCACAGAGCATCGATATCTCGGCTTTTTGCCACTGCATGATAATTCGATCAAACTTGAGTTTCGATGGCAGTTGAAAATTGCAATTATCTTAATAAATGAACTATGAAAATCATAATTTTATAACACGTTAATGGTACAGAGCTGAAATAGCTTGTAAAATTAAACGTAAATCAAATTCCAATGCATCGAAATTTATAACTCAGATATTTTCGTTCCATGGTCATAACGATTTTACTTCCTGTAGGTACAATCCTCGATACATTTCTTGTTTTAGATTGTTAAATTTCACGTGGAGAAAAAAATTGTGTTTAAACTTTTGAAGATACAACAAACATGACAAGCTGGACTCTCGACGGTGTATTTTTGTTTTTCTTGCTACTTTTGATTGGTCTGAAATTGAACGTAACTCGAGTTCTCTGTATCAGAATTGCATGAATATATTAATCGGCATGTCCGACAAGAACAGACCGAAGACGGTTCTACCCATATGAAAGTTTGTCACGTGAACAACGATTCTGACTGAATTTTGAGCGAACCCTTTTCGTATAGTTTGATTTTTGATTAGGGTACCCACATGCATACGCGTGAACGAGAAAGACACTAGCGAATATTAAGCATCAGAGCTCGTTTAGAATTTACGAATAATAAATAATGGATTGAGATTCGTCGAGGGAAGAAAAATATATGTATATTAATTGTCTCGTGTACGCGCACACGTGTATGCTTCGGACACCCTTCTTGCTCCCTGCTGTCCCGTATTCCTTCTTACTCATTGACGCAGCTTTTCTATGAACGTTATTATCCGCGTTCCATACAATTCTCCACCCTTGGAAGAATTGAGAAGTATAGGTATATGGGTATGGGTATGTATGCATATATAGTAACGGTCCGCACTACTCGGGCACGATGGTTTTACAAAAGTAAATAACGATCATACAGGGATAAAAACTACATACCCTACCCAGAGTCTTATAAGAGAGATTGTAGAGCTAAAAACTTTACGATAAGAAAGACAAAACGATAAGTATGATGGCGCGATGTGCACGTATGTGTATATGCATACGTAGAAAAGGTAGACGTATACTCGATAAAATCTTCTTGCCCATTGATACAGAGATTTGAGATGCAGATATTTTATTGTTGATTATCGTATGTATACGATATCTTTCGTAGTACCTGCGGGACTCGTTCTTCAAAATTTTTGGAATCAAATCCGAGCAGAATTGAAAGAATTATATTGAGGAAAAGTTGACGATCGTCGAAGCACTTCGAAATTTCGGAATCTTAAACTATAAACAAAAGACTAGACTCTTAGAATATTTGTACATCTGCTCTCTTAGGTATAAAATATAAGGGTCGACGAAAATAGGCGTTTTTTCTTCAAATAAATCAGTGCCAACATCGGTGAAGGAACTCGAGTTGAATGGACAAAAGAAAAACAGAACCTTTTACCGAGTATTCTTTAATCGAGAAATCGTGTATCGGTACATTTTAACAAAAGGTGTGAAGTAATTCTCTACTTGCTCCAGATAATTTATATAATTTTAACAGGATTATTTTCGCTTGTGGGCCACCCACGTGAATTACAGCATGAATGAAGAGTACAATTACTTGACAACCTTGTTACGCAAGATAAATTGCTCGACATAAGTACTCAGTCAGGTATAACTTCTAGTACGTATATAGTTTTATTCGCAAGACTAACCGTACATTTTTTTTATTCATTTTGTGGGATGGAAAAGGAGATTGCCACTTTCCTTTTTTCTATTCTTAATGCTCCGTCAAATTCGATACAGTTACGTCTCGCATTAAAAATCTTTTCTCATTCACAAATGGGAAATTGAATTCCCCCCTCCCCAACCCCCTCCCTCCCTCCCCCGCCCAACGCCAACCCAGTCTCTTCCATCTCACTCCCGGACAACGCGGCCGCAAAAAAATAGTCTGCATTTGACAGATGGCTACTTATGGTGAGTATTAATGAAAGCCAGAATCGGGGGACACCCCGAATTGTCTCCGAACCCGAGCGGTAGGGGTTGACAGAAAGGAGATGGGCTCAATTGTCAAGCCTCCGTAATTAGCACGGTGTATAATAAAACCGGTTGAGGTATGAGGATTATTTAGAGGCAAACTCGAAATTTGAGTCCGTTACTTTTTAAAAATCCCACTGAAGATACGCGCGACTTTTATCGCTATAAAGGATTATCAATTAGCTAAAAATAACTGTTGATTAACGAAATAACGGATAATTGGGGAAAAAAAAAAAACACCGACTAGGTATATCTTCAGAGTAAAGTTATTTCGGAGAATCTCCAGAATCCTAGAATATAGTATAAAGCTAGATGAAATAAGGTTTCATTTCATGCCTACCTGAGAGTCATATCATGTGTGTTTCTGACCCGTGTCTCGGTAAGTGATATAAACAATTATATCAAGGACGGGTTGGTATCTTCCGTTATGCTCTCTTTTCTCTTGTTTTTATATCACGCCTTGAAGTGACAACCATGCGTCTGCATTCACGGATGCAACGGTTCCACTTCGTTCAGATTCGTTTCAGCTATTGTCCCGCCGCGTCCCGGCGTTGCGCTAGGTAATTTTCCGACAGGTTTTCTTCTGAATCTTGTTATAAATTTTCAGAAATCTCTTCCTTCGTTTAGCTTCTATTTACTTATCGCGTATATCTGATCACGAAACACCGTGACAATTTAGTGACAATAATTGACATCACAATCAATGCTGTACATACAATTCAATTTTTGTTGATCACGATGAACCTCACAAACTCATCATTGTTGAAGGACTATCACTTTGATTTTCGGTCGAGAGTTTAGACAGAGTTTTTTTGTTTTTTTATTTTTTTCGTTTTTCGTTTTTTAGTATATTATATGTATTTTTCTTTTTTTTGTCTGTTCTTCTTCGCTCTCGTTCCTTTTTTTCACACAACGTATACAACGAAGTAATGTGATTAGTCGTTACTAATTAGTCGATCAAGCGACCGTCTTTTGTTAAATATGTGTAAAGTAAGAAAAAAACAAACAAAAGGCGACTAGGCTCTACGCACTACCGACAACCGCCGCGCGAAACAAAACACCAGCGTAGAGTTACAGATTGAACTGGGGCTCAGGAATAGTTGTCGGTTTCCATAGCGAGATACGTGGCTTCTATATTCTCTCGACCGTTAGTTCGTTCGCACTGTTCACAAACGTTTCAACACCACATCATTACGAGTCTCTACTTTCATCGGGAAGTTACCAAGAATGCCAAGGCGTGGAACGATTCAACGTAAAACCACTAACGATCGAGTATTTCGACGAGACTACACGTGCAGAAGATTACGCGAAACGCCGTAGTTTTTCACGGCATGTCGCCCCAGCTCGCTGCTTTGCCAACGCCTACACACGGCAAGCAGTAACGACGCCCCACACACACAAGCGCGCGCATCCGACCTCACTAACACATCGAAGACGGGAAAACGAGTACGAAATCAGCGGCCATCTTGTCCGAAGACTCCGCCCTGATATATATACCTAATTTATAATATACATATACTATAGTATGTTTACCTATATGTACAACCATGTAAGATTGCCGGATGTCATTGATCGAAGAAGAAGATGAAGAGATTTTTTGTAAACCATCGAAACATTCCAATCGTATTCGTAGAGCTTATTTTCTCTTTGTGTGTTATCCCTGCTTCCACCTAATCGCGGATTTACAGAATTCCCGCGAAACTATTTTTTCAATTCGAAATTAGCAGGTACGAAGTTACCCGGGGAATCTGGCCAATGGGATCAATGGATTACTCGTGACGTCACGATGATCGTATACTGATTGGTCTAACCCACGATTTCCCACGTTCGATACACCACTAGTCTACGCAATCTTTAAACTAGAGAGAAAGCTCTGTGGATCGTCGTCTGTTCGTATTATTAAATCTGGCTTAAAAATTACCGATAGTGGCGCTGCAAACGTAACATCATGGCGAATGGAACGGGGAAAATTCATGGAAAACTGTCAATGTTCGTCTCTGTTTATTTCTATAAAATCAGTGTTTCAATCAACTTTTTATTCGATAATGATAAGCATATCATTTTTCCATGCGAAGGCCTTAACTTCCTTTGATAACTACGTGTGAAAATGGGCCTTTGTTTGCAGCTTCAGTTTATCCGCCGTTCGATTAATTCGTGTTTTTCACACTAGAGTGGGATGCCCAGTGAAGTTCCAAAACTAATGTTAGATGGCGTTCTCATGGCATACATGCGGTTTTCTTAGATTTCAGCATAAAGCTTATTTGATAGAAAGCCGGCGGAACGAAATCCACAAAAGAAATATGTCGCATGATAGCGGGCGTACGACAGGGACAGTTAATATAAAAACACTTGTTTTTGTAGGATATTTGAGGATATTTATAGTTCTCAGCATGTGTATACAAGACAAATAAATTATTCCAAAAATGTGAATAGCAGCTATCAAAATTCCGCGTCACATATTTTTTTTTTCAAATAATCATATCCAAATTCTATTGGAAAATGTTAAAATCTAACAGGCCACAGGGCATTGTTCTTCTTTCGAAACGCTTACATACAGAGCGATTCTGTGGAAAATCACGCGCCTAAAAGGTAGGCTAACGGGAAACGCCTGAATTGAGCAGATCAAACATCGACGATTGGGTTTTATTTCCCACGTAATAGATGAAACCCAATCGTCGATGTTTGATCTGCTCAATTCAGGCGTTTCCCGTTAGCCTACCTTTTAGGCGTGTGATTTTCCACAGAATTGCTCTGTATAATATCGCACAACGCCTAATGGTGAAGTAACGATGCTATAGTCAGTGTTTGATGCTGCATCTCCTCTATCCTTCAATAATCTATTCCGCTTCATATTCACGTTTCCGATACGAATTGGTGCTTCATAGCAAGTAACCAGAACAGACATGATCGTATCTAACGAAAGCCACTAATAATAGCTATTTCTGTTGTTCTGTGTGTGTAGCTGAAAAGCTTCCATCGTGTTGCGATCTACAAGGAAAATAGCTTTCCAGCTAGACGACACACTATCGGCACAAAGTGGTTCTTTCCATTAGATCTAACCAATCATGTCGCTTTGTCTATATTTGTGTATAATTGTGTTTTCTATGTTTGCTCGCTTCAAAACTCCCGCGCAGTCCTTCCATAACACAGCTTATATGATTCAAATCATGTTTTCGATGCACTCAGCAGAGGTGTGCCGATTATTAGGAAGTAGCAACATCACGCAAGGTTTCAAGCCAAACGTAATGTGAATTACATGGACAGAAACGTTTTGAATAATACGTATGGATGTTCCGCGTTTGAAAAATTTGGAAAATTTCATACCCCTTGTCGCTACTGTGATACTAGCGCCGACCTGACGGTAATTTTCGCTGTTATTTTTCGAAATAAGAATTAGCTCGCGTGAATAAACCAATGAACTTCTGGTTTAACGTTCAACACAGCAGAAAAATAACGAATAGGCAACAATTTTTAAAGAAATTCAAAGTTGTGAATGACTGCTGATTACAAGATGATTCCTATTTCCGAATATCATTTATTTTCTGTTATGTCGACTATTTCAGGGCAATGTTGGCTATTCCGGTGTCCGTAAGCAATCTAGTTAAGAGAGGTAGGAAACTCGACGCAAATATTTAACACCTACAAGTTAGTAAAATTCGGCAGATCCCGACGTCTGTAGGAAAAATGGATGCAACTATTCCCGAGGTAGGGAGTCATCTGTTTCGGGGAAGTAAAACAAGTGAAATTTCCGAAGTTTTCACGTAATATTTCGTCTTTCGTAACCTCAATAAAAACGAGACAAATGATAGCGGCTCTGAACAATTGAATTAACAACAAACACTGTTTCTCGTATTTATTCACGTATAGTGTAACACAAAGAAATGAATTTTAATTGATAAGAACAAATACATATTTCATATTTTTCTAGATACAAATAATGAGTCATTTACCAGCCGCAGCCGATCGAATGCGAAGCGAATGAACGCGTTCATAATACATACACACATAGTATATCACCCGCCCCCAATTAGACACTTGACAGAATTACAAATAATACAAACAAAACTCGGTTAAATCGTTTCATGGTGATATGATTGAAAAATGTTCGTCAAATCAACATTTATCGTTTATCATGTTATTTTCAAACTTGTTAATATAAAAAAAGGAACAATCTCAACAAAAAACATGTGATTGTGATTCTACAGAAGTCAGAAATAACAAATCATATAAATCAACGTATGTTTGTCAATGCTGAAAATGTATACGTAAGCTTGCGAAATATTCGCTTATTTAAACATCGCAAATAGAATAATCGCGATGCAGGTGGTTTTTCAAAATTTTCTCATCATCGTCACACTACAATTATCAACAGCAGAAATAAGTGAGTAAATTCAAATAATTAAATATAAACAATATTAATAATGATTAATTAATAATAACTAACAGATAATTTTTTTATGTTTTTTATATTATATTTTTAGACCCGTTGTTGAAGGGTTACTGCGCTCCTTACAATGGAAAAATTTGTAAAAAGTATTTGACAGGCATCGGACAAGTTTGGTTCAATGATTCTAATGACAACAATGGGGGATGGCTGAATGAAAAGATAACTGAGGACCTGTGGACCGACTTGATAGAAAGACTTATAGAACCTTGTCGATCTGCCGCAGAGGTTTCAATCCTACATACATTTTGTTTATCACTAAGAAATTCAAACTATATAAGTAAAAAATAGAGCAAAACCAAAAAATTTCCTAATTTCTATTGCTTGGCAAAAATTTACTCATGATTCTCAAAATCGCCTGTCAACATTCCAGAATATGCAAAGCAATTACTGAAAACATTTACATGTAATTTTGAATTATTCCTATGAGTGAATTATCTACATCTTCTATTGTATACTCTGAAGTCTTTTTCTATTATGTTATCATGCGACAACTGCTTTCTCAGTTTATCGTCATGCCAGTTATGCTGTTTTACCCGTCACTTGTTTTCTTCTGTGTTTTGTCGCTTTTGGTGTAAGCTGGGGTTTCAGTTCATACATTAAAACACTATCATTGCATTATTATTCTGTAACACTCGTGTTATCATAACTGCAGAATAACTGCACAAAACAATGGCAATCCATGAAATAGGAGCAGCTCATTGGCAGCTGCCTATTTTTTTTTCAGGATTTCAGTGCTATTTTGCCGTTATTTCCACAGTTATGAGTTATAAAATAAGCTCCCAGGTCAATTGAACACTGATGTTATAGATTTTTAACAAAACTGGTGTGTGTATTCAGACTAGGAAGAATGTTTCCTTTTTTAGTTGAATCAGGCATCGATTAGCTATTCCGCCTGGAATCAATCATACACTCTTCTGTCTTATGACCCTCTTTCACTCATCATTCTGATTTTGAGATTAATCTCCATTGTTGAGATATTTGAGAAGCTATCTTTCATTGCATCAACATTGAGAAAAAAAAGCTAATTACAAATTTTTAACTTCTTTAATCTAATTTATTAGCTGCAAGACTATCACGATTGGTACCAGTGTTACAATAAACAGGTAAAATACAGGCTCCAAAGATGAGAAAATTGGAAATAACTTCGAATCCTTGATAAAATGCCACCAAGCAAACACAATACATAATTTATTGAAAGCGTTGGATAAACCACACTGTTTTTTTTTCTAACTGGTGCCCTCATACTTTATCATAAGCTATATTTCGATTAATTTCCATTCTGTAACAGAAAATGTTTTTCTCGACAAATTTTAGAAACTGTTATGCATGTACGCATTCCCACAATGCTCGCACTCCGTGGGATTGCCGCTGTGTTACGAAGACTGTATGGCAGTTAGGCAACAGTTTTGTTTGGTCGACTGGGCATTGATAGAAGACAACAAAAAAAAAGCTAGCTACATCAGGACTAGGGGACACTTCACCCTTCCAGTCTGCGAAAGCTTGCCTAAAATTAGCAAAACTACAGCGACCTGTTCAAATGCTCATTTGACGGACATGAATCCCCATCTCGTCACACGTAGGTTCAAGAAATGATTATTCATCTATTGAAGCTAGTTTATAAGTTATTTCGTCATGATCCTCATATTCTTCAAACCTCGACATCATTCAGTTCTTCAGTCATGCTTCAAGACTCGTGCGTTGAAGAGATACACCCTAAACGAAAGTATTTTTAGAGGATAGGCATTTGTGAACATTTTTTTGAACATTTTTGCATCACAATCAAGTAAAAGCCAGGAGTTGAGCAATCTTCTGCATTAGTAGCTTTTAGCTTTGTTCAAAGCAATTTAAAATAAAGTCATATAAATTTGTCATGCTCCAAGTTTGCTTGGACACTGTGTGCAGCTCAATGACGAACGTAATGTACCCGCTTTAATTAGACTGACGCTTAGTTAAAATGAAGAATCAGTACATTACATTGAACAAATCTCAGAAACATTATACTTTCTGGTAGAATTGCACTTCTATTGCATATGGTACAAGGTTACTTTTGATATAATAGGGGGAATTATGATGACGTGATTGGTGACTTGTGTTTTCTTAGGTGACTGTGTGATAGGCAATGGACGATTTTATCTTGGTTTTGTGAACAAGACAAAATCTGGACTCGAGTGTCAGGAATGGGCTATCCAAGAGCCTCACAGTCACGACCGGCCACCAGACGTATTTCCGCAAATTCAAAACGCAGAAAACTATTGCAGGAATGCCGGCGGCGATGAACCAATGCCATGGTGTTATACAATGGACCAGAACATACGCTGGGAACTATGCGACATACCAATTTGTGGTATGACTATCAGAACATTAATAATTAGATGAAATCATTGTACGAACTTGGTAGAAAGACATGATGACACTGCATGTCTAATAACAGTATCTAGCTGGTCTTCTTGCTTGGGCAATATTCCATTTTCTTTGATCTTGTATCATTTTTCAGATAATTCAACAAACTTTACTATGGAAATTGATCCAGATCTGAAAATGGAGACGTTTTTTACACCAAGTTTAATACTGATACTATCATCGATAGGATTCATCTGTGTGGTTGGACTTCTCTTATCAATACTGCTCTGCCAAAGATTACACAAACACCATCATGGCTACAATCCAACAGAAACACAGGTAACTATTGCTATGATCAATCAGATTTTCAAGACTATTTATATTTTGGTTGATCCTAAACGAGTTTATCAGCGTTTACCAAGATTCAAAACTTCCTGAAATAGAAGCAAAAGCTTATTCCAAAAAATTGGCTACTACACACACCCTGGAAAACGAGTAAAATTATTTCCAAGGTGTATACGAGGCTCTCCATCCGTTATCGTCCATGTTTGACCTCGACAATATTTTTTTGCTCAATTTTTTCATATGTGTAGTACTATATTGAAAGATTATCGGTGATCTTCTAAAAAAATTTTTAGCAAACCGTTTTTTGTTTTATAAATAATATCAACTCTGAAAAGAATACATCCTTCGAAAATTCCGAAACAACTCACCGATTTTCTACCTCCGAAACTCGATTTTTTGATACCCGTTCGATCGTGGTTTGTTAAAAATCACAGATGATCTTTCAATATAGTACTACAACATATGAAAAAATTGATCAAACAAGAAGGTCGAGGTCGATCGTGGATAATAACGGATAGAAAGCCCCATACGTACCCCTTGTTCCTTGTTCACAAAAAACCATTAAATCTCAGGAGGTGAATATCGACCTTGACAAACTACCAAGTAACGACGCATACCACAACACGGGAGCCCAGCTCAATCCCAAGTTAGAAAAGCTCGAATTTCCAAGGAACAATATCATATACGTAAGAGACCTGGGCCAGGGAGCATTCGGACGAGTATTTCAAGCTAAAGCACCGGGACTAGTGTCAGAAGAGGAGTTCACTAATGTAGCAGTGAAAATGTTGAAAGATGAAGCTTCGGACGATCTTTTGGTGGACTTCGAACGTGAAGCATGTTTGTTGGCAGAGTTTGACCATCCGAATATAGTAAAACTCCTTGGAGTCTGCGCGATAGGTCGCCCAATGTGTTTACTTTTTGAGTATATGGGTAGAGGGGATCTTAACGAATTTCTGAGATCTTGTTCCCCGGGTAATTACATAGTGAGAAGTATTGAAAACGACTCGTTTACTGACACGAGATTGTCACACATGAATCTGATAAAGATAGCCAGACAAGTAGCTTCCGGCATGGTATACTTATCGGACAGAAAATTCGTGCATCGTGATTTGGCGACGAGAAATTGTCTGATAAATGATCAAATGGTTGTTAAAATAGCGGACTTTGGCTTGTCCCAAAAAATTTATCTTCAAGATTATTACAAGGGTGATGAACAAGACGCTATACCTGTAAGATGGATGCCTCTCGAGAGTATATTGTATAATAAATATACCATAGAGTCAGACGTTTGGGCCTTTGCTGTATGTTTGTGGGAGATATTCAGTTTCGCTCTTCAACCTTACTACGGAATGACTCATGAAGAGGTTGTCAAGTACATTAAGGAAGGTCATGTACTCCAGTGCCCGGATAATACGCCTCAGCCAATTTACGAACTGATGAAACTTTGTTGGAATAAAAAACCTTCGGATAGGCCAACTTTTAGAACCATTTACCAAACACTGGATGGTATAAAGATCGATATGGAAACTGGTGACGATAAATCTGGCAGCATTTCACTGCACAATAACGTTTAAAATTTTCATTCCTCCTAAAGCCAAAGCGTCAATATTCCGAATTAGTTTTACTTTTTTCACTTTATACCTATATAGAAGCTAACAGCAAACGAAATCCACTGCCTGAATTGCTGACTAATCGTCATTGAGAAAGAAAATTAAATTTTACAGCGGGGAGTTCACGTATGTATTAATTGTCTAATGATTTGAATGAATCCTACACGTGAAAATATTATCGCTTTAAAAAATGATCTGTTATTGATATTAGGATACTATATAGTTAATGGAGTATAGATTAAGGCACGTTAGTAGTTTGTCTGAATGAATGTGTGTATCTGCGTATCTATTTGTCGATCAAATTTCGTTTTTGCACTAGCTTTACAGAGTTTTTATTCATTAGTCGATATGGACATTTTTCTATGTATAAATTTTAGAAAGAAAGAAAGAAAGAAAAGAAAAAATGATTATCTATGAATGTTATTATCAAAAGTCTAAACGTGCAATATAGTTTGGCTTTATTTGAATGTTTTATTTACAAAATTTATTTAACAGAAAAATCTATTGAACTTTCTTACGTGATTATAAGTATCCGATCTTTTTTCTACCAGCAGATGCGTGCAGCCAGTGATAATTATAGATATAAAACTATTCTAATCTCACATTCAAAGCAGCGCTAATTATTCAGTTTTTCAGATCTTATTTAGTTTGATAAGAGATTTGGGCTCTCTTTAAACCATAATTATTCTCTAATTTATACTTCTCTTTAGTTTTATGATTTTATTCGCAGATAATTATGTAACAGTTAGTTATTCTTATTTCAATATATTTCTACCGCTTACGTTAATTCGTGCGTAGAATTAACAAGGACTGAAGAATCAGACTGATTTTCTACCTTAATAGTATATTAGTTACTTAAATCAATAGCGCCTGGCTGAGTTTTTATTTTTATCTTCATTTCATTAAACTAAAACTATTTTATCGCTAATGCTGCTTCTATTTCATTTTTGCTAATAAGCTTTACTGCATTATTCAATTAATTACACGCGTCTCAATTACCGAAAAAAGAAAACAGCTCAATTTAGTTAGATAAACTGATAACTACTTATATGTGCTCATGTAAATAGTAAGACTGACTGCGCCGTCATTCACTTTGAACAAAAAGTTGCATAATTATCTGATGTACTATTATTGCTGTAAATACTATCACTTTCGATATTTTTTTTGATAAGAGCGATAAAAAGGTATGGCTGAAAATTCTTTGAATCTAATAGGGTAAGTCCGGTATAGTTGCCCCAGCGGGATGGTTTATAACTTTATATTTTAATGTGTTTTAATCACAAATTAGATTACTGTTGCATGAATATAATACTTTTCTACATTTCAAATGTCCATTTTATGGAAAAAAAAATATTAACATATGAATACTTGATACTCAAAATTGCTATTTAACTTTTTGATAATGTGGGGCAACTATACCGGACTTACCCTATATTTTCTTTTATCCTAAAAGGTATAGATCGTCGAAAAATAAGTCTGAGCTATAAAACATATCTTATTTTATACCAAAAGCTTTGGAAAATCGAAGTGACTGAAATCGGTGAAGAATTCTTTGTTAAATTCATCGCTAAAAATCTCTCACTATCATACAGAATCATGAATATTTTGGCCGACTCAATGCGATGCTAGATAATAATGATTAACAAGCTTATTCCATACCCTAAAACGATGAATTGTCTATAATTGATCTTTGCCACAGGAAGAATAAGCTCACTTATTATATCGCTCTTTATTGCAACGCTGCAGCTATCCGTATTAAAATTCTGTTGGAACGTTGATTTTCTCGCGTATATACACTACAGTTTGCAAGTTCGAGATCAGATTCTACTTCAAAATGCTTTTTTGAACATGGTTCTGCGTTTATTTCTCAGAAAACTACTAGCATTCAAATGAAGATTGTAATTCGCAAAGAGGAGTCGCGAAATCCAAAGGCATTTAGTGACCGACAAAAAAATCGTGGAACAATTCAAAGAGAAACAAATTGGAGATTGTTCTTTCTACTTTGAAATGCTTAGTTGAAATTTCTTTCCCACTGAGATATTGAACTTTTTCTGCACATTTCAGAAATTGGACAGGTGATCTCGAGTTTGTAAACGGTAGTGTGTACTCGAGTCATTTCGAAATCAATCAACGTTCAGAGATTTCAATATTGAGGTGTTTGTCATTCCGTCTTTTTCTTACTCTATTTTTAATTGTATAAAATTAATTGTACTGTAATTTTGAATATGAATAGTACATAGACGAAAAAGTTATGTAATGTTTGTATATTAGTTACATTATGTGACGTCGTTCCTGTTCGTTAATATTTATTATTAACTATAATTATTTGAAAAGAAATCTGTGAATATTATGTATGTATTTTGATAAATTCGGTAAATTTAGGTAGCTATAACTCTAAACATAGTACTCGCAGTCTTCGATCCTAGCTATCAGAATTGATATGTGTGGTCAATTCCTAAGAAAGCTGGCGAATACTGTTTGAAAAAGTACTCAAGACAAAGTTAGAAGGATGAAGAGAAAATACATGTATTGTGTGAATATATTGCAAGCAATTATCGATATCTGAATAGCGGATGACTTTTAATTGAACTTCATTTTATTGTTACGGATGATAACTATCAAGTCACAGTAAAACCGATACTTTATAGATTCCAGTGCAGCATTTGACAAAGAAGCTTCCCCCATTTGCCCCACATTGAAATTCATTATTGAACGAGTAGTACGAAGGGGTCCTTTTAGGCAATTAGTTTATAAGAATGGAGTAGAAGTATCTGCTTCTTCTCGATCATGATAACTATCAGCACGCGTGTTAAGTTATTTATCAAAGTACTATCATTCCAAAGACTGTTGTTATATTACCTTTGCACAGTATTTTCACGTTAAAGCGCACAAAATAAGTGGCAACAATTATCTATCGGATTTATACTTTGATTGGTGAATAATTAAATTGAGAAATGATAATAAATATAATTAAGGATTCAAAGTGTTAAATGTATGTTAAATTTTCAATGTAATTTATCATGTGTATGTGTATTTACATGTATATGGTTGCAGGTGTGTACGATGTCGTATGATAATTGAATTTTTCCAATATCTTTCACATTTCTAACATGAAAGTGTGTTACTTTTGTATTTCCCAACATATCCTTACTATTTCTTTATTTTCTTTTTTCTTAAACCATATAAGTTGATGGAGAATAGATCAAAGCAAAATGTTTACTAGCAATGAACACTCATTTATCCTCTGCGACGGCCTGTATAGATAGGTACATATTAGGGTGTTTAAAAAGAACGATATCTGATTTTTTGACTCCCGCCACTCTGAACGTTAGTTTTTTCTTTACACAAAACGAGCTCTATATCTCAACTCTAGGAGGTGTTGCAATCCATTGAGAGCTTATCTTGCGAGAGGAATTGTTTTGTGTCCGAAAACTAATGTTTGAAGTATTGGGAGTAGAGACAGTAAGCTGTGGATTATTTTTTCAGACACCCTAATACATATACCATGTATTAAATTATATAATTCATGAAGTAGATGATACATTTACTTGGATATTGCGCTAATGTTGTGAAATCTGATCAGTATTTTCATTTAGTATCTATGTAACAAAGTATATATTATGTATATGTGTGTATATCTATATGCGTATTGAGTTTGAGTATTGAACATTGTTTAAGCCATCGTGAAAGAATAATTTTCGTTACTTGATGTTTTGTAAAAATTTTATACCCCTAATAGATGGTAGATGATTCAATGCTGATGGATATCACATCATTATTGTACGAATTGTCTATGAATTGTAATTAAGTATCATTAGTGGCGATGCATTTTATTGCACGTATTGCCAGCGACCAACGAGCCAATAATTCTGAATGTTGTATAATTATGTATTAATAACAGTTATGTAAATCTATATTATTATGAATGTAGTCTCTATACTGAATTTTATATACGGAAACCTATCCCTTAATATGTAAAAATGTTACATGCTATTGCATTATTGATACAACGGTCTACCAACGGGTTATTGCCATGTACAATTTTTGTATGAAATAAAAACCACAATTTCCTATTTTTTTACATCTTTTTCTCACACATCCTTACCGATCATGAAGATACAGAAACTTTGTCGACTCGATTTATAACGGAAAATTGGGCTTGGGATGGAATAAAATGACAGCGATATATTGTTCCATAAATATATTTTACTCGTTTTCAATAAAGGAGCTTATATTTAAAAATCATTTCGTTCATAAACAGCAAACACTTTTATCATGAGATAACTATAGTCTTGTAGTGCACCTTTTCTTCCACAGATTATAATACAAGTTACATTGTTATTGATTATAACTAACTACACCCTTGTGAACATCTTATTAAGTAATATTACTCTGTCGCAAGTGATACAGGTATATAGTTTATATTATTGTTATCATTGATTTTCTTCATTTACCAACAAGTAGTAATACTGTAATTTCAACGTTTAATTCCATGTTATTCGCAAGCCTTTTATACATTGATAAAGAGAATTGAAATAATACAAATTTGAAATACTTGTATTAATTCATAAACGTCATGTAATACGAAATAACAATGAATAATAGTTGCAAATCTAACTGAGGGATAAAAATCTCAAGCAACGTAACTCAACTATTGATATTATCATCATTTGAATACCTATTCCTCTAAATTTATCTATTATATGTACGGTGGATTGCCGCATGTAAAAGTATTTTGCCGATTTAACTGGCCGAAAGTATATTTTCTAAAGCTTACTGTACGTCGGAAAATCGCTCTGAATAACGCTAGATTGTCACACTACTAAAAACTCGTTCGTCTTATTAAGCTAGAATAATTTTGGTCAGCCAAATCGGCAAAATACTCTTATATGCGCCGTTATAGTGATGCAGTGTCTGAGATTTTACATACTATAACGACGCGGGCTATAACGGTGTCTTTCAAATATGACAATTCAACTTATATAGTCAAAATATTAAAAAGCTCTAAAAATCTTCAACAATCATAACTAATCCATTAGGTCTTCGAATTTACTTCAAATTTTGGATAATTTTGAATGATATACTCTTTGAATTGGTATATCGTTTAACTTCATTATACGCTGAGCTTGTTACTCTAATTCATATTCAACAGAATAATTCATATTCCTATGGAATGTTTGGTAATACAAAAGCGAGCTCTCTTCCAAAGGCCTGGTGTCAGGAGAACACATCTTCTCAAAAAACTATCACTGATTGAACTGACAACGAGCATACTTGTTTCCTCCTTTTCCAAACATTATGCTGCGTGTTTGCATCGCGGAGCCACATATATGGTAAGTTGAAAACAGAAGGAAATTAAGCGATAATGCTCGCTTATTGTTCTATTAGTAATTTTTTTTTTTAAGAGAATGACCTCGAGTGGACACAACATACAGACGAAGTATCAATTCTTGATATTTTCAGCTCTCAATTGAATGATCATAGTCAATATCACGTGTTTGAAATTGTATAAATTTCATCTACACTATACAAACATCTTTGGTCAGTTTTTTCTTCTTCTTCAACTAATAATATGAACCAAGAGATTCGATAATGATAAAACGATTTCGTAAATCAAGAATTAAATCAGTTACATATTATAATAATACTCATAATTACTATCATATAAACTATTATTTGGTGCAACGTTTTCATACTTTCAGTTCTGCAACGCTTGAACCAAAAACTATTACGCATGATAGTCTATTGATGGAATGATATAGGTATGTATATTAAATCACGGATAAACGACTTCAGAGTTTTCCGAAGTTTGAAAGCTTAGGAGATCGTAATTCAAAATGCATCCTTGATATTTTGAAATTGTCGCACAGCCAGGTCAACAGGTAGGTCGAATTTAAAAGTAGTAAGACGATCGAGAGTATGGAAACCGTCCTGAAAACCTGATGGGTATGAAAAAAGGAAGGATTAGTGATGGTAAGAATTTTATTGCATTAAGATATTTGAAGGGCTTTGATACACGCTCTGATTTCCTCGAAAACGGGATTCACAGTTTCTCCAATACCACAGATGCGCTCCATTTATTGCTTTTTGAAATACTCAGCCACTCGACGGTGGCGAATCACACAATTTGAGTACTATCTCAACTCATTTGATGAAAAAATGACCGAGAAACTACGATTCTGCGTGTTATAAAAAAAGAAAAATAACAGTATCTTACGGAGACGACACTTTGTAGCAATAAAAGTCTGAACGTCTTAGGTAAGTATCAAATTGTATACTAATTGGCACAACATACCAGTCTTCACTACGTAGCTCCATGAGGCATAATAGTTTTCCAATAAATACTGAGACTGCAATATTAACTTCAGCCAGGCGACTAGTTTGTTCAAGCTGAAAACAGACCAAGTTGATTCTTTACTTCTTAATGCTTATGGTAAATGAGTCAGGAAACGACTGAGGCACAGAGAAATTTATTCCGACATATTCATGGATATATGTTGGAATCGTCTTCGCTACTGCCTTGTTATCAAGAGCATAGAAAAAGGCACTGTTTTCTGTTCTTATTCTGATATTCTAATATTGATGGTAATCTGAATAAGGATATGAGTCGAGGGGCTATTCACTTTGGAGAATTACGTACACTGGACTTCAGCGATTTAGTGGGATTCTACAGATTTTATTATGACTTGAAAAATTTCCTATTACTTCAAAGACTCCGAAAAATATCAGCGGATTTATCTGAATTTTATGTGATTTCATATGGACTTCATAGGACTCTATATGATTTCATAGGGATTTCTTAAAGTTTCATGTCATATCGGCTTGATAAGACAGGATTTCATGGATTTTCATAGAATTACGCAATTTCATGGGATTTCCATGACTCCCGAGATTGTAAATTAGTTCAAAAGACTTGCGGAGTGATTAGCCACTTGGTAACGAAAGTAACGAAACGATTGCAAATGACATCTTTATTCATCTGTGGCTCAGAATAGAAAGATTTAATGAAAATTTACTTTAAAGCCGCACAGACAAAAGCTTTGAAGTGCGAATCATAACTTCTTTTATACGGCGTGTGCGAGGCAACGATATTTCCAATAGTAGTCAGGAGACTCTGAAAAACAAAGAAAAACAACGATTCTAGATATTTTTGAATCGAGATATTATATGACAGCTTAATCAATAGTAAATCTACATACTTGTTTTGAAGAAACTGTACCACCCCCAGCTAAATCCAAGTTGAAACTCTGCGACAGTTTTTGCGCAGGGCTTGAATTATATCTATGACCATTTTTTATGTCATAATATCTGAGAATTAACTCCCAAACATGGATAGAGTTTGCTGAAGAGCCATTTCGCTGAGGAAAGCAGCCGATGAATGGTACGACGCTGGATACTTGACTTTCGGATGTTAGTCCGTGATGTAGTAGATCCCTTATACTTATAGCGAGGTGTTTTCTAACTGCTGAAGTTAGTTTGGCGCTGGATTGAGTGGTTGGGGAGTCAGAGTCGGACGTATAATCATTGTCATCTAGGTTGTCATTGTTTGTTTCGGCTATCTGTGCCAAGACATGTTCGACAGCAATGTCTAATCGGGTTCTCAAGTCCCTCCAACTTCGAGCAGTATTCTTCTTTATATTATTTCTAGTTGGATCGCTGCTACAACCCAGCTGCGACAAAGCAAACATGTGAAGGAGAGCCACGGCTTTTCTGATCGTGTGCAAAGTCCTAGTATGAACTTCTTCATCCTCCGATCTGTTTTTAAATGGTCTTCTACTATGCGACGAAGATGTTGTATCGCTTGTGTGCACCGGGCAGGCACATGTGCAAGCCAAACTCTCAGGGCTCACTTCGCCTTGTAAATAATTTATAAAACGTTCCAGATCTGCAATTTGGGTTTTGAGCTGCGTCACCAGCTGCTCCTTCATTTTCAAGGGACTGACGATCTATGATTTTGAAAATGATAAAAATATGGCATGTTGTTCATAGTCTCTCGCTTGCGCATTTCAATTTTCTCTACTTACTTGACTGATAGCGCAATCAACTTGCCATCTTAAATCGTCTAATGGTAATTTGCATAGGTCATCTATGTTGAAATTTAATTTTTCTTTCAAATGATCTGGAATTGAAAATGGTATGCTTTATCATGAATGCATTGCGATTACTAATCGGAACGAGGTTCAATGCTTTCCTTTAATTCTAATTTAGAGAAATATATAGGCTGAGTTTTCTCTGGTATCGCATGAGGGAGGCGCTTATCATCGAAAATGCTCCGCTCCTTTCCATTCATACTTATTATCGTCGTATCAAGAAACCCCACTTTTATTTTCATGCGCCGTGAATTCTGATGATTTTAACAAGGATGCATAGCAAAGGGCAGAGTGTTTGCGATGATAAGCCCCTTCCTCGTACGGTACCGCATAAAACTCATCCTGTATAATTCTCACAAGCACGGTAGACTTAGGCATATGCTTCACTTCATTGACAAAAGTAGATTGTTCGTATAGTTTCATTTCTCTGTTTGACTCGTTAAAAAAGAAAATCAAATGCTCTAAATCATCAAACAGTTTTACAGTTAAAACTTCATGTCTATCATTTTATATTCTCAAAGTATATTATCAGTATGTAATATTTCAAGAAACGCATGCCTTTCCTGTAAGCTGATGACCATAAAGTTCAATAATGATTTAATTGCAATGCAACTTATTATTCGCTCTTCTCTTCAAGACTAAAGCTAGTTTGGAGTTTGATGGAAACCATTTACTTCTCTGTCTCGGAGATAGACATACCGTGAAAATCGGTTTACCGTATTATCTATGTTCTGGATTCTAATCATCTTATATAAACCAATACTTACTAATGATTAAATTTTGGCGTTCTAGTATAACACTCTGAGGTGGACCTGCGCCGCCAGTTTCATATGCGTATTTTTCCAGATCTTCCAGCTGCAATTTGAGCTGGCCGATCAACTCGCGCTGCTTAGTTCTTTGCATTGCCATCTTAGTCTCAACTTCACCATCGCTTATTAAACTGATAGCCTAATGAATTCAATTTTGACAAAAACTGATTACGATAATCCTACTAAAGTATGTTGATACAAATAAATCAAAGGTTGGAATTTTTTTTTTTAAATCACTGTTCTCATTCTCTTCGATTTGTAAATGAAAATTGTGTGTTGACAGTCATGGTATCAAAGTAGCAAACAAAAAATATACACATTTTTTGAATGGCAGAACTAGTATTGATGGCAATAATTGTAGACCAATTAGAACGTACTCAAATGCTGAGACCCAATTTCCACTGTTGTTCGCTGATTGATAAGAATTCTAATTTCCGTTTTTGGAAAAAATTCAAGCCCATTAAATAATAAAGGTGCATAAATGAATAAAATAAGCATATACTGATTCACATTGATAAGATCTGATATATTTATTTAATAATTAGGGAATGTATAAAAACCAGGTACAAAGCAATTAGGTAGGTATAAAATATAAATAAAATATAAACATATATCTATGTACATAAAGCATAGGAAGAATAAGATCACAAGCGCCGACTATACAGCAACTCCGAAACCATGATTTATCAATTTGAAGAATACAATATACCCGTATGTGATAAAAAAAAAGAAAAATTTGGCGATTATTTTCATCTTCGAATCAAATAAAATCATAATTCAGCAGAGATAACATACGTACGTAAAAACAGTTATGAGATCACAGTTGAGTCGGTTATATATATCCACAGACAAATTATTGTGAGTTGATAAGGGAGATTGATATTTGCTAGTAAGTAGAGGATAAAAATGTTCTTTTATTTTAAAACTCTTTTGATTTTCAGAGGAAAGCGCAACAACACGGTGTTTGAAAAAGTGAATAAATTTTTTTGCAATCTTGAAGACTAGAAATATTGGATATTCCTGAAGCACTAATGTGTCTTCGAGAAACCGTTCAAGAACTGGTTCATTCGATATTTTCCTGAGGACACAATTGTGATCATTGAAAAATAAATAATATTTTGAATGTTTTAAGTGCAGGGTGCAATAGCGACTGAAATAAACAAAGAGAAAAATGATGATCAAATGTAGCAGCACAGAAAACTGAAGGTAAAATAATACCGGTAAAATGTTACCATGGTTCTCGAGGATGAGGAAATATCAGTAATACTTTCATCAGAGTACTTCGAACGGCTTACACTTTGCTCGTGGGAGGAGGGAGCGGTCGAAGAAGCTGTCGTGCGATTTTCCAAACACAAGTTATTCGGAACATCTGGAATTCCACGAAAAGCAAATTCCTCTAGTTCCTTGAGCAGACTTTCTTTCTCTGCTGCTGGAGCATCGACTATTTGTCTCAGCCTGAATTGTACCTGGAATAAAATGGTCAAATTGGAGCCAACTGTTCTCTTTACCTATTTCGGACCATCATAGATTGTTCAATAATGAAAAAATGAGTTATACGGTAAATAATAATTCAGTTGGGAAGAACATATCCAATACAATTAACAGCATCCTTCTCACGTTCTCACATCTTTTCGTGTTACAGTAAAGTCGCACCTACATGAATAGAGTTGAGCCCTAGACACGGATCAAATAACAAAAGTATCAATGTTTATGTTACACTGCGTTGTTATTATTCTACAATACATTGAGAATGAAAGAAAAACGTTTTTATTCTGTGCGGTGCATCGTTAGAGGAAGAATTTGTGTTTAAATATCATTGAATTCTGATTTCTGTGACAGTCTAATCTTTGCCAGATGTTGTCTGCATATGCTGTAGGAATGACTAAGCGACAAGATTTATCATACATCGATACTTAGATCTAGTAATCCTGTGTTGACTTCATATGTGTGAATTGAAAGTCAGCATATACAGATGAATTGATGTATCAAAATAAATATCTCAGCTTTTATAAATGTAGTATAAATGTACAAGATAACTGATTAAGAATAGTGACTGGAGGAATAGGAATAACGCCCATTATCATTCTTGTGGGTATAGAGCTTTGGCGATTCAGTGATACTTATCATCAAAACATACATTTACTTTGAACTCTAATGACAATTAGAGCAACGAAAAATATTCAAATAAATTTAATATCAAACTATACTACAGATGATGGTCATGTTGTAAGGAGCTCAAGGTTTAATTGTTCTGATGTTAAAATTCGAAAATGTAAATCTTGTATTCTTGTGAACAACTAGAATATGGATGGCGTTGCTATAATACCGTCATTTAGGGCCCTGTCAACATTCCACAAATGTTTTTTTGAACAATCTACTATTATTCAGGGAAGTTGATACAGTAGAGCGTCGATTATTCGAACGTCAGTTGTCCGTAATGTCAATTATCCAAATGGCAATTTGGTTTATCAAACGTCAATGACGATTTGGTTATCCGAAAAGTCTATTATCCAAAATTGAACAAATTGGCGCTTTTTTCGCCCACGAAATATTACTGTTAGGTCATCCAAATTTTCAAATATCCGAAAGGTGCCCGATCCCAATTGCTTCGGATAAATGACGCACTACTGTAATACTCAATTTTCGTATATGAGTAATATTTTTTTTTACCTGGGCAAAATGAGTTGTAAGTGCAATTAGAGATGAATTAAGCATCTCCTGTTCGTCCTCCAATATTTTCAGTCTATCCGTGTCGCAAGAAAGACTGCGGTAAACAGATTAAACACACATGAATTAATTTTCGATTAAAAAGAAGGAAAAAAAGAAAAATATGAAGTATATGCAAATGAAAGTAAGAGAATTGACATTCAGTAGAATATCTCGAACAAGCTGACATTAGAAAAATGTTATGAACCAAGGAATTGTGCACATTCTTCTACGTGACGTTCGAAGGTGATTGATTTGAAAATTTAATATACTTCTATTTTGATCTGAAGCATGGATGTCAGTTTAAGAAATTAGAGAAAAACTTTTTTAAAAAAAGGTAAAAGCAAAAATTCAATTGTGCTGAAAGGGAAAAAAAAAAAATGACGAAATGCAAGGGAAATGATTAGCCATGGTTTGATAAAACTGGGATTCCCCAATGTTGGCATAGTTTTGATTAATTTCGTGATGTATGTATACACATACCTTTCCATGCTGTGAGAATATTTGTATTCGTCTTCAAAATCATTATCACCATCGTTAGCTCCGACCGGAGCCCATCTTTCACCAGCGGGTCTTTCATTTTCGTCTGAATTTATTTCGTCAATATCATCGCATTCGATCTTTTCAATTTCGCTGGTCATTTTGAAGCCACTTTTCTTCTTTTATTATTTGTATTTCACAATTTTTGCCTTTCAGGAAAACGATATTACTGTGGATCACGAGCCGAAACTCGAGGAGCTCTTCGAATGTGTAAATAGTCTCTGATTTTTATACTGTACTTTAGACGTGATATGAGAGTCTACGGCTACAATAACTAGGCCCGAAGTGAGACAGTGTTGATTTAAAGCTCATTTTCATGATATATTTAACTTTAGTTTATTAATTTCTAACGTAGTTATTGGTTATCTCGATGATCGTGGTTTTAGGCTGACAGTTATTTTAGTGGTAATTTTTACCCCCATTGATTATCTCTTGCGCACGTTGTTGCTGATCTGAAATCTGCATTCTTACTCAGTTATGACGTCAAACTATCAACCAATGGCGTAATAAACGTGGTAACTGAGATATAGATGCGTAACGTGATTCGGTTTTAAAGCCCGACCCCTCGCGCGACTACTTACGATCGACGTGACACCATACGGCTCGTTTAGCAGATCAATTTTGTCCCAAGTTTATCTTTGCAGAATTGCAGTCATATCATTCTACTTTAAATTGTAGTGCTTACCTACAAGGCTACATTCTAAATAGGAGATAAGCCAAAAAGGAAGAAGAAGAAGTGCTTACCTACAATGTTTGCAATTTCCGAAAATCAAAAAAGTTGAAGTTATATTTCATGATATATAATGGTGTCACAAATTGAGCCGTACTACACTTTTTTCTTATACTTATCCTTGAGAAAGTCGATATACAGGTAAATTCATAACAGTGGACTTCCATTTCTTACTATGAAGCTGGTATATGGTACCTGAATTCACCTTCGGCACCTAAGTAATTCAATCATCTTATTTGTTCTATTAAAAAATCGGATGCCAAGTGTTCGCAGTGCCTCCATGGTGGGAGATGTCGAAACTTTGGAGGGTGCTGAAAGTGTGTTCTAACACCCCCAAAGTTGCGGCTACTGTTCACCGAGAAGGCGCCACGGGATACTTAAGGTACATTTACAATGCAACGAGATTGTCGCGCGACGAGCAAACAGAGAATTAGGCAATGAGCAGCCACGGTGGACAGTGGTTCTCATTTCAGACCCATCACAGATGATTTCCGGCCAGCTCGTCCCAAATCTCAATTTCTTATTCTGTATTGGACCGATCCGGGCAACTTTCAGCTGCCGAGCACGTTGTTTAACCAATATTTGAAAATGAGCTCCCGCAAATGGAATAGAAAGTGTTTCGTACCAGGATGCTCATCAAACAATTACGACGAGCCTCTGAAAGCATTTATTAAATTGCCGTCAGGAACTGCAATTCGAAAACAGTGGGCAGAAGTGGTCGGTCGAACAGGAAAAGATGTTTACTTCAACCCTGTATCTAGTGTTTACTGTTGCGGAGATCACTTTAATGTAAGTATCAACAATCGTTTCATAAATATTAACAATGTAATAGGATATCAACGAAAAAGACAAAAGAACAGTGTACTATAGTATAGTATAGTATACATACATATACCTATAAATATAGTGGGAATTTATAGGTTAGGAAATGTGATAGACAACGAAGACATACTCGGATAAGACTACGTTTCAAACTTCTCAAACAATGAAGGGTTTTTTCATCATCCTTTTGTAGCCAAACCAATAAATTGTCTGGTTTGGATTTGTAGGTTTGATGGGCATTTCAGTATTCGTTGAATGATGTTTTGTTTTTTTTTTCAATGATATCAATAGTCAGATTCTTACATGTTACAAAATTACTTTCTATTTCGACAAAGGTTTCATACATTTGCTCTAGGGATTGCCAAAAATTACTTCGATTTTTTTGTCCTCTCTTTGTTCAAAGTGGCCAGTTTCTGATTCTTTATTATATATTCTTATACAACAATGCCCACAGTTGATATGTTTGGGACTTTTCATTGAACCAATCTATTTCGCAGCATTGAAGCATTTTTGATATTTTTAATATTTATTTGAACATTGTCTTACAATATCCATATGTACTCTGATATTCCCGCTAACGAATGAAATGAAGCACTAAAATCTCAAGGTGAAATGACACCTTGAAAGTTTTTTCAATTATATCAATTGTTATACAAATGTTAAAAATAAGCCTAGTACAACATATTCGCAGCACTTACACTTAAGTCAATGTCAAACCACCTATATTTATTACATGTTGAAGCAGCCTATTTAGTTAAGGAATCTTGTAGAATGTGTATAAGGTATCTGTAAGATAGTGATAGTAACACGAGTCATTGAGTATATACTTTGAAATACAGTGAGAGATAGAGATTCATCATTTTGTAAAATTTGATTATTACTTTTTTTTCTTTATTTTTATTTTTAATTTTAATTATATCTTATAGCTGGAAGAGGATGCGGAAAACTGGATGAAATATAGGATTATGGGAGGGAGCATTAAATTGAAGCCTGGAGTGCTTCCACGTATTTCGAAAGATCCCCTGTCGCTGGAAAAAGCATATAAGACTCAACAATCTGCTGGAAAACATAACGGATTACAACCAGATGGCATACCAGGCAGTCACAAAGATGTTGGACACGATATTATTGGTACAGAAACGATTGACGAACATAGTATTGACATAAAATATGAACCTGTTCCAAAAATTGTGAAGACAGAACCGGAAGAACCTTTCTTGGAGAATGTATACGTGGTGGAACATTCGAATATAGGGTATGAAAGTAGAGAACCGGAGCATAAATCATTTAGTCACAAAGACATTCAATGTAATATAAGTACTCGAAAGCACGTACGTAGTAAAAGTACCCAGACTGATAAGAATGTGCTAACCTGTTCACGAGCGACTTCGCCCTTTAAGTTTAGAAAACAAAGAAACAGATGAATGATGGTCGCCTAAGAATTCTTTCCGTAACTGTAACGTGTTCTTTAGTCAGTGGACGAAGGGAAAGCAGCAGGCCGAACCATATTGTGTTAGAAAAAATTCATCAATTCATCAATTTCGAGTCAGTATATTCTTTTCGGTTGTACAGCATCGAGGCATGTCTCAATCTCAAAGATGTCCCGGCCTTTGTGAAAAACATCTCATACAGAAGGAAAATTCATGATGTGACAAAAGGCTTCCGAAAGGAATGTGTGTCTCGATAATGTGATGATAAAGCCTTAGTCCAAGCTCTAACTACAAAGAAAAATAAATAAAACTAAAAATAAAAGATACTATTTTGCAACATAAGAAAGTAGGGAGTTTTTGATAACATCTACAACATCTGCATTTTTATTATCCAATTTGGTGTTGTCTCTGTACATTCATGTTTATCGATGGTGTCCCCATGGCTCACTATTTTTCCTAGCCTTTTTTTGAAGCAAATTTCCCTTCTACAAATATTTTATTTGCCCATGACCAGTAGCTTACTTCGTGACTCTGCTAGTCTGCTCCACCTCGCATCTGTCATATTCCGTTTGTTTGTTCTTCCTGCCGGGCTTATCGCTTTCGCATGTAGCCAATCTGTCATATTCCTAATAACCTGAAGGTTCCACTGGTCATCGGCAAATAAAATATTTGTAGAAGGGAAATTTGTTTCAAAAAAAGGCTGGGAAGAATAGTGAGCTACGGGGACACCATCGATGAACATTACTGTACAAACCCAGACAACTTTTATTTCTGTGTTGTCTGGGAATGTATTGAAAAATAACTCAAATGATAGGCCCAAATCTGTTTTCACATAGTCTTGAATCTTAATACATGCACATTAGGGTGATCCTTATTTGGGGTATTTTTTTAACTTTAACCGTTTTCACTGCTAAACTGGCTACAAATGGGGAATTCTAGCTCATCTCGACCACCTTTCAGACCTGACCGCCTCGGATTCAAGTGGAACTTTTTTTCGCTTCACTCAAGGTCCAAATGAAAACCTGTTCTTCAGAATTTTTCAAGCCCCCGTCTCAAAGGCATAAGAGGTGGAAATTTGCCATTTTAAGAAATCCCAGAATTTTTGAACGATGATATTTTGGGATTGGAGAGTCATATCAATGAAGATGTATAAAACCAAAAAGACGTATATAGATGAGATCTTGCATATACGCCCTTTCACTTTTACGCGTCTATCTATGCGATTATGTCGGTATACGCCCTTTTGTTATCGAGCCCAACGTTTTTACACATACGCCCTTGTTTATACCGAAAACGCATATGGATCTGCAGATACGCCCTTTCGCTTTTCCGCGACTTTATATGTGATTTGTGTTGGCACATACGCCCCTTTGTTATGGTGCTTGACTTTTTGGCGCATCCGCCTTTTTGCTTTTAGTCACGCGATATACAAAGATCTGTGCAAGGTCCACTGGCTCCATCTCAATGAAAAATCGTGCTGATGAGCACGTTTTTTTTTTTTTCCTAATGGTCTTAGCGATTTTTCCAATGTGTTTTCTTTCATCATTCATCAAAATACTCGGACGACTAAATGCCGCCCACCCTTTCCCATTGTTGGGTTTAGAGCAATTTCGCGAACAACGTATTCTCTGGAACAATTTCATACACTGTTTCACTCGGTCGCGTTGCGAGCTCGGGTCATTTGTTATGTCATCCTTGTCAAAATTTAGAGAACTCGAGCTTGTTTCACGGCCAGCCCGTAGTGGTGCTACCCATTATTTCTCTTGGACCCCTATTCTGTAACTTTTTATCCGATCTATTCAACGACTTTCGGCACGGATGGAACATCAGCAACCAATAAGGTTTCCAGAAAGATAAATCGACCCAATAGAAATCAAGACAAAATGAGCCGATCCGATCGGTTGGTTGATGAAAAGTCACAGAATAGGGGTCCAGGTGGCGCTACGATAGCCAAAGAGCCTCCGCCACCGCCACCGAAGTAGTAGCCGTCATGGCGTCCGCATTCGTAATTATACGTACAAATGCGGTTATGTGGTGTTAAAATAGACTGAAATTTTATCTTGTTAGCATAATTGGCGTATTGATCGAGTACTGCATTTTACCAAAAAATTTTTATTTCACATACCTATAATCACAGTCATTACCGATATTGTCCTTTCTTTCATATCCCACTGCAGACTGTTGTTAGTATACCGAGAATATTCGTTGAGAGTAAATGATCCCCTTCCTATGGCAAAACCAACACAGGCGCGTTGTCTTTGCCGATGACAGCACTGAAAGCGTGAGATTTTTTGGGTATCGCTTTTCGATTCGATTCGCATTAAAATTTGTTCTCTTTAATAGTTCATGGTACACCCAAAGAGCTGATAGATATAGAGTAGGAAAGAGAGCCGAAATGCTGTCCGCTCTGTATAAAGAGAGAAAGAACCGAGAGGCTACTGGTATCTCTGTTTAATACCGCATGTATAATAATTTTAGAAGCGGAGTGGAGACTAGGCAAAGAGCTTGTAGGTGAAATGAGGGGAAAGTCTCTGCAGGAATGTCGGGAATCTTGACATATGGTAAGCAACGTCCGCTCTCCCACACGGGTCACGACTTTGGGTGCGCATGCAACATTAGTAAAGGATAGATGTGGCCTCTCGGCTGTTTGTCTCTTTTCCTCCGACGGACACTTCCACTTACGTAGGCTCCTATGCACTGAGAAAATACTTCCGTTGTGAGAACATCAGAGCGCCGCGTCATTACTACTCAATAGCAACACAGTAAAATCTACTGTGCTGGTTGTGTTATCCCCAACATGTTAACTAATGTAAGGCACTGTGTAGAGAGGCATAACTGCAGTTATTCTGCAGTTATGATGACGCCAAAGTTACAGGATAAAGCCCCCTGGTCAGCCTCGCTTGCCGTTTGTCTCGTCTTATTGGGTTCTCGTTTATCCTGCCTCTTTGCTCTTCCCTGCATTTCTCGCTGTTTATTCTTTTATTCTCTCTTTCTCTTTCTTTTCTTAGTCTTGTTTGCTTCAGTTCTAATCTTCTTCCTCTTTGTTGTTTCCCTTACAGTGTAGCCTGGTGTCCTTCCTTCTAGTCCTAGGGAGTGGACCTTGTGTACTTTCCTGAATTTTCCCCATCCTTTTCTTTCTAACCATCCTAATATCTCTGCCCCGTTCATTGCCATGCTGTCCACTAGAGCCTCGAACATCGTCATCTTCTATCTCCAATCTCTCCAATCTCTCCCGAATTTCCTTTTCCCTATTCCACATACCTGCTACTGTTGCCGTTTTCACAAATTCTTACACGTACGCTTCATAACGATTATTTTATAATTGCAGTTGATTTTGTTAAAATAAAATATATAACACTCATTATTTCTAATGAATATATTAATTCTTAATTTTCTCTTAATTCCAAGTCAAGGTTTGATCTAATCTTGAAAATTCGAACAAAAATATTGTACCATTGATATTTACAATAGGTTCTAGCGATGTAGACACATTTCTTTTTCTTAATGGCAGTAATATTCAATTATGTAATTAAAATTGTTAAATTAACAGTCATATAGAAAGGGACGGAACAAGACAACACAGTACTCTTTAAGAATATACAAATCCCTATAAATATGAAAAAATAATGGTATCGCGAATTTAGAGTACGAACAACATACGATACCATGAAATTGCGGAGAACATATTACAATGAGAGCAACTAATTTATTACAGTACAAATTTGATTAAAATAATGGTGGAACGACCGTATGGCAGAATACTTATATTTTCTTCAGAGTCCCCATGTATACAGCTTCTCCAGTCAATGGATTACGTCCGTATTTAGCTCTTGATTATCCTACTTTGTTCCATTTTATTTGAACATTTGAAAAAGACTTTCAACAAACGCAGAGACGTCCACATGCCCAGTACGTCTCTAATACTGTGTGCATTATATTACTAAAGTTTGACTACTTGAGTCGTTTATCCTAATAGGCGGCAAATATAATTTGCATACCGTTACAAGTTTCATGCCCTCGCTCCTTTCCACTACCACTTTGATTCCCTCTCTTTCCTTCTCCTTTCCTGAATTTCATCACCTTTGTCCTTTCTGTGTTTTACGTGAGCTCTTACCTTTTTAGATACCTCACCAATCTTCTCAGCATCTCCTCCATTCCCTTTTCACCATTTGCCAATAGCACTACAGTTCGCCTAAGCCAGTGTCCAGATTTTCTTCCTCCCTGCAACCGCCCCTTTGTCTAGGGTGTTCCAGATTAAGCGGGCCCTATTTTCAGAGTGGATTCCTTCAAAAATTCTAAGACCAAATTTCCTGTACTGAAAATTCTATGACTAATAGTTTCCGAGCTAGGGAAGATCTATTTTGACTGATCACAGGTTTTATAGGTGACACAGACTGGGCTGGCCATGAGTGTAAGTTGGGTGACGTTGTGTCTATGTGACCTATAAACTTGGTGATTGGTTATCTTCCGTAGCTCAGAAACTCGTAGTACCTCGAATTTTTGGTGAAGCAGAAGAAAATTTAGTCTTAGAATTTCACGCTTAACCTTAATCATCCCGCTACTTTTTTCCTCGTTTCTTTGAAGATTTCCGCTATCCTCTCTTTCAGCCTTTTGCTCTTCCATTTCTTCTCACAGTTTCTATCCGTTCACTACTTCGAACGCTGCCTTCAGGTTCCCTTTCCCTTAAGATTTACTTATTTCCCTTTCTATTATGCGATTCAATACGTACCGTCAAGGGAATGGAATCTGAACCCCCGTATTCGAGCAACTGAACATGCAATTGGTTTTAATTTTTTTCAAGTTGGCATAAAATTAAAGCAACATCGGCTTCAGCGATATATCAGTCCTCTGCTCTGCGCGGGATAGGGGATTTCATTTTCTTTTCTCCAGATAACGTCAATTCACATAAATCTTAATAATTTAATAATACCAAAAATTATTGATAAATTATTATCATTTTATTTCTTGATAATTTATTCATCATTTTCAATCACTTGTGCATTCAAAAGGTCATGTGAATTAACTTTCTTTGGAAAAAAAAAACAAAGTCCCCTATCCGGCGCAGAACAGACATTGATATATCGATGGAGCAGAGGTTGCTCTAATTTCGCGCCAATTTGAAGAAAATTAAAACCTAGTGCATGTTCGGTTGCTCAAATACGGGGCTTCAGATTCCATT